>CM030832.1:6702600-6947600 GCA_018105865.1 Metaphire vulgaris
CCTTCTCTGGGGGGAGGACATTTCCTCCAAGTTTGAAATCCCCCAATTTTGACATTTTGGCAAGTAGTATGACCTCCCCAATGTCTGTTTCCCCCAAAATGTTAAACTCGCCCCCGATGTCTAGAATAAACACTGCTTCCAGCAAAGAGACCGGCGCCGCTCTTCCTGTTTTACTCCACCGCCTCCTGCATGGACATCGCGACGCAAAAAAGACCGGATTAATTGAACTTATAAGCTCTCTCTCCAAGAACTTCTGAATCTCGGTATACGTGTAGGCTATATATGTGCAGGGCGCGATTTGTAGGGGGAATCTCCCCCCACTGCATCTCCCCTACTGCTACATCCCCCACCACTACACCCCCCCCCCAAGCTCGACATACTCCCCACTGTTTCAGGTCACAAATCGCACCCTGTATATGTGGCGACACAAAACTGTCATCAACTGGACCTCATATAATTAATAACTACACTAAAGTACATCAGGAATTATTACTACATCGATCAATGTTCATAACTTATTACATCTGTACAGAAGAATGTTCAAGTGTGTTCAAGAATGGTTCTACTCTACAGTACTGTACTGTATATAAATTCTACTAAATGCTACTATAAAGAAATCTACAGTGGGGTCTTTGAGGGTAACCATGCATAGTTCATAAAGTCAACTTTTGCTAAACTTTGAATGTTTCATACAAACAAGTACTCTATCTTTCCTACTTACTTGCAACAATACAAAATCTGTTTACACTTATTATCCGGTTGGTCAAATCCTCAGACTAAAACTGTCCATAAGTATAACTAAACAGCTCTGAACACGGCCTGTATGGTTTCACATGAAATCATACAGGCATGAAATTCTGGATCTAGACAATTCACTCAAATGTCCGTCATATTGAAGTCTACCATGCAATTTCTTCACAGTTTGGTGCAAAATCACAATGCAGCTGTTTTCTTGAGAAAACTAGCAGCAGATATCTTAAGCATAGATCATGTCTGCATAACGTACGTGTGGCAATTCTACTCTCTGGATTCTGCCATGGCAGCTCTCACGAGATGGTTATCACTAATTTTGACCCACTGCAGAAATGCCTTCGCATTGCACTCCAGGATGCTTTCGAGTTGAAAATCAGTGCGTGGTTCTAAACTTGTGAGACCTGTGCAGCATCTTTCTCTCATGATCAATTTCAACAAAGTTCCCATCTTGCAACATTCAGGCTTCGGATGCATCCAATACATGATTTCCCCAGCTTCAAGTCACGACTCACTTAAAAATGGTCACCTAAAATGAATTTGCCGAATTTGTGCATCTAAAGCACGGCAATTTGATGTAACAACTGAATTATAAATCAATTCAGATTACAAATGAATGGTTTTTCACTTTTTTCAAACATTCATTTAAGTCCACATTCTTCACAACTGGTCAACATCACACTTTTGCTTTCGGAGTCCGATTCCTTGCCCAGCCCTTCACTAAAATCCAATGGCTTGGTCTCTTTTGACTGCAGATGATATTGGTCATTGTATAAGGCACCGTCCTTTCCACCTGCATCATCACTGAGACTACAGCTCTCATAATCTGATTCCCCATACCCTGTCTCTTGCAAGTCACTCTCAGATGTTTCACAGTCTAGTTCATCCTCGTTCCCATAACCGAATAATTCTTTATTCGGCTCATCCTTGCCGTCATCAAGATCAGAATCCATGAGAAATTCACGTTGGTAGTCAAAAAACCCCGAATCCTCTTCCAAAACTTCGTGCGGCCCATCAAGCTCAGTGTTGAGGTTGGAATTGGATCCAGTTTCTTGGTCTGACTGTACTGGCATGGCGTCCGCCTGTTCAAGGCTCTGAACTGGAAGATCGACAACAGTCAGCTGCAGTGCGCACCAGAGGGCAGCACTCGCTGTGCGGGTCAAGATGGCGAGATTCGAAAGTGCATCGACAAGAGCGGCAGTGTCTAGAAAAACGCCAAAAAATCAGTTAATGTTATAATAAAAAACCATCAATTATTTTAACTCAAAAACAGCAAGACTGAATTTTATGTCCAGTTAATATTATAATCACAACTAAAGCTTAATGTATGGTATTATCACCATCAATACTATGACTTAGAATAGCATTGAAAATAGCATTAAGGTTAAACTGACCATATGAATGCAGTACAAATCTTCAAAATTTATGATACTTACAGTACTAATGGCATCAACAATGATGATTATGCTATACTTTGCTTAATTTTTATTTGTTGTGTGCAAGTGTGTGTGTGTGCATGAAAGTTTACTGTAACTAAGGAACCAGCACATAATTCAACTAAACAACTGGATCATGATGAAGGATAGCTTCATACAGAAGTTTTTATGGGGAAAATATTAACTGCAAAACTCTCTAGATATAAGTGTCTAAAATTCATAGTCTGCCATATAAAGCAAATAAACGTTCTTATGAACAATGCATGCACACCAGTTACGCAAACATTTTCAAAATGCCCTACCCTTCTCCTTCTGAGCAACTCCTCGAACGTCCGTTCGATACTTTCTGCGATTTATCATCTCATTTCTTCTGCAAGTCTGAAGTTTCTGTGCTCCTTCCATCCAGTATTGAAACATAAGCAATAGACTTGGTTCAAATTCTATTCCACGAAGTTGTGCCATACGTGATACCAAAGTTGCAACCTATCATAAATGGAAAGTCATTGCGTCTTTCACTTTCTTATTATAAAATGAATCAAGATATCTGAATACGAGCATAACATTATAAACAATTATGGCATGCATGTCTTCGAAAGTACTGTATCAATATGACTAGACCCAAACAAATAGCAACATTACAGTTGTACCACAAATCTCTATAACAAATTTTGACCAGAAAAATGCTCAGTATTCTTCATTTGTAATCCAATAGAATAGATTAACATTTGAAGAAAATGCAAACACTGAAGAAAAATACATAAACAGTGCTAAAGAAAAATGTGCTGACAATTTAGCCAACTTTGTTTTCAGTTCATCAGTGACTATTTAGATTAATTACCATCAAAACCATAACCTATTTCTTAGAATTCTAGAATTTGAAAATCCCAAAAGCAACTAATAATATCAAATTCCCGCCGCACTTATTTCAAACCAATGCTCTTTGTGATTATTCTTAGTTGCACTTATGCAGAAAAACAGTACTTGGTACCGCTTCAATCAATGATATATCACTAAAAATATATTAAAGAATTGCCACTTTCATCCCTTTCACCTTTACCAGACCAAAAACGTGCTTAAACTAACCCGAGCATGTTCGCGTAACATTTCAACAACAAGTCGATCAACTCTCGATGGAGTTGGTGGCATCGGTGGCACCTTCAATGTGTTGTCGCTGTTGACTTCCTTCCCTGGATATTGTCTTGCCATTTCTGCTTCCGTCTAAATATAATTAAGAAAATAACCCAAACTATGAAATATTCCTAAATTCCACAGGTAAGATACCAACTCGAACTGTAATGCTACAATGCCATCAATTGTGCAAAAATAAAGAAATGGAATTTGAGAGTTTGTCATAACTATTATTGTCAGTATCAATTGACAATGCACATAAAAATCGTGTTATTTAAAAAAAAGGCAAACAGAAAGTGTTATTTTAAAAAATGGTAAACAGAAAGCTCAGAAAACACAACAGAATCCTGAGTGTGACATCAAGCTGGTTACACAGTACATCAAGTACTAGTAATTTCTATCATATTTACCTTCTTACGTTTGTTTTCCAGGTTTCTGAACTGCTCATAGCAGATATCAAGTTTCTGATGTACTTCTGGTGGTGACCCACTGTGTCTGCAAAGCACAGACAGAATAGCCATCAACTAAACTTAGTATCTCAAGTCTTCACAGCATAAAATAAGAAAAATGCTGATAATACATACCTATGCTACTGACACACACAGATAAACTGTAGCACCAGCGCACAAAAGAATATATACAGTAAATAACTATTTTCTAAAATATGGTCAAAATCTTGACAATTTGTATTTGAAGTTTCTCTACTTTCATCATTTTAAATCAGTGATAGAAAATATTAGCACTGTTTACAACATATTCCTTTTACTGTACCTGTTAAGAGGAAAATATCCTTGATTTTTGCTCCCAATTCTGTTGAATGCCACTGGATATACACTTGGATAAAACTGTGGCACAGAAATGTGACAATCCAAATTCGTAAACCCTTGGAGCTGTGGAGGGAAATGCATCACATATGGATTGTACACTGAAAAATGTCTCGCACTTTGATGAAATGAAACAGGGGACGGCACAAAGAAGACTGGAGAAACAGATTGAGCCATGATTTCCTGACCAAACTGCGGCAGACACGCCACCCGATCAGGTGCCATCATAGGTGTTGCTTGATGATCAAGCCATGAAATATTAGTTTGGGAGTTCCGCTTTGAACGATTACGGCAGCCGTTCACATTAGGTCGGGATCTAGATGCCTGAAAGAATTGGCCAGTTTTGGAGTCCAGCTTTTGTCTGTGACACATTGAAACAGAATTCTGGTTTGGCTCGTGTGAAAATGACAGGAAAGCATTCCTGTTGTTCTCGGCAGTGCACACGTGTCTCTGCCATGCATCCTGTTCCGCCCAATTAAGCTTAGATGACGAACCGATGTTCTTCCCACAACTGCTCAGCCATGGATTTTGATCAACTGACAAAAATTCATACAAATGTGCCTCATCATAGATCTCGTCCCTCAGTTTATCGTCTGCAAACAAATCACCTTCAGAACTATCCTGTGAAATTTGTTTCATCCAAGCGTGAATTGCAGCAGATCTTGATTCGCTGCAGTCAACATTGTTCCAGATGTTGCCAACTGTCTGTAGATCTTTTTTCACGCCTTCAGACAATTCACTCTCGACGTGTTCCGTGTCCTTCAGAGATCCTTCTTCCTTTGTTCGTCGTTCGCCGGCCAACCAAGTCGACACGCCGGTTTCAAATGGTGAATAGTAGCGCATCTCATTGCTGCCATCACAGCTATTCGTTTCCACGTCACAGCTGCTCGTTTCCAGCCGATCCATTTTTGCATCGCTTAATTCAGACTGTTCCTTGGAACACTCAGACATGGTCAAGTCAACGGCAAATGAGCTGCTTGGAAGGCTGCCGTAAGATGAAGAATTGTGGTCATGGTCATCGGTCAGTGGAGGGCTCGCTCTGCTCATAGGAGTTGCTGACCAACATTCGTCGCAAACACTGCCCCCTTCCTGTGAACTGCAATAAAACAATTCAGAATGAGCAAATCAAGTGTATGGTTAAAATTTGTTCAAATGCATGTTTTTTTAAAATTATGAAATCCTAGTTATATTAGATAAGCTAAAAGAACTGCAAAAGCATATAGTAATTTTCATTTTCATTAAAAATTAAGAGAAGTTAATCTTTTAATAAATTTGAATTGCATGTACATATAAAACTACTGTCAGATGAAGAAATTCCATAAAAATCCAAAGGGCTGTCCATTAATTACGTCAACAATTTTTGGGCAATTTTTTACCCCCCCTTGTCAACAACTGTCAACTTTCAGTTACCCCCTATAATTATGTCAAAAACTTTTGACCCCCCTCAAGATAAATGACAGGTCCCAATAACAAGGTTATTATTTTTTGGTGATGACCTTTTTACAATTTTCCCATTTTTGCTCATCAAGTGTCAAAATGTGGTGGTGATGAACCTTTTTTGCCATGCTTTTTTCCATTGTAACTGTTAAACTTTTTCAAATCCCCCTGAATTGTTGACGTAATTAATGGAAAACCCCAAATACAAAATTTAAACCATCTAATTTTTAGTGCTAAAGTGACTCACTGAATAATCATTCCTCTGTCAAGAAACCACGATGACAGGTTTTCATCCAGCACTGACTCAACATCGAAAGTCTAAAAGTAAAAAAGACATGAAATATAATGAGTGTTCACAGGGCCGTCGAAACGAATTTTGGTCAGGGGGTGCAGATTTTTCCTAAGTTAAATTTTTTTCTTTCAAATCCTCGACAAGCAAAAAAGTTCACCAACGCTCAATTTACCTCAAAAAAGCTTGACAAGCAAAAAAGAGGTCCTCTGCACCCCCTGTATTTCAGGATACAGGGGGTGCAGACCATCATCTTTCCAGGGGGTGCATTGCACCCCTTACATTTTTCCAGGGGGTGCAGCTGCACCCCCTGCACCTCCTCTTCGGGCGGGCCTGAGTGTTCATACATACTGTGAAGCCCTTCAAAAACAGTGCATAATTAAGCGGAGGTCATTGTTATATGGAACAGAAGACATTTATATCATTAGTCATGAATACTCATCTAACCTATGCTGCTCTAGGATTTCTACAAGATAAAGCATCATTAAGTCAAGCATAATTGAGCTCTATAAGACAAAGCATCATTAAGTCAAGCATAATTAAGCTTGACTTATAATCATACTATATATATAATCACATCATATGATTATAATCATACCTGTTTCTCTGGAATTTCCTTCTCATTAGAATCAAACATGTGACTTGGAAGATAACTGAAATATAGTTCCTCTTCCATTTCATCAATCCTTCCGTATCCATCTAAAAGTGGTTCGTCATGTTTCCAAAATGCTCTATGAAGGCCATCCATTCTTGACAACACCGTCTTGCCTCTTTCCCTCTCCACAGAAGGAATGAATGGCACAGCTTCAGGATTGAACTTGAACTTGAACTGAAAGAAAATGATGAATTTGTCTCAAGTCTCAAGAAATACAAAAATCAGATTATTATTGAACAGTTCTGCTACCATAAAAGAATATCAAAAGTGACTAAAGATATTTTGTCACAAAAGAAGTAGCAATGAAAACAGCATATGGTCATCATAAAACCTCTGAATAATTATATTTAAAGAAAGGCTCAGGAACACTCTAATAATTATGTCATCACAAAAAAGTATAATAAAAAAACAATATAATTGAATTAAATAGTCTGTCTTGATGTCTTCTATGCTACATGATTTCCAAAACTGGCCTGATCTTTAGTAGATGGATTTTAGTACCATCAATCGATACCGTTGTGCATCACAAGTGGCACAACAAAAGTGAATAATAATAGTAGTAGTAGTAGTAGTAGTAGTAGTAGTAGTAGTAGTAGTAGTAGTAGTAGTAGCCTAGTAGTAGTAGTAAATTTAGTAGTAGTTTTAGTAGTGGTAGAAGTAGTACTTAGTAGTAGTATTTATTGTAATAAGTCAAATGTATCAAACTGAATATCCACAAATCCTTAATAATATCAAGATATGAAATTATTTAAAATGAATATGAAGTTACTGCTTAAAGAAGTTGAAGTAACAGCAGATAAACACAACAAACTACCTACCATGTCTTCCTGTTTGGCGGTTAAAGCCATATTTTAAAATAATTTTGCCCTGTTTCCTATACTCAAGCCGAAGTTTCCTTTGTTCAAACCATAGGTCACCACGTTTTCCGAAAGATTCAAATCCTTGCACCAGTCTTCAACTGATGCATCAGACAATGCCACGTGTCTTTTAAGCTTCTAATACGATATTACTCGCAGGAAGTTCTTCTTGACCCTCCGTGATTCGTCGGTTTCTCGATGACTTAAACTGAGTAGGCCAATGTTTAACGGTCTTCGGTCGCTAAAATATGATGATCATCTTTCGGGGAGGCGTGCTTTCCTTCAACAGCTATTCTCTGAAACCCTTCCTACGTGGCGTATTAATTAACAGAACTATTCGCACAAAGGGCCGAGATAAAGCCCGAGAAGGCAACAATTGAGCAGCCATCAGTGTCACTCTTTTCTTAGTCATCGCTTCGAAGAAACCATTATAAACAAAGGGAAGTAACTCTCTGCCTAACTCTCTGCCTACGACAGACACAAAGACAGTAATCGACAAATTGGCCTACTCGAAAATCTCGCTTCAAAAACATACACGAACAATCTTATCGATAAAAAACAACAATGGATTCAGAATTTCGTCGCAATCCAAAGACTTGATGTGTCGAACAGCAGTCGCGTGGTTAGGTTAACAGCTGATGGCATTTAGGCATTAGCATACACTACTATAGCGCTTGTTCTGAGAAACGATAAGAATCGAGGAAATCTGTCTTACTCTGAAGTCGCTGTCTTTATTTTCCGAAAGCTTCATGTTCGGCCGAGATTTCTCAAATGTAGATTATCGACAGTAATACGCGAAATATTTTATATATAAACTTTGGGCGCGCATTCCTGTCACGCTTTGTAGGGCCGGGCCAAGGCTGATGCAATGTTCATCAAAGGCGCCTGGCCGCCCTTAGCCTTGACTAGCGCTAGAGCTGTTCCACATTACTCCCCGTGCATGGTTTGTCCATTATGTTTCAAAAATTCACAATGAATAATAATTATTGACTAAATAGTAATAGTTATAAATTATTCGTTGAATAGGGTTAGATTAGCTTAGAATAGTCACGGCCCTACGGATCAAAGACGGTTATATTGGATTCTATGTGCGATTCTATGTACCATCGATTAATACCTTTATTTAATACGGCGCTATAAAAGTACATAATTATTATTAGATATGATTTATATGAATGTTCACGGAGGGAGAGAAACGCAGCAGCAGTGGTGCATCGAGTGGCAAGCATACTTGAAGTTTCTTCAAGGTCTTTCTTTATAGGCCTACCGGCATATCGACAAATTTTATCCTTGTAAGTTGTAATAAGACCTTTATAGGTCATTGGTCTCACGACCTGTTACCTCCGGGTTTGATAAACTGAGCAGTAATCTGCTCCTAAACAGGTCATCCGCGGTATCTTTCAGTGGATTTTTCAAAACTTACCATGCAAAAATAGGTTGACAAGCATAAAGATCATCCGCAGTATCCAGGCCCGTACGAAGTGGGGGTACAACAGAGGGTGCAGCTGCACCCCCTGGAAAAATGTAGTGGGTGCAGTGCACCCCTGGAAAGAAGATGGGCTGCACCCCCTCTGCACTTCCTTCCAGCTAAAATTGGCCCCAAAATTGATTGCCAAAATTTGATAAAACTGGCCCGAAAATTGCCAAAATTTGCTCAAATTGGCCCAAAATTGCCAACATTTGCCAAAAATTTTCAAAAAATTATCTCGCTCCCAAGAAAAGTGTGAAATGACGCTACTGCTTTTACCTGGGGCAGAGGCGTCATTTGGGAGTTAGGGGGCCGTGGGCCCCCAAGGAAATGAAAATATTAATTTATAATGTATTAATGTGCAAAAATTGCCAAAAAATATCAAAAATTTGCAAATTTTCCAACATTGGCCCTAAAATTTGCCAGAATTGCTCAAAATTTGCAAAAATGCCTAAAATTTGCTAAAATTTGTCACAATTTTGCAAAAAAATTTCTTGCCCCCAAGAAAAGTGTGAAATGACGCCACTGCCTGGAGGCTGGAGAAAATCTGCACCCCATGCTGAAAATTCGTTCCGACGGGCCTGGCAGTATCTTTCGGTAGGTCTAGATTTTTCAAAACTTAGGCCTATCAGAAAAATAGGTTGACTAGTAAAAAAGGTCATATCGAATATGTCTAATTTTTATTTGCGTTTTTTCAGACTTCGCCGCGGGCCACTAGACCCCCTTTCGCGGACCACTTGTGGTCCGCGGACCACGGGTTGAGGACCACACTAGCTGCTCTAGTCTAAGTTAAATGGCTATTCGGCGTGAACGACAAGTTTTCAATTATTTCGACTTTGCATGTTTCAAATATAAGTCACAGAGTGACGCAATAAAACCGATGTCACCACACATAGGCCTAGCTGGCGTCCGTTTTTCTATGTTGCTGACCCAGGATGTTGAAATAGGCCTATCGAATTACCTCCAGCACAGGTCGCTCAAATGGGTGTCTCTCGAGTCTCGATCTTCGCGTCTCGCCTTCTAGCCCAACTCGATACTCAATGAGCATTTTTCGATCTAGACTAAAACCCGTCTCTTTAAATTAACAAATTTAGCATTAAGCATATCCTCCGTAGGCCTATAGCTCCGCCTCGCTTTCTCACTGACTGTTTGCTGGAATGACCCGGTCTTTTGCTGATGAATTTGAAGTGCCATCGATTGATATCTCTAGAGCAGCGGTTCTCATTGTTCTGATTCTCAGCGGTTCAAATTGTGTCATTCGACCCCCACGGGGGTCGAATGAAACAATTTGCCAAGGGTCGCCTGAGACCTTCAGGAATATAGGGCTGTCTCTTATATTGTTATTGCACAAAATTTACTCATTGGTAGTTACTAGTTGTTTTACTATAATTGTCATTCGTGAGGATAGACATTGGAGACAATTGAATAATAATGATTTCGAACATTTACATTATTCTTTTTTAGCAGCTTGCAATATGAACGCAAATAATTTTTCGGTTGGGGGTCGCCAGACTCGCCACATCATGGGGAATTGAATTAAAAGGGTCGCGGCACTATAAAGGTTGAGAACCGCTGCTCAGTGCTCTAGAGTAGACCTATTAGGCCAAATGGTGCTATACAAGTCAATAATTAGGCCTATTATCAAGCTATTTCCCAGGAATTTGCGTTGGGCGGGGTGTGTCCAGTGTTTTATACAAGCCTGTTAGGAGGGAGATCCCCCCCCCAAAAAAACCATCAAAATCCCTCCCCCAATCCCAGCACTTACACAAATTTTGCATTGAACTAGGCCTATGTCTTTTCCCCTCCAACCAAGTCGATTCCCCCCTCCCCCGAAGCCTCAATTTTCCCCCAAAGGCCTGGAGTATTGATAAGATACTGGGTAAGTCCCATAATTGTAGGAGGTGTTAATATCTAGTGTTTCATCTAGACTCCTTGGATCCAGAGAGGAATAGAATTAGGCGGGAGACAGGGTTTAATGTAGGCCATTTCCGGGGGAATTGCCCTTTTCCTCTTGGAAATTTCAAATTCCCCCCGGAAATTTTGGCTTGCTACATCAACTAACAGCACCCCCTAGCTGACTCCTCCCCCCGGCTTTTTCAGTTTCCCCGCTTTGTCAGTTCCCCCTCTCCCCGACAATGCTATTGGCCTACTGAGAAGCGCTATTTCTTGTCTGTAGATTCGAAGACACAATGTAAAGAATGTGATTAGGCCTATAAAGAATAAAACCATAATTTGAATCAGTGGCGTAGCCAAGGGGGTTTGGAATTTAACCCTCCCTTGGGCGCCGACGAAAAAATGTTTGTGTTTCCATGCATTTTTTTATTTTCGGACGCGATTTTGAGGGTCAAAACCCCCTTTGGTGTGCTGACCAAAAATTTTAAGTGCCATAGGCGTGACGACCTTTTTTGCTTGTCAGCATCTGAAAGGAAAAATTTTAGAATGAAGGACATAGGATACATACATAGGATGGCCTTTTTGCTTAAGATTTTTCGAAAGTTGGTTACGGGTCAAAAGTCAAAATATACCCCCCTTCCGGAAATCCTGGCTACGCCACTGATTTGACTGAAAAGCTAAATGGAGAGGTCAGAATAGATCTATCAAAACCGATCCTACTGAACGACGCAAAACACCAGCAATACTGTGTAGTTCGTAGGCCTGTAATATTTCAGATCGTGTTCACAGTATGGAAGACCTTGAGTTCGGCCGTGAGACTGTCACGCGTGAGTATTAAATGACTCACCATGGCCAACACACAATGGACCATATTTCATCGCAGATAACGTTTCAACTTGTCACCGCTTCGTTTTTGTTGACGCACAAAACGCCGACATTAACAATGGCCTTCAGCGTTATTGGCGCATCGACTGACCTATCTAATAGATCAAAATCTGCCCTAATGGCGGAGTTTCAGGGCTGAATCTGGATTCCTTGGATCTCAGGGAAGGTCAAGTCACAAAGCTTACGTGAAATAAAACCCCGTATAAAGATGAAGACGCGTTGACGGCGTTTAAATTCTGATTATGAATCTGCAGTAAAAATAATGATTGCATCAATGTGACTACAATTTCTTCGATATTACAAAGTTCGGAGGAGCAACTCAGTTGAACATCAGTCTGCAGAAAAATATTACTGATAACTTCTATAAAACAGGACAGTACAATGAATACAGCAAGAGAGAAAAAATTGCAAATTCTCTAGCTATTATCATAGTCATTTATAATTGAGATAAATAATGCAACTAAAGATTTATGAAATTGAATACAAAATTCAAACTCTTTAACATTAGAAAGACTCAAAGAGCAACTACTTTCAATAGCATGACATCATTTATGCAGTATTGTCTCAATTTAAAATAACATTGGAATAAGGGTAATTTGTTCCCAGAGGCTAACACAAACGCTAAGCCCCTGCAGAACAAGAACTAGATGCCACAGACAAGATGATGTTACTGTGAAAATTTAACTGAGCTACCCGGTAATTGAAGTCAATGCTGAAAAATATCACTTTGTATTCATTCACTTCAAAATGACAAAATTTAATGTGTAATCCAACATACGTAATGTACATAGCACAGCATCATGCCTGGGTCGTGAACATCTTTTATTAAAACATCAAATAGGGTTACCGGTAATCAAGGATATTTTTACACCCCCTAACACCCTCCAACACCCCCCCCCCCAATTTGAGGTCGACACCCCCCCCCCAAATTCACAATCCTAGAAATATCCCTGCCAGTAATACATGAAAACGACCAGCACAAACAGAACACTGGACCAACGTATAAACATATTTTAAAAATTAAATGGGATAACAGGAGTCACAGGACCATATAAATGGAAGCATATTTTCTATTCTATTTCTATTTCTGTTCAAGAAATAAATTCACAGAAAATTCCTTACAATGAACTTTCACTGTAATGTTTACAAAATCTTTCATTTAATTTCACTAATAAATGCTGCATCCTGCTTTGCGATAACAAAATATTAAGAAATAGGTGCACATATGCACAAAGCTCTAATTTAATAATAATAATAATAATAATAATAATAATAATAATAATAATAATAATAATAATAATAATAACAATAATACAAAGGTTAAAAGTGTTTCAGGAGAAACATTAGGTCAAAACTGGGAACTAATACAAGAAAAAGAAGCAGCAACTGGCCTCTTAATTATACGGTACCATTATACACTAATATACAGAGTCCAGTGATATACTGTAATCAAAAATCGAAAATGGTCCTAAATAAAAACAAACAATCAATCAGTGGCAGTTCCAGGAATTCTTGGTGGGAGGGATGAAAAATATTATAGGAAGTTGGTGGGGGGATGCAAAGCTTAGAAAAAAAGAAATGAGAGAAAAGTAATTCTTAGTGTTTTTGCCCACTAAATCTTAATAAACCTTGCCGGACAAGGCTGACAAGCATTATTCGTAGTAGTTTTCTTTAGATTTTTTATACACTTACCGAACCTACCGGAAAGTAAGTTGACAAGCAAAAAAATAGGTTACCGGTATTCGTCTGCAAAAAAAACTCCGGGGGGGATGCATCCCCAGTCATCAACATGGTGGAACCGCCACTGCAATCAATGCAAACAGTGAATCAATTGGAAGAGCAATAAATAATTAATTATCATTTTCAGAGAATTAGTAAACAGGCAATTTAATTCACCTTTCATCTATACAAAACAAAAGAAAAACCTATTTACCGACACACCTGAGCATGGGCGTAAAACACGGGGGGGCGGCGGGGGACGGTCCCCCCGAATAATTAGTTGGCGGGGGACAGAGTATCAATTATCCCCCCAATGTTTTGGGCTATATGGTAAAAAATTCTATCCTACCCTATGATGTTGATGCCAGAATTATGCCAAATCCACATTCTCTCATTTCGGATGACCTTTTTTTGCTTGTCAGGGTATTTGGAGAGGGAAAAATATAAAAATATCAGGATGACCTTCTTTTTGGCTTGTCAAGACGTATTTATTTCATGGGCGATTTTAAGTCCCCACCATAATATGCAATATCCCCCCCAATGGGGGGGGGGGAAATTATATTTCTGGGGAGGTCAACTTTTTAAAATTTATTCTATCCCCCCTAATGTTGACGCCAGGTTTACGCCCCTGCACCTGAGTGTAGGCAAATCAATCTAATAATCTGCAATCTATTCAGCATAAGTGCACAACACTCATTAAAACAAATTAGTGCATACATTTGTAATATTTAGGTAGCTAACAGAAAAGACACGACTTTAAATTGTAAGTAACAGAAAAACGTGAAATTTCTTTTTAACATCACTAATCTGTTCACTACCAGAGCCGTAGCTGAGGAAGGGCGGGGGGGGGGGGCAAGCCGCCCGGGGCGCCGTCTTGGGGGCGCATTTTGCACGCTCTTTAAATTTTAAATTTTGTGATGTACCACTTTCCGGCGTGAAAATAGACAAGTAAAAAAAGGTCATTACTGGTTTTGAGGCCATTAGAGGCTATACAATTTAATTTGGATAAGAGCAAAAAAAGGTCATCATCGGAATTTAGGGTGCAAAATTTATACCTTGCCCCGGGCGCCGAATACTCTAGCTACAGCTATGTTCACTATCACGAAGTTCTGAACAAGCAAAACTCAAAATCATCAAATCATAAGACAACTTTTGCATATTATAGCACATTTAATAGAAACCGCAGATTCTAATAGATATAGAAAAAATACTTCGAGCAAGTGTGAACATGGATTAATGATCATTAATCTTTGACAAATCAATAACAATTCACAGTTGCATTGACTTTCATGCTGAGTGACAATTAACACATGGAGTATCCACTTCAAGTCAGTCATCAGAGGTCATTCCTTGTAAAATACTGAAAGCTCTTAGTTACATCTACCTAAATTACTGAAATTTTCCGTTGTCTTTCTTTCAAAATCACAAGTTCAACACTGAATACTTTAATCAAATGAAAATCTATGTTTGGCATGCAGTATCTTGGAAAACAATAATTCACAACTGCGGTATGTCAACAATCAATTAGATGAAGCAAATCGCCAGAAATCTGGCACAAAACCAGTTCACAAGATCACTAGTGAAGCTTATAAAAAGTAAAGCCATCAGAAAGAAAAGGCAACAATGCAGAAATCTTATACAATAACCAATAATTAACAAGAAATATCTGATTATCATGACAACCAACACAACTGGTAAAGGCAATACTATTGCATGGATTGATATTCTCAAGTTTTGTTAATCCATTAACTGGGCGCCCCGAGTAATGCTCGTCCATTTTACATTGAGTTACAAATAGTTGCTCAGTTAAGGGGTTAAGTGTTTCCGAAAATAATATTCAAAAAAGAAAACTTAAGCATCTACAACAAATAGATCTGATGGACAGATTTTACTAATTAGTCTTGCAATTCGAAGGCACACACTAGATTCAACCTGTCTAAAATCAGCAGAGATGCTGCATTTGCACGAAAATCCAAATAAACAAAACCTAATCTGCATGGAGCAGCTATCCTTAACTTGTCGAAATGTACAAAAAATCAGAAAAAACTAGACACACCACAATTGCACTGTGGAAATAGAGACCCATCAATGGCACAGTCTTGACAAGTCAAAGCAAAACAAATCACTCGGTTATATTAGTTCAAACATCTTCGAAATTCGTTGGCTGCCTGGATAGGACCTTGGCTTCGAAGACTACGTCTAGAAAATCGACAAAGATAGCCGTGATCTTTTTCATCCCAGGAAGCAGCCAATAAGGCATCTCAATCTGTGTTGAGGTTGCTGAGCTTTGCATGCAAAGGTCATCAGCACAATTCCTTGAACCCGGTGAACATGCAGATAAATGTCAGTTGTGGCCTTTGCTCACATAATGAGAAGAATAATTATCACTGGCATGATGAGGATGATGATGATGACCTCTTTCATCAGTTGAACCTCCCAGTCGGTCGTGGTTGAGTGCTATCGACCGACGTGACCCTTGTAAGGTGGGATGAGCCCCAGGGGCTTGATGAGCATGTGCTTGAGCGTGCAGCAACTGGAGATGATTTGACTGAGCTGCTGCCAATAGCGGGGGATGTGTAGCATGCCAGTACGCTTCCAAGTAGTCGGAGAGATGTTCGCATGCCTCTTCCAACTGGTTTTCATCCAAAACCACATCAAACATATCCTTTAGAAAATAAACAACAACAACAGTCAGACACAGCCAGATACGTTACACTTCTCAGGAACCACATGACATCTCGTACCATGTATCATTCTACCACACAAACAGTCTCTCTCTGCATAGATGCAAAGAGCAAATATCTAGAACAACACATAGTTCTAAAAACATGTGAGTGAGTTCAATAGGTGAATGGCAAACAACTGCTGCATGTATAGAAAGACTATCAGAAATGATAGAACTCAACCATTCATGGCAGAATGAAATACACGCAACACAGCCTAGGCCAACATCTCTAAATCAGAATATATGTAGTCTCAATGAAATAATTACGCCTGAAACCATGAGAGAGGAGATAAGAGAGTTTTATAATGAAATACTCAATAATTGATACCAAAAATTCTTATTCGGCAAGACTAGGTTCTCTACCGTCTCTCTCTCTCTCTGAAACACTATTTTTAATTAATTAAAGAACCTATTCATAGCAACTTATAGTGATCACAGGAAAAACTAAAATTGGCAAATCAGATTTAATAACTATTTTGCAACCCCACCAAAGACATCAAATTATCAGAGAAAAGTAATAGGTCAAAAAATTCGGGCAAATTTTTTTACCGGATTACACTGATTCAACTTTTCTGCAGCAACCATCTGCACATTCATGCTTCGACCCTGAGACTTTCCACGCGTCTTGATCAGTTTCTGAAGCACCTGATTCAACCAAAGAAGTGACATAAAAGCCAGTAAGAATATTCATTAAGCCAAAGCATTCTTGTGTATAAAAATAAAATATAATTTCAATACATTACTTCGTCATGCATTTGTATTATAAAGACTACAACTGCACTGCTTGCTACTATTATTACTATTATTATTACTATTACTACTATTATTATTATTATTACTGCTTGCCACTGTCCAGCAATACTAGAATAGTGTTCCCTAAAAGTAGTCATAACCAGGCCCTACCAGAGGGGTCCAGGGGGGCTACTTGGCCCAGACCTTTGCTTAAGGAGGGGCCTCAAAAAATAATAGACCTATATGAATAATTTTTCTAACAAGTGAAGAATAATACAAAATATAGTTACTCTCTAATACATATCAGATTTGTGCACCCAGATATCCGTTAAACTACCATTATTAAGAGTTGCAGCACTGAGGTTGGAGGTTGGAGGAAAAAAATTCATGCTGTCACCTTAACCCCTTAACTGGGCAACTATTTGTAACTCAATGCAAAATGGACGAGCGTTACTCGGGGCACCCAGTTAAGGGGTTAACTTCAGTTCATGAAGGAACAAGGAGAAGATGATGAGCACTGAGGGTCCTAAAATTTGTAACTGGCCACTGACTGACCTCTGAAATGGCCTGGTCATAACGTTTTGAATACCTTAGGAGAAGCTATCTTAACATAAACAACGATAGGAGCCAGTGAAGTCTTGATCAGCTGCGAAGGATGATTTATTGTGTCGCAGTCTAGGACCACCAGGTGAAGATTTCGCGCCAATTCAAAGATTCTTTCAATCTCGCTTTGCACCTCAACTGATAAAATCAATACACATTGACATTTTGTTCATCACATGATGACGGACATTTCAAAGCCTGTCTACCATCAACATCAATAATTAATCAATTATAGAAAATAAGATATTTTGAGATATACATGACTCAATAGCTTCACTGATTTTTTAAAACAGTTTTTATAATTTCACAAGCAGTTATACCAAATAATTATAGTAAAACTGGCAAGAAATGAAAGCATTCTGATTTCAATACATACCGGTATATACATACATATTGAATTCAGAATGAAAATATATATACATACATTCAGAATATATATATATATATATATATATATATATATATATATATATATATATATAGTGTTGGAGTTGTGAAATTTGAGCTGAGGGGTTGAGGACTAAAATTCAATGAATGACAGAGACTGTATGTATGTATATATATATATATATATGTGTGTGTGTGTGTGTGTGTGTATATATGTATGTATATATATATACACAATATATAAATTCATTATAATTCTCTATATTTATAAAACAAACTACATGAAAATATTGTGTTTGACTATGGTACCCATTGATGAAGATCGACTGCTAGAGCGCTCCATTGTGGCACGTTTACTTGGATTATTGAGAACAGATCTTTTCGCCAGAGAAATATCAGCCGTTACACGAGTGACTGTAATGCTGCGCCAAAACAAAATCACTAGCCAACAATAGAAGCCAGTACAGGCATCCACATGACCTGGCAATATGCATATAATATAATATATATCTGTGCAATGATTTTTGAATCTATTCATGGAACGCCTTAAATAAATCCAAATACCTACAGGAAGTGAAGATTCTAATTTAACCGGTAATGACCAAATATGTGCACAACAATAACTCATCTATCATCCACACGATCAAGCAGCTTTTAACAGTAACAAGAGGTTGTGACTGAGAAAGAAAGTGAATCAAACAGCTCATATAGAGTTACGATATACAGCAGCAGATTTCTTTTACAATATCAAAGACATTGCAGAGGATGAAAAACAAACCGGTTCTCAAACTTATGCTTCAGGAAATCAAAAAGTGCTTTTTGCATCATGTCTGTGACTTCATAGCCTTTCAACGATGGTCCGATTAAGACTACAGGTCGCATAGATGGTACAACTTCATAAGGCTGTATGCTTTCCATCTGAAAACAATTGTAAAGGTAGTAAAAGTACACTCCATGGGCTCAGCGCCCATACGGAGAACCGAAGGGTTAGCGCCTTCAGTTTTACATGGCAATGGCTGAATGAGGGCGATTGCCAGCCTTTCCCTCGCTGCCTTTCCTTCCACTGAATTAGCACCCGATGTACTCATTCACAGCTGAGTCGACTGGGGCGTGTGGGACAGAAACAACCGGTAAGTTTCTGCCGCAGCCGGGAATTGAACCACGGACCTCAAGACTGGCAGACCAGTGTGCTAACCACTGCTCCACCGTGCACCCTAAAAAACAGTTGTCCTAGATGATTTGATCTGTTACGGATCTATCAATACTTTTCACAATCAAATTATATAATGTGAAACGGTGCACAAAAGGCTAACAGCTAAAAACTCATAAAATATATTTTTGATAGGTAACTAATGCAGCATATTAAAAGATTAAAAATATAAAGCTGATGCATAAAACGTTTGCCACCCACTTTCTTAAAAAAGGATTTTCTTAATTTTTCTTTAGCAGCATTTGGGCTTATGCTGTTTCGTGGTGTAGTGCGTTGATTTGCAGCGGAGCCTTCACCGTCTTCATTCGGATCTCGATCGAGGCCATTGGGATCTGTCATAAACAAATAACTCAAAATCGTGAGATTCACAACACAGGTAAGGCTCAAAAGTAACTTTAACGTACTTCTTCAGCACTAGGATAGGATAGGATTTATTTCCAACAAACAAAACAATGCATATTACATGATGTTGCTAAGTTACAAGAAGCTTACGGTACATTTTTAGTTCAAACTTCGTTTTACAGAAAATAAATTTAGGAAATAATAAGCTAGTCAAACTAGTCAAAAACATTTATCTAACTGCTGGTAAATTGTGCTATTATTATTATTATTATTATTATTATTATTATTATTATTATTATTATTATGCAAGACAATTTTTTAAGCGCAGTAAACATGTCAATCGAGGCAAAGTCAAGAGCGCTTTACAAAAACGAGCTGTTAAACAGGTGCGTCTTCAACTGCTTCCGGAACCACTCAGGGAGTGACTCAGTTGTCACAGTCTTCGGGAGCAAGTTCCACGAAGCAGGGTTGCCACGCCGGAAGGATCTGTCTCCGAGACCCGCTGTCCGAAGGGGAGGAGGGACAACCAGTTGAGCATTGTGTCCGGATCGAAGTATGGAACGACGTTCGATCGCTGTAGTTCTCACGATCAGCTCGGAGAGATATGTCGGGCAATGAGGGTCGTTTAGGGCGTGGTACGTCAGCCAATGCTACCCACAGGAGCTCTAAGTCTTACTCATTCACTACAGGGTAGTGACAAATGGGCAGCAGTAGCACTGTGATACACTGGCCCCACATCTATGCTCGGCTGAGGGGTTTAGAAATGGAGATCAGCACTGCCTTATGAACCAGGCACTCAGGTAGGAGCTCAGGAAGGACTTTGACGCTAACTTTGAGACTGCGCTGACAAAGAATCAAATTAGATAATGAAATTCATTCAAGGAAGTCAAAGCTTTCTTCTATTACTGAAGATAAACTTCGGTGGTTAAGTCAGTTGAATTCTATTCGAAGCTCACGCATACTTTGATTTGCGTGGCCACTAAGTCTTCGTAACAAATGGTTCTGTAAATTTGTATTGCTCTCAAGAAACATTATTTTAACTGCAATATAAGAATAAACAGGCAGTTCGTCAAAATCAAGATAAATGACTATTCAAATGATAAAATCTTCACTGCATATTCACCAGAAATAGGTGGGGT
The DNA here is from genome assembly GCA_018105865.1 of Metaphire vulgaris. Taxonomy (NCBI): domain Eukaryota; kingdom Metazoa; phylum Annelida; class Clitellata; order Crassiclitellata; family Megascolecidae; genus Metaphire; species Metaphire vulgaris. The sequence continues at coordinate 6,723,080 of CM030832.1, forward strand.
CGATCCTCTGGAACTGGATACCCTTGAACTCAGCAAACTGTCCATATTAGAACTTGAACTCTGCTTGCTATAAGATACAAATAACTCAACTCCATTAACCCCTTAACTGGGCGCCCTGAGTCACGCTCGTCCATTTTACATTGAGTTACAAATAGTTGCCCAGATAAGGGGTTAACCACGAATGTCTGGCCAAAGCGACACATGATAACATTTCTCTAATACCATATATGTCCCCACTCTGATTCTGGGCATGCACGACAAGGACAAATGGGCTTGCAAGATTTCAAGGAAAACGAGATTGAAAACTTATGTCCTATCAAGATCAAATATAGACGAGCGCAAACATGCTTCTGCACAGAACTGACTGAGATTTGCAACAACTTTGTCAGTGGAACAACTCACTACAAACAAACCCAAACTGTAGCACACAATATGAAAGATGAAGCTTTAGTAATTACAGTGGATCCCACTTAATCACATACCGCTTAATTGCATAACACGCATAACGCATAATCGCAATAACAACATAAAAACCCAAACCAGTGTTTTGTGTGTACAATTAATTATCAGACGTCCTGGCTATTCGCATAGCCCAGTTAATCGCATAAGCAAGGCTTGCACAGCACCTATGCAATTAAGCAGGTTTCACTGTACTGGAATTCCAATGATTTGCAAATCAGAATTTCAATTTCAATTCTTCACTAAATAGAATGCAGAGTTCATGTGACAGGACTGAATGAATATGGCAGAAGAGACGAAAAGACAAGGATCTAATAAATACCAATTTAGACTACATAAATACATGCTATACAATGTGCAGTATACCAGTAGCTGCATTCCAACTAAAAAAAGTAAATTTTCACCCTAGGCTCAATGCCCATAGGTGCGGTGCTGATCCCCGTTTGTGGCCATCAGCCCATAGGTGGCTAAGCCATACATCGGCGGACGGTAGCCAGTCTCTTCTGCCGAACCTATGGTTACTTTCGCAATGTTGCCATTGCTACTCATTTGATGTTACTATCGCCCTCTAGCGATTAAGGCTGAGTCGACCTTAGGGGCTCCTACGGGATTGAACCCGTGTCGTCGGCGTGCCTGCCCAGTGATATTACCACTCATCTATCTTCCCGCCCCATTCCAACTGCTTGCCATCTATTCACCAATTGTATGATTATTATCTCCTAATCTGCATGTTGATTCCACTAATCATCTGCTTAAATTTAATTTTGTTAGCTTTCCTCAACTCTACAATGTAGAGTCTACATACCACTTTAATGTCATGAATATACACACATAAATGTCATGCGATTTTTGTGACAAGCTGCTACTTAGTTACAGCTCATGCATAACTCACTGCAAATAATAGAGAAAGACCTTCTGGATCATAATGCAGTAATCCAGACAACCTTTCAAGACCCAAGAATAACCCACCGTCTACCCCCCACCCCATTACCCTCGAAATTCCTGAGACAAACCCCTTCCAAAAACATCCAGAAGCCAATGAATACACAGGATCAAAACAACAGAGGCACATATTAAATAACAGGCTATATGTCCTAGGATGTGATTTATGTACTGTACTGTATACTTTGTATACATCCTTGTCTGCTTTGCTTGTTGCTGAGTCCCTTGAGACATCCGAAGGCTTTCCAACTTCGAAGGACTCGGAATAAACCCAATGTCTGCTTCTTCGTTCACTATTCGTCCAATCCACCAGTCATTGTTATATTTCTACATCAAAAGTTCACAAGTAAGAGAAATAGACAAATGAACATGTTAGAAGATAAGACAGTATCAGCCGTTAGTGTGAATGCTTTTAAAAGTAACTTGAGTACAATGGGACCTTAGAGTAGGCATTTATATGCTAGTATGATTTATACATAGTGGCTATAGTACAGAAATTGTATACTGCGAGTTGTGTTTTTTGTAGAATCAAAGATAAGACAAAGAAGGAAGAAACAAACCTAATATATTACTAGAGGACAAGAGGGAAAAGAATGAGATTACACAGCAAGACCATGATGGGTAAAACAAAGTGGGTCTCACACAGGCATCCTACTGAACCACTCTAAACCTTGTTGCTGTTTTTGTTTTTGTTGTTGTTATTGTTGTTATTGTTGTTTTTGTTGTTGTTGTTTTTGCTGTTGTTTTTATTGTTGCTGTTATTATCAGGGTGCGATTTGTGACCTGGAGCAGTGGGGGATATGTCGAGCTTGAGGGGGATGTAGTTGTTGGAGAAGTGTAGCAGTGGGGGGATGTAGTGGTGGGGGATGTAGCAGTAGGGAGGATGCAGTTGGGAAGTGGGGGGGGGGGGGAATCTCCTTCCCCCTATAAATCGCACCCTGGTTATTATTATTATTATTATTATTATTATTATTATTATTATTATTATTATTATTATTATTATTATTATTATTATTAGTAGTAGTAGTAGTAGTAGTAGTAGTAGTAGTAGTAGTAGTAGTAGTAGTAGTAGTAGTAGTAGTAGTAGTAGTAGTAGTAGTAGTAGTAGTATTACAAAAGCCACCTGAAATCTATGCCATTATAAGCAACACAAACACTGTATAAGAACGAATCTGACAGAATATTTGTGACTTAATGAAGATAACTGCTACAATGAACAGCATAGAAGATAAACCGAAACCTCTTTAATGTGAAGAAAGTCCTTGACAGCGAATGACACTGCTGTTCCATGGACCGGGGAGTCATCGTCCGCTGATCCATCGAAAGCCACGTTTGTTCTGACAGCAAAGGCAACTGGTTTTGTCTGCAGCAGTAAACATCATACAGCAAACCCATTATTATCATCATCAACATACCCAATTAACATTTCCCAATCAATACCAGTGTAGCATGAAGTAACAGCAAATTTCAGTTTTATGCAGTGTTTTGCAGTGTTTTCATGCAGCGAAATTGGAATACAAAACCTGCCTAAGGGCAGAATACTACGAAGAAGCAGTGTTTTATTAATATTTTAAAATCTTACCTCATTAAATATTGCCAATTTGCACCATATCATTCTGATGACTAAATTTAGCACAATACATCGCTTACAGTGGTTCTCACACAAGGCAGTCCCTACTGAACCACTTTAAACCTTGTTTATATATATATATATATATATATATATATATATATATATATATATATATATATATATATATATATATTATATGCTGATAAAAAATTTACCTTAGGCATAAGATAAGTTTAATTTAATCACCTCCATACACTTTAAGAATCCTAAATTTATCTTCGGAATTCTGCATGACAAAATTTTATTATAAGATCATTGTAAGATGCTTTGTCACTCCAGCAGATATAGAAATTTCGTCCTACTTACTTAGATATTTGACAGGACTTTCATTTTCTGTTCCTCATTCTCATACAGTCATTGGCAATAGTTGTTTCTCAGTGAGTGACCCACAGTCTGGTGTTCATCTCCAACATCACTTCACATAACCAGCACTTCATCAACTTTCAGATCTGGTCTCTAACTGTACCTGTTTGGCTTGGCCTAACCCCTCCCCCCGCCCCCATTAATTGCTCACCCCCGCTGATCTGACTGATCTTTCCTGTTTGACCTGGCTCTAATACAATTCAGATTTAGTGCACCATCAGCTGATGCCCTGGGCATAATGATAGTGGATAGTGGCGCCATAGAAGTTTATGATTGATTGACTGAATCTTGTCCCAGTTCATGCAAATCGCAGAGATTGCTAGAATTTATTGCCCAAATCCTTTTAATAAAAAAAATCCAAAAATTACATCACTTTATCTACCCTGGCTTTGTCCAATAGGATGAGCGCTTGTCTTTCGGCCTCCCTCTGAAGCGCCTCGTTGTGCTCCTCTCCAGAACCTTCTGAAGACGGACGACTGAAGTTAGGATCAGTAGATCCCTACAAACAGTAATAGCACCGTCACCATTCAGTCTACAGTGAATACCGGTAGGATAAGAATTAGAAATGATTCTGCAACTGTAAATTAACATTAAAATATGTCACGACAGTGAAAGGTGTTCTATCAGCAGATAATCCATCATTCGTAGGCTAAAAAGTTAAAGTTTATGACCACAAGAATAAAATGAGTGCACATACATAGGCCTGTAGCATTTTAAAGCTATAGGCCTATCTATAGTCCCATAAAATCCCAGGATAAAACGAATGCACATATATGTGGAATTTTACCAGCATGTTATTGCTTGAGTGAAATAATAATAATAATAATAATAATAATAATAATAATAATAATAATAATAATAATAATAATAATAATATTATTATTATTATTATTATTATTATTTACAAGCAGGAGAGGAAATTACAGTGAATATATTCCACAACCTATGCAATAAAATATTCGAAGAAGAAAAATCACCAGAGGAATGGGGAAAAGCCATAATAGTACCAATACATAAAAAAGGGGATAAAACAAACTGCAATAATTGTAGAGGAATAAGCTTACTCAGTATACCAGGGAAAATATATACAAATGTGCTACAACAAAGACTCAAACACTACTCAGAAGAAATATTGACAGAGGAACAAGCAGGCTTCAGAATAGGAAGGAGTACAATTGATCAAATACATACGATCAGAAGGATAGTAGAAAAATATTGCGAAACAAATAAGAAAATATACCACAATTTCATTGACTTCAAACAAGCATTTGACAGCATACAGCATGAAGATCTATGGCAAGCACTGAAGCACTATGGTATTCCAGAGAAGCTAGTGAATCTCATAAAAAACTTATACAGTAAAACAATGAGCAGAGTGAAAATTAATGGGGAACTAACAGAATGGTTTGAGATAACAATTGGAACAAGACAAGGATGTGGCTTATCTCCACTGCTATTCAATATAATACTAGATGTGGTAATGCAAAAAGCAATACAAAACACAAAAGAAGAAGATGCTGGAGTAAAAGTATATGGACAAACAATAAACAACTTAAGGTTTGCAGATGACATAGATGTGATAACAACAAAAGCAGATCATCTACAAATATTAACCAATGAAATAAGCAAGGCCAGAGAAGAAGTGGGGCTAAAAATAAATATACAGAAAACTAAAGCAATGGTCACGGGGAACAAGAAGGGGAAAGTTAATCTAAAACTAAAGGAGGAAATAATAGAACAAGTACCAAAATTCGTATACCTAGGATCAGTACTGACAGAAGATGGCCTAAGTGAAGAAGACATAATAAGGAGAATTGGACTAGCAAGTGCAACATTTGGAAAACTTCAGAAGATATGGAAAGACAAACAAATATCACTGAAAACAAAACTAAAGCTATATAATACACTGATCAAACCAATAATTATATGGATCAGAATGCTGGACCATAAAAAAGAAAGACGAAAGAAGATTAATGACTGCAGAAATGAACTGGTTAAGAGCAATAGCAGGAGTCAGCAGAAGACAAAGAATAAGAAATGAAACGATCAGAGAAAAGACAGAGCAAAAAGAAACGATACTCGAATCAATACAGAAACGAAGACTGAAATGGTTTGGTCATGTTGAAAGAATGAAGGAAGAAAGACTACCAAAGAAAGCACTATACAACTATGTTGAAGGGAAAAGGAGAAAAGGAAGGCCAAGAAAACTTGGATAGAAAACTTAAAAGAGGATGCAGAAGAAATGCAAATGAACTTCATCCAATTGACCAGAGCAGCAAGAGACAGACAGAAGTGGAAGGAACTCGTTCAGACCCATCGTCCAACCCAATAGGGAAAGACGGAAGGAAAGAAAGAAGAAGAAGAAGATTATTATTATTATTTATTTATTTGTATTATTGAACTGATATTTTTATTATGCTCCATAGTATATAATGTCAGGAGGAAGAGAACATTGCAGAGTCAGATTAAAGACTATAAAGCTACATATCTGACAATAGGTCGGTTTAAATCTCTACACAACAGGCAACCAGTTTAAATATTTAGTAACCGATGCACATAAACAATAGGTACAGAGTATGACTATGTAACAAAATATCAATATCAATGTCTATAACCATGAATTATGGACCAAATGGTTAAACTACTGAGCAAGAGTTGTAAAAAAGATACCAGGTACTTTTGAACTGGGGTACTGTCCTTGACCCTAACCCAAGCCACAAACCTTGGTGCATCATTAAAAACTAGAGGTGCATTGGACACTACATCAAAGTAAACCAGCATCCTTCTGCTCATAATTAATTGATGGGAAAGCATTCACAAACTTTATTAGTGATATGAAATGAAGATGCGATGAATACTCTGTTCAAGATCATCTTATGAAAGAGTGAAAATAAATACAGGTATGCCTAATACAATACAGTAACAGTAACAGGAAATGCAGAATTTCAAACCTGAAAATGCAGCAGCAAGAAATAATTGTTAGAAAACCTGTCTTTGCAGATATTGCACTAGAGATCAATGTATTCCAGCAACATTCAACAGACTTCCAAACAACAGAATTTTGCAGACAGATGAGATCAACATTACCAGTAAACAGATGATAAACTTGACACATCAAACAGTCAAAGTGAATGACAGGACAGAACAAGGAGTATGTTTACAAATCAGGGGTATCTGACCCAACCGACTTTATCTAAGGTAATAAAATACATTTCAACTCTACAGGTAAATAATTTACAAAGGTTTTATTTGCAAAATATGGCTTCTTATATATATATATATATATATATATATATATATATATATACATGTGAATCAGAACATATCATATAAATGTATATATGATATGTTCTGATTCATATGTATATATACATATAATCAGTAGTGTGAAGGGGGCCCTGGGGCTGTGGCCCTGAGCATCCACCAGATGGGGGCATCCAAATTGACTCGGCGACCTTTTTTGCTCGTCAACCCTTTTTTTACATGAAAACCCTTATACCAGTAATTATCGATTTGACCCCGGGGAGACATTCACACCAGGTAAGCCTGATAAGAGTACCCAAATTGTCTCTGTGACCATTTTTTTGCTAGTTAATAGCGAGGTGGCGGGGCATCCAAATTCACTTTGGCCCCGAGCATCTACAACTCTTTGGCAAGTGACTGCATATGATATATAATATATACCATATGATTCTATAGACTATATATATATATATATATATATATATATATATATATATATATATATATATATATATATATGCCAATACACATATAATATTCTTCAAATATTACTGCAACAAGATTGATATAATGTATAATATAGCTACTGACATGACACAAATACAGTATTCAAGACAGTGTTACTAACAATTCATATAGGTTGAAACGCAGGATCATATCATATTCTGGGTCTCACTGAGTGAATACATGTATAGTTGTATACTAGCCCAGTATTACTAATAGTTACATATGATGAAACAAGAGGCTTTGTATCGGTTGTTTTTATCTTTCTGCAATTCATCACAAGGGTCAGATTTCTTGAATGCTATACTGATTCCATTACAGCTTTATCACCGGCAAATACCTTATATCCAAACTGAAAGCATGACATAATGAGTGCATATGAAACATTAAGTTAGGAATTTCTATGCATGTGGTATTGGCATCTATTACTGTCACATATTTCACAGACTGGTAAGAAGAGTCTGCTCTGGAGAAATGAATTGCCAGCAAAGAATATAAAATTTGTCTAGAAACATTCCTACTTATTTTTTCAGAGTCTACCTTTTTAAGAAAACATTATTCATAGGAAAAACACAAGCAAAGCAGATACAGACATCCTTCGAATTTATATTGCAGCACTAGTATGCCCCTGCATGAGTGGACTATAAAACAAACTGAAAATTCGCCACTTTTGACGCCTGTGATCAGATCATTGATAAACCCCAATCGAATGCTATCAAAAATTTTCACCAGAACAATAAACTCATAAATATATTTATAATTTGCTCAATTTTTGCATTTCCATGTAAAATGGCGTCGCACTCTCCCCTCTGGGCGCTGCAACTAATGATTCTATCCTTAGTTGCGTTGAACGGAAGAGATTTTGACAGAATGGTCATATTAACACAGGCATAGTTAAGTCAATGTAAAAGGAGACACCAATCCTGACCCATTGCTTGAACATTATACTGTAGATAAAACTGCTCCTCATGCAAACAGTTAAAGAAAGTTAATGTCTTATAATTAATAAAGTTAATGAATTGCAGACTGAAAGACAGAATGCCACCAAGCAGGCAAGTAAACAAGTTGTGTTCAATTTGTTGGGGGTGGGAGGTGGGGTGGGGGTTTAACCTACACCCACTGGTTGAGAAGGACCCCAAATTGGAGCAGAAATTAATTCTGATCTCTGAATAGTAGCTTTTCTGAAGAATCAAACTCCTGGTGGCTGATAGACAGAGTAGAAAAACAAATCGACAGATAAACCAAGTGATATATTCAGGTAAGATTCGCCTACATCTTGTCTTTCAAAGAAGATAATCAACAGTTATGATTGAAGATTATTCTCAACTGATAATGAGTCATTAATTAACTTCTACAAGGGTCCCCCACTTAGCAATGCAATACACTGCATACGTTTAGGCTGGCGGAGAAAGCAATCTATGAACAAACACTGTCATGCTATAACTGTTTGAAGTATGAACTATTTATGGCCTGTGGAGTACTGCTGTAAATCCCGGACTCAACTCATCATATCAGCTAATATTAATAATATTTCAGTTGAAAACCAAAGCAAAAGTGAAGACCAAAGTCCTGTAATGCATTGAAAGGTTCTTCCAAGTCTTCCAGCAGATCAGATATATATTCAACAATAAAAGTGTAGGCCCCTAAGTGGGTCTACATTTCAGACATGTTCAGAATTATGGGCAAAAGGTAGAAAATCTCGAAAAGCTATAGACGTAAAACGTAATTTGAAGCCATCTTGTTTCAAACATTTGAACAAAATGCTGAAACACTGTACAGTCTTTAACAGACTAACATTCAAGATTTGAAATTCTGCAAACATTAAAAAAAGTAGTTTCAAGGACAAAGTGCTATTAACTATGAAAATATAGGATGACACTATAGGCCTACCAGTATACCTACATCTGGTAAGCTTATCTACCGGTATATATCAATTGACCAGTACACAGAATGTTCTGGACAATTGACAGAATCTTACCCCTTGCAAGTTGCTATCTGTACACGTCTCCCACTCATTAAAATCCCATTCGGCCCAGGGTGGGATGAATCCATCAGCTTCTGGGCTCATAGGAGTCATCAAATCCATAGCGGGATATTGTTTATCACAAAAGCTGGTTGGCTGCTTCAGCTGATAAATGCTACACCAGACAGTTAGATAATTCCAAATTGCTGTGAGAAGTAATTCATAATTATAAAGAAGTCCGAATAATCCCTTCGTTCTAATAATAGTGTATGTGATAACAAATTGCAGTAATTATCATATTTTCTGTTATTTTCATTCCAGAGAAGTCAATAACTATTTGACATTCAAATAGGCCTAAATGCATTTCACAGAAGATGCGATAATCCACTCAATCAGTAGCACTCCGAGCTTTATTCAAATGGTGTTGAAAAGCCTCTAATTTCATACAATTCCACTGTCTTCTTGATGCGAATTCAATCAACTAAAGAGCAGCATTAAAGCATCAGCCAAATTGTTCGAAAAGCGTCGTTCGAAAAAAATGAAGAACCAGAAACACGTTGCATGATTTGAAGAAATCTAGAAAGTTTTCGCCCATCTCCGACGACACACCACCATCTACTCAACCAGAGTCGGAAGAAGATGAAGAAGGCTCTTCTGAAATTTTGCCAACCAGCCAATTCGAAATTTATATCAATCAACAGATTCCATTCACAGCAGTAAATGCAGACACCAGTGGACTAAACGCCGCTGCATTATGCAGAAAGATCATCTTGGCAAGAAGAGATAGGAGATAATATAACAACCTAAGATGATGATCAAAACTCCACCGATTTCCTTTAACACCCACAACATTCCTCCATTTCCCTTCTCCAGTAGCAAAAGCACACCTGGCTGGACAGATTTGCACTGGATAAGAAATACTAGGGAAGGCTAAAAGGAAAGAGCAGAAGGAAAGGGAGTCATATCAACAGCTGGCTAGCAGCTGGCGAAACAGCGACCACCAAAATATCCTGTCTTAGGATATGTTTCGAGGCAACATACTGATGTATTAATGCACTCATATTTCCAGTGGATGATTATATATCCAGCCTAGAAACAACTGGATCGCAATCCCGATGGATCGGATATATTGTCTACAATCTATACATGCTAAATATTCTTAATAATATGTCTAAGGTATGCACTCGGTAACCCTTGCTGAACCAAATTCAAGAGATAGATAACCTGATGCTCTAGAAATGTAATAATGATACACGGCGACGGCGGCGCATACATAGTGGATGAAGTCTAGTCTGAAAAACGAGTGAATACATAAACAATAATATTAGTTCCATCAATGTCAGAAATGTACCAGCAAAGAAAATAGTATAGTGCTAACATACAGAGGGGCTGTCCATTAAACACGTCAACAATTTTTGGGCAGTTTTGACCTCGATCCTCCTCTTGTCAACAACTGTCAAACTTTCAGTGAACCCCCTATAATTATGTGAAAAACTTTTGACCCCTACCTATTAAGACCAGTGACGGGTCACCCTAAAAAGTTTAGAAGGTTATTATTCTTTGCAGTGATGAGACCTTCTCGTCTTTTTGACTCATCAAGTGCCAAAATGTGGTGGCGATTACCTTTTTTGCTTGTCATGCTTTTTTGCATTGCAAAGAATATTATTCCATAAAATTTCATACTTTTTTTGATTATCTGTTAAAACTGACATTTTAACGCCAGCTTCTCTTGACCCCCTGGGGCCCCTCCCCTGTCAACAACTGTCAACTTTTTCGAACCCCTCCCCATATTTTGTTGACGCAATTAATGGCATGGGCGTCTGCAGAAATTTTTCCAGGGGGTGCAAAACAGGGTCTTGTGACAAAATAAATGAAAACATTTTCCAGGGGGGGGTGCAAAACAAGGTTTTGTGACGAAAGAAACAAGTAATTTTACTTTTTTCATAACTCCACATTTTGTCCAGGGGGTGCAATTGCACCCCCTTGCACCCCCCTCCGGACGCCCATGATTAATGGGCTGTCTCTAGACATTTTCTTTAAATAGGCCTATGCCTGCTCAGCTCCTCAAAATTTCAGGCGAGAAACGAATTTCTCATCGTCAATGGCGTGGCCACGGGGGGTGTTTGGGGGTGGCCCCCAATTCTGGCTGGGACCAGTTGCAGGAATTGTGCAGAACCGTTGAGAAATTTTTTCAAGGAGAATACAAGAAAGTGCCAAGATTATAATCAACAAACCTAGCTCATTGCTATTTTTACTCGAAAATGTCGATGTGCCGCCCTCCCTACTCCGCAGTGTTTATTCTAGCCACCTTGACATTGGGGGAGTTTGAAATGTTTGGGGGAAGAAGGTTTGTCTGCCCTAAAAACTTTGACAAGCAAAAAAGGTCATCCTGATTAGAAAAAAATTTCCCTTTTCTCGGAAGTGGTAACAAGCAAAAAAGGTCATCACATCCTTCCTGATCTTTCTTTCCCTATATGGTCATATCCTTATATCCTTATGTTTTTTCCAATAAAAAACCCCCCTCGTCACACTTTTGGGGAGGAAATTTCCATCCCCCAATGCAACATATAGAAATTTGAGGAGGGGACTTTTCAAACTCTGGGGAAATCCCCCAAAAAGGTCCTAGAATAAACACTGCCTACTCCGGAAACCTGGCTACGCCACTGCACCAGCGCCATACAACTAAGGCGCGTCATTGTCACCAGCTGGACTTTGGGCCCATTTCAAAATCCTTGTCACCGTTACACCAACCACACCCACCAAATGATGACAGCGACGGAGGTGTCAACGTTCAAACACTCTTGGCCATTTCGACCATCACAGTGCCCTTATTCACAGGCTACTAGGCTAGAGCATCAACGGTTTTTGTACGGAGGAAATAGGAGTCCACTGAGACGGTGTCTGAGGCAAGCACAGGTTTGGAGCTGTCACTGCTCTGGAGATTGGAAGGTAGCCCAGTAAAAAGAAATTCAGTTGTTAGCATTTCAGAACCAGACGGTTTAAAAGTCACACATGATAAGGGGCTGTCCATTAATTACGTCAACAATTTTTGACCCCTCCCCTTGTCAACGACTGTCAAACTTTCAGTGGCCCCCTATAATTATATCAACAACTTTTGACCCCCCTCCAAGACCAGTGACGGGTCCCATTTTCGATGAACTTTTTCCTTTTTTTGCTCATCAAGTGTAAAAATGTGGTGGTGCTGACCCTTTTTCTTGTCGCTGTAATAAATAATAGTATTCCATGAAATTTCCTATTTTTGGATTATTTGTAAAAAATGAAATTGTTGACGTCAACTTATCTTGACCCCTTCTCTCCCCCTGTCAATAACTATCAAACTCTTTCAACTCCCCTTAAATTGTTGACGTAATTAACGGACAGCTCCTAAGGTTTTTGATAATGCATTTTATTTGTGTTGACAGGCGTACTGAATGATGGAGAGACCTATAAATATACAAACACTAAAATGTTATCAAACAAAAATACTGGATAGGATATAACACTTATGTTTGAAATTATTATAAGTGAGTCTTATTTCCCTATGCTATTTTCACCATACTTGCAACGGCCATAATTAATTAGATAGCAGCAGGACCGTATTTAAGATTGTTCAGGCCCTGTTCCAAATGTCCTGTGGGCCCTGCCAGACTACCCATCTCTCCCTTCTCTCCCAGTGGCGTAGCGAGGGTTTCCGGCACCCGAAGACAAGAAAGACCTACCAGTGGTGCACTTAGCTTTAGAATAATTATGATGAGCAAAAAATATCCTCAGCTATGTGGGGGCTGGGGTCCCTTATGTATGGGGGTCCCTGTTCCATGGAACATGCCTAAATACGCCACTGGATAACAGTTCTCAAAGGTAATAATGAAAGGAGACTACAGTCTACAAGTGAACAAAAACAAATACGGTACGTAAATCATTTTCAAATAGGTCTGTTATAGCACCAATATCGTCGATACACACAACAAATAGTAACACTGTGCAGAACAATAAAGGCACTCTTATCATATTGGCAATCTTGTCAGCGTCTGATATGCTGGTGGTTAGGGTTCACCTTACTGGCCGAGGACAAAGCACACCCGTGGTAAAAATATTTCAATTTCGGCAGACTAACCTCCCGGTAGTGGTCGAAAATTAGGTCTTGGGAGTGGTCCTACCCTGGGCAGCTTTTTGAAAAATTAAAACCGAACCAAATTCACAATACTTGCAAAATTTAAAATCAAACAACAACATTATATCAACATTGAGCAAATTGCTTAATTTATGCAACCAAGATGAAATCAAGTGGTCATGGAAATATACGAGGTGTAGTGTACGTATCCTGAGTAGCATGCATTACGTAACATCAATAACAAAAATCCATACCGGTAAGCAATATATGTCATCTCATTGCCTCAAAGCATTAAACCTCCAACTAATTCTAGCCGGTACTTATCTACAACAGTTTACATTACTTCAGAATTATCAAGATTAACCTATCGAACAAAACAAACGTGGAACAAGAAAAGACATCAATGCAACATAAAGAACATTGTCACATCCAAGGACATCTGGTCTTGTCAAACAAAACAACAAAAAACATCATTATGTCAGAACAACTTGATATAAATTCATACTATCACAGTACATGCAACCTTCCTACAAAATCAGCAAAGCATAACATAATACCCTATCACACAACTGTAGACATTGAAGTTTTCTTATAAGTAGCCCTGCACACAGACAGCATAGGCAAGTATCAAAGAAAAATTACTGATATGCAAGCTTTAAAATCCACACTTGTTCCACGAGAACTCTTAAAATTGAAATTTTTTCAAAAAGTTTGTATTTTGGCATTTTACAAATGCAGATATTAGTGCTATTATTTTGAGACATGTACGATGTCTGGTCGACATTAATTCTTGCACTTGCGTATGAAACAGATACAGCACAAGGCATCACACCATAGTCACCAGATAAGCAGAGAGCAAGAAACATGCATAGGGATTGTTGCACATTGGCTCTGAGACAGATTCCAATTGCTGAGCTTCCATGCATGCTGCACAACTATTTAACCAGGAACAGACGAGCCTTCCTCCCCCCCTGCCAAACAGGAATGAATACTTATCCAGTGGGAGAAATCAATACAAATTGCAATATGGCACATAACTAAGTAAATTTGCAGCAAAACAACACAAATCTTCTATTGGCAACAAATGAAAAATAAGTTACTGTACATATAATTAAGGTTTCGGTGAAAATCATGCTGCACACTTCTTAAACACGCATCAAACTATCATACCAATATAAATAATCATACCTAAAACTATAACGAAAACTGATAACTGATACTGCAATTATGCAAAAAATATCATTACATAAATAGATTAAATATAAAATTTTGGGTCATTCAGCAGTAGTAGGTAGCTCTACTTCCTATTAAAATGGGGATCGCAATTTTTCAATTCCAAATTACCTAAATATGCAAGCCTGTGCAAAAAGTGGGTGCCAATACATAAAAATTTCTCACATTTCACTTTCCGCTGGTTTCCACTACCGCTGAAGACATTTACATTCTAAACAAAATCACCAATAATTATAATAATTATTAAAAACAATTTAAAATTACCGGTAAGCTTGAAACGAAGACAGTCTTGAGGTACTGCATGAGACATGGCCGTCATGGTGAAGACTGTTAGACTAAGGTTGCAGGGTAGACAAACAAAACTCTGCAACTTTGAAGTTGACAGTTGCATCATCTAACTCACTGGGGTGGGGTTGGGGAAATCAATCTTCCATAAAAAAAATCAGAAATGAGGGGCTATTTGGCTTCACTGAAATGTTCCAAAATTCATACCAAAAGGGGGATTTCTCCAACGCTAATCGAAGAGGGATGGATGCCACTCACTGATCTTGTTGCTGAGTGTTGATTCACATGAATTATTCCAGTCTTTTAATATATTTAACATAAATACAAATGTGGAATTTGTAAGGGGAAGGGAATTCCCAATCACCACTGCTTATTAACTCCCCTCCCTCAGGGTCCATTCTAATATACATAGCAAGGGAGAAGTTGTATGTTGTCATTAACTTATTTAACCAACTTATTTGGCACAATAAAATGCACACACACACATATATGTATAAGGATAACATTACACACACACACACACACACACACACATGCATATAAAATACACACACTCAATTATGCAAGTAAGAGTGATAGTAGCCATGATGTGTGGCTTGACATACTTTCTACAATATAGGTACAATAGGTAAAAGAAAATGTGAACGATCTGTGAGTCTTATAACTCATTAACAAAACAAAATTAGTTCGTATTAAAACAATTCACTGCTAATCAGTCAACTCATAGAAACAGCGCAAATCACATTTACTGTATACGGTAGACGTCGTTTAAAACACATTGCCTGCCGTTGATTGTATTGAACTGATATTTCTTCTGAACTGAATGCAGTAGCATCGATTTCGTATATAGACGGGGACTGTCAACAAGCATTTCTATAAAACAAAAAACATCAATGCCTTTAAGATCACATAAACAAATATGTAATTAATGAAATATTAGATGGATATGGAATATCATATTTTACGGACAAGACGCTGAAACTCAGTGACATTCATGGACAACTTGGCTCTAAAGAACTCACGAAACATCGTTACATTACTATCAAAGTATTTCTCTTGTATCGGCAGTTAATTATCATCTCTTGTTTAGAAAATTTCATGCCAAATAAATCTGAAATGAGAAATGGATGCAATCTGGGGCTGCAGCTTATTGACTCATTAAATGAAACGCTAAAGAACCGTGTAACAACATATAGCAGAGAAGCGTTAATGACCTTGTGCAGCTCAATAGTTTCACTTGGACTTTTTCTTCTGAGCCTGTTTCTCCAGTTTTTCTCTTGCTTTTTGATCTTTTTCTTGTTGTTTTCTGAGTTTTTCAAGAGCAGTTTTGATTTCCTTTATCTTCTTCTTCAAAATATCTCTATCTTTTGAAGCTGTTATTCCTAAAGACTAAACAAAAATATAATCTGTATGCTACCACCTGCTTACACCATTATAGAGAAATGTCTCCTTTTCTGCACCATTATTTCAAATCAGAGTGAGTGATTTATGAAATATTTGATGCTAAATGTGCAAACAAATTAGCTTTCTGCAACCAATAACTAGAAACTTTTTCATCTTATCACACACACACACACACACACACACACGTCACACACACACGTTGCCGCAAAATCTATTTAACTAGTTCAATACACTGAATGAAAGAGCAATAAGTGAATTTACAATGAGAATATAAAACTCAATGGCAGCTCCTAGATATTTACTTTAATCGCGTTGCTATCTAAGGCCATGAGTTTATTTCCATCGATTTCTCGTTTCATAAATTCATTGGCATAGACTCCCAGCTTTATCCCAATCAACCACTGAGACACCTGCCAAGGCTTCCACGAAGTCACAGTTATTAATTCAAAACTTTCCTGACCAGTTGAATGTTCGGCAACTTTGCCCTGGAAAGTGAGATATCAGATAGAAACAATAGTTAAGAACAAGATAACGAAATTTATGCTAAAGATTACAACACTGTCTAAATTAGATAAAATACAAAATGAAAAATTGCAGCAGAACTGAAGTCACAGTACAGCACAACAAATGTAATACAGGATATAATTTGCTTATACCTGATCTCCGGAATTACCTGTTTTTTAATGATGTTTTTGATACCCGTGAATATCAGAAATGGTGCCATAAAAGTACATAATTATCATTATTAATATATCCATCAGATTGCTGTATACTTGTTAGAAGTTAACTGCTATCGCTTACACTGTAACAACTGTGTTTCCTATAATGTCTATCACAAAAGACGTTCAATTATTTTGTGGGCCCCAAAGTAGGAGGTCATAGCAAGATTGTAGTGCACATAATTATATCCATAAGCAAATTTACTTCATTCAGAGACAGTGTTGACTTTGACGTTCCTGCCACTGCGTTGTGCCTAAACTGATTATCATCATCGCTGGTCCTTGATTCGTTGTCGCTATCTACAATTCAAAATATTTAATCATCAGGCTATCATTTTCTAATCATTATACAATGATTACTTTTTATAAGTACTTTAAAATTTCTAAGAATAATATTTCATAACAAACCAAATATTCAACCACATTCAGTCGAAACAAAGTGTCTAAAATTTTAAACAAACTTTTTATATTTTTGCTGTGTTGAATTTCATTATGTAAATATAAGCACGGACAAGTTACCACGAAAATAATAAGTTACACAGTACACACCCCTGCCACGAACATTGCCAAGTGACACAGCTAGGCGCTTCGATGCTGCAAAATCGTTTGCATTTTCATACGTCACCTCCTCATTTTCATTAATATCTGTTGCACAAATAGAAAAGGGTCATGAAGTGAACAGAATGCAGATGTCTGATTCTATTCATGAACAAAACAATTAGACACTTTATCTCTCTCTTTAACCAGATTAATTTCTATCTCAGTTACTAACTAGATAAAACTAGTACTATTGCTCATCAAGATTAAATTACAGTAAAACCCTGTTAACATGTACTTCAGTGGACAGAGAAAATTGTCTGCATTAACACATTGGCCGCCGGTGATGTAATAACACATCGCACTTAAGTCACTCTGAGCAGTCAGCTATGTATATATACATCACTATACTTATAAGATCTAAATAGTACACTGGTTCCATGCCAAAAACTTAGCCGGCAGTCAAAGTGTTAACTGAAAGTACATGTTTAACGAATCCAAAGAAACTCCATCGAGTTTCAAACTTCTGCCAGTCCAAAACAAAATGGTCTTTCTTATCTGAGTCTGCAGTAATGAGGCCTTACTGTAGTCAGTCAATTAGAAATCACTACTCCTGTTGTTGACAAATCAACTTATAATCAATATCAAACGAACAGTCAGTTGATTTGTGTTTTTCTTTGTTTGTGTACTATTTTTTTATGCTGTGCTTGTCACAAATAAAGATTATTATTATTATTGCTGATTAGACAAACGTGTTGCAATAAAATTAACAGATCAGAGAAGCAAAAAATCAAACGATGGCATTTATTTCTGCTTATCTCTGTCAGCGATGAAATTCAAGAAAATAGAAGCACATGAAACAATAACCTCTCTGTCTATGAGCCAATAAAACAACCGATGAAGATGGAATGCCAGGCGACCCCGGCAGACCGTTGTAGCCACTCTCGCCATCTGGCTGATTAGGAGAGAATGATTTTCGAGATGCTGAAGATGCATCAGATTCCGATCCATCACTAAATGGGACATATACTATTCTTCTTTACAAACCGTCTTTACAGCAGGATTCCTACAACAGCTAACTTTAAAACAAATAATAACATACCCCAATAAAAGTCTTTTTAAAATGTAACAATTGTCTTAATACTGAATGCCTTTTACTCAATTTCAGGTCCAAATACAGCCATAAAATATGATTTTCTCTCCTCATTTCATTTCTTACCCGTTCATATGGCTTCTAATCAAACCATTTTCCTCATCAGATTTCTAAAACATAATAAACCATTTACTCATGCAGGGGGCATCACAATGTCATTATTGTTACTATTTCAAGTTCTTCAGTTCTAAAAGCCTTATAACTATAAGACTTGATCAAAAATTTTGCAACATTCAAAAAAAATTCAATGAATATCCATAATTTGAAAAGCAATTCAACTCACAATATTAAGTCATGCTATTTTTTATCGGCTTAAGCAGTTGCCGTCACAAGACTATTTACTATCAAATGAAAACTTAACTCAACAAAATCTAATTAATAACATTCAAAAAGTCCACATTTCTGTCTTGTTTTAACCTCCAGAAGTATTTTTGTTATTCATAATCAATTTAGTAATTGCACCACAGAATAGCAATTGTAACTAATGAGTGCTCACTCAATGGTAATTTGGCCTAAAGATAGGCAACAAGGACTGAGCCACATGGCCCTTACCATGCGGATCAGTAACAATTTGAAATGAAATATAATTAACATAACAGGCAAGTGAATATAAATAATATTTATTCTCTCCAAGACAATAACCAAGACAAATACTATTTGTACACGATACTCCGACAGTCATTGAATATTTACCTTTACATGACGTTCTGAAGTCAAAGTGACAGAGACTATATCAGACAATTCAGAATGATTGAGACCCGAAGTGGCCGATGACGCTATGAAAACCAATTCCACACAAATAAATTACTAATACCCGAGATTTTAAAGTCATGGAAAATCTTCCACAACAGTCAAAGAAGTAGGAGCATAGCCAGAAATTTGATCTGGGAGGTTATAAATGTTTGGGGGGGGGTATAAACCTTAACTATAAACCATATAAACTACATATAACCACATATAACCACATATAACCACATAAAAAACTTTAAGGTAGACTGATTTTGGAGGGGTATATATACCGATATACCCCCAGTTGCTACGCCCTGCGAAGAAGCACGATCTCAGAAAATAACAGGAGCTGAAGCTACGATGAGTTCTCATGTCCCGTACTTCGTGCCTGTTGCACCAAACCGAGAAATCTATTTAAGCCTAAATACAATATCAGAATTTCAGAAAATTCTGCAGAGAGTCATAGAAATAACACTACTAACACTTAGTTAATACTGTATTGCCATGATTTCCACCGAATACTTCATTCACTCTGACAGCAACAGATTCATTTTGCATTGGTGAAGAGAACGAATTTTCGTTTACACTCGCAACAGACAAACCCCTTTCGAGTTGTTCAATCTGAAAGCAATAACATTTACGCCAGATGAAAAAAACACAGCTAATTCTCCCAGAAATACTACCAGCATCCTTGTGCCAATCTCTTGCAAGTTCAAATTCATTGCTTAGGACCTATTTCTTCTTTACCAGAAATGCTAAATAATATGCAGTTCTTCTGAGTTGCCATAAGAAGAGGCACCATAAAAATGTTGTCATTACATCTAACCATATATCACTACATACACTCATAGCATTTACTGCTGCCACGGGATGTATAAACATCGTTGAAACATGCAAATTTACATTAAGGTCTCAAGGAATAACGTTTTTCAATGCCTGGTATTGGCTGAATGTCTCTTCAGATGCAAGCCAAAGTTAAGGTCTTGAATGCTGGAAATTAATTTCTGGGCATGGAACTGGGGGTTGCTATGATGAGCAATAAGGAACTATACATAAAAATCCAACCAAAGAAAACCCTAATGCAAAAGGTAAAACAGAAGAAACTACATCTCGGTGATATGCATGCAAATGAAAGCAAGCTTTGGAGCTGAAAATAATGGATAGCTTCAACAAGGAAAGAAACCACATAGAGTATATTGCAGTGACATAAGCAAATCACGTGAAAGCCACCAACAATAGTAAAATCACACATCTACGAACAAGCAAGAATGAGAACTGATTGTAAATATGGCAACAGACATCTGCACATGATGCCGGTGATGATGCTGATGGTAATGATGATGATGGTAATGACAATAAACCGAAGCAAACGTTTCTAGAATGACAAAATTAAATCTATTTAAGGATCAATTCTATCCAACCCGCATTTCCAGGGCATCTATCTCATCCTTGTAGCGCTTCTCACTGCCTCTCTGTTTTTCCAGAAGCTCGTCTCGTTCTTGAAAAAAGTCCTTTTCCCTGTTAAATATATTTAACAACTTTGGCATTGTCTTCTATCCAAAACATAAACAAAAGTATAAGCTGTTCTTACATAGATCGTTTCATAAGTCACAGTATTTTGCTTTAAAAAGTCATTTTCATTGAATTTCCATAAATAGCTGATAATCTCTCAAAATAGGGATGAAAATTTTAAAGTGCATTTTTTACTTTGACCTTTGCTGAAGCTTTAGAATTGTCTCTTTGGTCTCTCTATGCTCCTTCTCTAGCATTTCAACTTCTTGCTGAAGCTGCTTGTCCAAGTCAGGATGTCTTTGCTGGCTTTCTCCAAGCTCTAACTGAAATACATAACAAAGTGTCATTATTATAAACAAAAGTACCAGTATCACTTATTCTCTTAATTTCTCCTCCACAGGAAGACTCTCCCTGTTATATATATATATAATATATATATATATATATATATATATATATATATATATAATTATGCAATTAAATTTTTAATCGTGGTTTTAATGCACATGCTGTATGGCATCGGGCTTGCAGGACTAAGTACTTGTAGCCTCATAATTTATTTTGCTCAGGGCTAAAACTTAAAGTATTCAAAATTAAGCAATAATTCAAATTTGACACTAAATAATATTTGCCAAAGTCTCCATGAAGTCTGCTGTACTACTTAAGCTTAGTCAATAGTCATGTTTGATTTGAAATTGGAACTGAAAAACTAAACAAGTCATAATCAGAAGGATGGAAAGTCAGCGTAATCCTACAATAAGACAATCACTTCACAATTCTGTAAAAGATGTTCCTAGAAGATGCTAGTTGCACAAAGCCACAAAACATGATAGACAAAGCGGAAAAAATGAAACACAAACAATTCAAATGATCAACTAATGGAAACTCCTCTCTCTCGTCCGTTTCATTTATCAACGTCACGGCCGTTAATCAGTATCACTTTCACTGGTCCAATTGCCTCATTTACTGCATCATAAGATCCATAAATGCCATCAAATATCATTCATAAAGGAAATCAGACCTACTTGGTACTTAGAAGAATCTTTCTGAAAAGCCACATCCCCGTCTACGCGATCTGAAGGAGACGGCAGATCACCAGTCTTACGAGATGTCAGCTGAAGAAATCCACAAAACAAAATCAATAAAACAGAAGGATATGAGACAAAGAACATCCAGTATGATCACTGAATCCAAACTTTCATCATAAGCTTCATTTAGCCAGTAATCATTATCATTCTGTTTCAATATAATTTCTTTACCTGCCATTGTCACTAAGGTTGTTGTCATCATCACAATCACATAATTATGGTCATAATAATCAACTGCATTAACACCATCATAGCATAACCAACTTAGTTTCATATGTTCTTACCTTAGCTGCAGCAGTGCTAAGGTCTTCATCTAATTGTGCCATTTTTTGCTGCTCCTAAAATTAAATATCTCCTTTTAAATACTGTAAACATTTAAACAATTCAAGTATAATTTTCACAACTTTCTTAAAATGGAAAATTGGTTCATATGTAAGTCTGCATCGAGGTCCACTAACAAAGCACAGCATTCTGATGTCACATAATATAATACATTACTCTCCATAATATAGAGATACTGCTGTGTGTCCTTAAAGAATAAATAAACAATCAATCAGTTAATAATGATAATCAAGTTAGTATAACATGAGTCAATCTTGAATTCATAACTAAATAGTCAGATTGCGATGTAGTATAATTTTTTCTGTCAAAACGCTAAGCGTATATACCATAAGAACCGCCAACATTTTCGCATCAGAGTTTGCATCTTCAGAGCTTGGCTCAGGAATTGTGGAAGCAGGAGGCGGAGAAGCTGGCAAAGGTGGAACCTACAGAACAAAACAGAACAGAAGCAGACAGACGTAAAATATCATGCTACATTTAATATTATAATACGAAATTATATCAATCATATCAACTCAAAGAGCAAATATCAGAGACAAAATTCAACTTATTTTGTTCAACAGTATCACAGTCCTCATCTTCACATTTTTTACATATTCACAGCCAACACAGCCTATCTAACTCTTTTAAAAGGTTTTTTTGCAAGCCATTGGCAAAATTTTAAACCACAGCGGTCTTCACAAACATACAGCTTGTGTCTCATTGACAAGACATTGTCATGTGGTCTCCACAAAACTTGTACAGCTGCAACTCATCTTAGTCACATGTGAAACAAAGAACATAGGCTTCAAATCTCTATTTAGGCGATTCCTGCTACCATACAAATTCTAACCGAACTATAGAGGTCTATCATACTATCCGGTCCATTTTATGCCTAATTGACGGTATCCTCAAAAAACAATTGATTTCATGCAGATATTTCATTGTATATAGTCATACAAAGCATATTCTGAATTTCAAACAATGTAAAAATTGATTCTTGTGCTCTTGACCAATTTTCCTCTTGCTATTTTGAAATATCAGGTCATGATATGACATCAGGTCTGCTGTTAGAACAAATTTTTGACAGTGAAAAAATATACATACCACATCATCATCATAATCGGAATCTGATCCTTTCGATGATTCGAAAGACTGTCCTTGTGCCCTCATCTGTTGAAGATGTGCTTCTGCGTGAAACTGGTCTTGCTGCAAAGACTGCTGAATAAGACGAGCCACTTCACTATTCGAAGGATCTTTCTCCCGACCAATAAGAAACCTGAACAGAATTTCATATCATAGCAACAGTGGTACAATATTCCCCCTACTGAAATCGACTTTTAAATTTAGCAAATCCATAAAATTCTGGCACATATGATCCAGTGCAATTTACCCTGAAAAATCCAAGACCCTAATATGTGGGTAACAATTACGAGAATTCCGTAGAAAAAATACTTGCAAGAAATTTCAGATATTTTGCTTCTTAGCCATTTCATGACACTAACAACATAGACAAGACACAAACAAGAATTGACGGTCCATTCCGTGCTAGCACTGGACCTTCTTTACCTAGTTAGGTCGTCATACCATTATACCAGAGATTAATTCAAACCGAAGCATAACCTACTTTACAGTGCCCGCAGTGCCTCGAAGAACAGAAGCTGCAAATGCTTGAGTAACACCAACCAAACTTTTCCCATCAACCTCAACAATCTGATCATTCACTCTCATTCTGCAAAAATATCACAATTAATTTAATTTAAGGCAATATCAGAAGTCAATGGTTACTCACTACGGTCACTACAGTGACAAATACTGAAACATTAACCCGTTGTGGCTCATATGACTTGTATAGCCTTTTAGGGTCTGGCACCGATCCATGGTTTCATGGCCAACATGGCCAACAGTCTGCATGTGGTTAAGCTATTCATTGGTGAATGGTGGTCAGTCTTTTCTGCCGAACCGATGATTAACTTTGCAATGTTGCCATTACTACTGGTGAGTAAAGGCTGAGTCAACTTTATGCCTCCTAAAGGGGGTCAATCCCATTCCATCAGCGTCCTGCTCTAGCACGTTACCAATCTGCCATCTTCCCGCCCCTGACATCAACCGAAAAACTGAATTACCGTAATCACCATTAAATAGTTGTTTATTTTGCAACTGTAACAGCTCTGCAAGAATCACCAGTAATTAGACACTGGTAAAAACCAAACTCTTAAATACTCACGAATAAAGTACCATACAATAACATCCTTCTATACCATGTCACTGTATGCACAAAACATGTGTTCTATACTTCCTTTGCAAACCAAACATAGCCTTAGAGCAAAACTGGCTCTGTCAAAATACCATGCAATTAAACAGCTGCACATTACAAACCAGTGCGAGCTATCTGAATGCAATAATGCATATTCATTTGTGCCAATTTCTACTGAAGAAAAAAACAAACCATAAAATTTTTATGTGATAATTTTTAGCGGTACAACACTTTCTCATTCACATCAAATTCTGACAACATCATATGGTTTCTAGACTTTCCAGTTTACCAATCGATATACTGCAGCTTGTGGTTGCAGCATTGCGAAGACTGCTGAGTACCGTATATACTCGAGATAAAGTCGATCCGAGTATAAGTCGACCCCTAGATTTTGGGTATTTGAAGGTGTCTAAAGTCATTGACCCGAGAATAAGTCGAAGTGACGTCATCGCGGCGAACCCTCTTGAGGTGATAGTGAGAGTCGGAACAATGGCGGACGCGAAGTGGGCATGTAGCGGCAGCGGCGTCATTGTTTTGATGAAAAAACTGCGTTTTAGCTTTGAACTATCGAGAAACTGAACGATTTTCACATTCCCAGATTGATTCCTGACGATTAGGAAAATTTTAAACCTGCTATTCGCTCATTCTTGACAATATAAAAGTCTTAATTACCGGTAATCTTGATTTTTTTATATTTATGTAGCGCCAATATTTAATTAATATTTATGTGGCGCCTATAAATTACCAATCTTAAAAGCGCTGATGTGAACTTTTATTTAGATGCCGTAGCATATGTTGAAAATAATTACGCAGTTAGCTAAATTAATTATTTTCGACATGCTATGTATGGAAACTTTACCCAACAGTTAGTGCCTCGAGTATAAGTCGAGGTCAGGATATATAACCTGTGAATTGGCCTTAAATTTCTCGACTTTATCACGAATATATACGGTAATGTCTACAATCCAGTAGCTTGAAAAAGTTGCTGCTTATGGTGCAGTCACAAAGGATACAGTAAAAGTTCAAAGAAATTATCATGCATAAAAATCTATCTGCAAAATAATTTGGTTATAACCTTCCATCATTGCTTGCAGCTCCACCTTGTGCTATGGTCTTTATGAATATACCGAGCTTCTCTAGACCAGAGTCTGCTCCGACACCCATTCCAATAATACTGATACCAAGGCCATCATTTCCTGAAAAAAACAGATATCATCTTAATCATCATTCAACCGCACTTCCTATGAAATGCACTATATAATTAAATAATGCAATGGTACCTGAACTTATCTGGTAGAGTGGGGAAAATAGAAACGTGCATGCCAAAATTTTGGAGGTAAGGACAATTTAGAAATCGTTTGTGATTGTTCTGGAACAAGCTCAAGGCTCAGAAAAATTTGACGAACAAAAATAAGTCTTCGGTCAAACATCCGCTGAAAATTCATTTAAATTCCAGCAAATCTGTAGCTGCTATGGCTACATTTCTGTTATGCTACGTTCAAATATGAGCTGTGAATACATCGCCTTCGTGCTTAAATCTTTGCAGGACACTATCTTTGTGATTCCAAGAACAATACAAAAGCATATTCACCTTTGTCAAATTCTACTTCAAACAAATCCATCTTCTCAACTCGCTTCTCCAATTCATATTCAGCAGATGCCGCAAGCGGATCGATTGCGTCATTTTTCCGGTCATAATCTTCCACTGAATGCGCATCGAAGACCTAAAATGTGCCAAATACATACAAATCATCAAAATCTCTACTAACAAAATACCCAACTTTATAAGATGCCAATAATGTCAACAAACAGTGTTTGGGTATAAATCATTGAAAAACATCATAACTAGAATAATAATTCATATTCTGTACAAGACAAGCACACACTAATGTCTCTTATCTATTTCGATCAAAATATTATTTCAAAACATAACACTTAAATCACCATCAATGAATATTTATCTAAATATTTTCTTAACCCTTTGAAAGGCAGGCCACTGAAGCAGACTGCCAGATAGGCATATATAGCCTAGTCTCTTTGGAAGCTACGGTTCAGCTACGGTTCAAAGGGTTAAATGAAAACATAGAAAGCTAGGAATTATTTATACATCTTTTATTAGCAAGATCACATCAAATGCTCATATGAAATATTCAGTGAACTTACAACATTCACATTTTAAAGCACATGATCTGAAGGCATGCAAATGAAATTTAACCCTTTTCCCATTTGCCCCGAGAATATCTGTCTATTTTACGCTATGTTACAAATAAATGAACGGGTAAAGGGTTAAGCAAACCCTGATAGGTGCCGTGCTGAACTTGACACGCGATGGTTTCTTGGCTTCTGGAAAAGTGTCGCTTTCAGGATCTTGTGCTGCAAGACCTGGCAACTCATAATAACACTGCTCACCATTGATCACAGCATGTGCGGCCAAGGCACCTGAAAATATAATTGACATTCATTCGTCCACATAGCATCAAAAGGAGTCAAATCCTCAATTCCGATCATTGGGGCCGACGTTGATCACCGGTTTCTGAGGCAGGCAGCAATGCAGATGGCTTTATACTGTTAATCTATAGTAGTTTGCCAGTGACACACATCTAGACCCATGTTTCATCTTTGCAGGTCAATGCTGCTCTTCATTTACCACTGCCCTCTAGTGAGAGAAGGCTGAATTGACCTTAGGGCTGCTGCTTGAGTCGATCCCTTTCCGTCAGCATCCTGCTCTAGCATGTTACCATTTTGCCATATTCCCATAGCGTCAGATAGCAACTGAAAGCAGGGCCGGCCTTAAGCCAGGGCAAACTGGGCCTTTGCCCAGGGCCCTGATCCTCTAGAGGCCCCGTGCAAAGTCTTCGAAGGGCCCTGCGATTGTTGACGGACTTTTTTGTTGTTGCTTGTCACGATTTCTTTTGCATATACGCCGGTGGACCCCGCGATTGTCGATGACCTTTTTTTTGCTTGTCACTGACCCTAACCCTATCTCGCCCAGGGCCCCGCAAAATGTAAGGCTGGCCCTGACTGAAAGCACGCTTGAATTTTTAGCCTATCAAAAGTAATTAAAGCCATAACAGTTCCCTATCTAAAGCATCAGCATATTGCATACCCCAAAATCTCATAAATAAACTTATAACATTAATAATATTTGCAATATACTTTAATAATATTTCTGACAATTTCATTGGGATTTAATTACATGCCTTAAATTCCAAACATATGGCTTTCACTATAATAACGAAGCAAACAGTATGCCTCTGTACTATATTTCAGCGAGTAGGTGTATTTTGGCTAATTAGAGCAAAACTATGCAAAGCATTCAAGCCACTGCTTTAATGACCAACGTTGCAAACACTTGAAGAGACAATGATAACAAGACTTCTAAGTGGACTCTTGACGTTTGAATATCTAATGAAGACACAGCACAGCATGATCCCAAGCACAAATTTTGAAGTGCGGACAACAAACACTCTCAAACTCAAACGCAAGGTCTTGAACAATGCATTGCAATCACAATCGTCAAGCGATTAGCGAATTTTCGGTAACAGATTATTATTCATTCATCAAATTGGAAATCTACACTTATTTTAAGACATTCAAAATTCTTAAAAGTAGTGCGATATTTATATTAATTTTAGGAACACAAAACAAACTTACCAAACTCTGCAAAACATCAATTATATAATAAATTCATATTTAATTAAATAACTGCATGTATGTGCGCGCGTGTATGAGGTCCTGGGTTCAAACTTCAGCCACAGTTAAAATTTTCCAGTTGTTTCTGCACCAAATTTTATCAAGTTGGACATACCAGGTGCTTAATGAGTGGATGGATAGGTGGCCAGGGAGAGATTGGCAACTGCTCATATTCAGCCAAAGTTATGAAGAATTGAATGTGCTAAACCTTCAGTTCTCCTATGTGCCCTGAGTCAGTGTACCGGGTAGTGAACATTTTAAGCTACAGATGACTTGGTCCCAGCTAGACGCAAAGCGATATTATTATAAGTAATATATCATGAATCAACCTAAAGAACAATAGCAAATTAATAGTTACTTAACAGTTTGGTATAAACTGTTTAGAGAAAGACATGTTGACCATTAACTACACTGACTTACTGGAAGATGATAGAAAGTCATCAACGTGATCTTTAAACAGATACTGATCGCTGTCACTATCATGACCATCAGCAATTCTCTTTAATCTACAATTTCAAAATTATCCATCAAAGTGGAAAGAAATCACACATCCAATTCCAACATGCACAAGAAAAAAAATAGCCACGATTTTCTACACAACTGTATGTGGCTTTTAAATCTACAGTTCATGAAATCCTAATTGTCTATAAACATATATGAATCAGTCACTCGATCACAGTCAATATCCAAACCTAGCAGATTGCTTCTAAAGCATCTGTAGCAGCTAGATGATTAGAATCTGTTTTTAAGATACATAGATATACACGAAAAGGATGAAAAATTTAACTCAGCAATTTGATCATTTTCTGTGCTGATATTTCTATTTCCCTCCACAAGAGATGCAGATCACAAAGAAAGTATTTAATGGTTACTGATAGCCTGATAGGGCTGATAACATCTATCCACAAATTCAAAATATGCTTTGGCAATTAAGGGACAACACAGTGGTCAGCAGAGGCCATGCCTCAATTTATGTCCACAGAAGAGTGCAAGGCATTTTCACAGGCAGCCAGGATGACTGAAAGGGGTTCGTACAGTTTCAAATTCCAACACAATCCACTATTCAAAATCTGTGAAAATCCTGAGTTTCGTTATATAAAATTTATATTGCAAATATTGAAAAACAACAGAAATAATGGGAGTAAAATAGGCACAACACTTTACAAAAAGCAGTTGGGAATTTAATACTGGTAATTAATCTGTCAATTCATTGCTTAATTGCATCAAATCATAAAATCATAAATAAATTGAAGACCACAAAATTAATGAGTTCCAAAACTTGCAGTTGAAAGATTAAAATTATTAACACTTTCTTAAAACTTTCTTTATAACAAATTCACAGTACAAAGCAATATTATCTGAAATCCATGACAAACTAATTCATTTTGAAAACATGAACAAACATCTCAGAAAATAACTTATCAACATTAAAAATAATAATGTGCTTTGCTTTCTGACTTCAGAATTTTGAATCACCATCATAAATTCATTTTCAAAAATAAGGAATTTCAAAACTAAAACTCCCCATTAAAGGGTATGGCAGCACATGGGGTGCAAAGGAAGAGAAAACAGAAGGCACAATCGAAGGAAGGGAACTGTATGGAAGACCAAGAATGAAACTGCCTCATCAAACGCATGAAAAGTTAAATGAAAATACTGCCAACAAGTAATCCATATTACATAGAAAAAGGGTTAAATCATATTATAGAAAAATTGCAAGATAGAGAAAAGTCTGGCCCCATTACAGCAAATAACTTATTGAAAGATAGAGCACCAATGATAAATAAACTAAAATGACCTAACATAAAGCAGCCAAGAAGATAAGTGATCCCTAAAACAAAAAAATAGTACAAAGACATTTACTTGATTGTAGTATGAGAATCTCGATGGTGAATCTCTTCATCTGACGATGAAAATCCTAAATGCGAGTTTTTGGCATCTTTGAATTCTCCATTCAATACTTCTGTCTTCTGAAGAGATATCAACGATGAAGCTTCGGCTGTTGTCTTGTTGTTCGTATCTTGAAAACCAAAGACGTGATGATCCTCTGCTGTTGGGGACTTCAAGACACCGTGCGATGCGATGGCTAGCCCATCTTTATGAGAATGCAACTCTTCTTTAAATTCTGCACTTAATCGTCTATTCTGTTTATTCTCCTCGTCGGATTCAGATGCTCGCTGTTTCAGTAAAATGTCTGCAAGATTTGGCTTTTCTTCTCTACCGAATTCAGTCTGCGTCTTGGCCTTGGAGTCTTTGCTCAATCCCAGACCACGTACACCTCGTCCCTCTCCACGAGCGGAAGAGTCCGACGAATCACTAGCATCTCCAGAATTCCTTGACAGATGCTTTTTAGCAACAGTGACTTCTGCCATGTCTGCTTCGAACGAAGACTGATGCGATAAATGGCTGCGGCGTTTCAACTTCCATTCTTCCATCTTCTCCGTTACATTTTCGTCCACATCGTTTAAGCTACTACGGTTCACTGCATTGCTTTTTGTCTTGTCATTTCTACGTAAATCAGACTGCAAAGACGATGAATTGATCAAACTGGCAGACCCGCCTCGATTAAGTGGAAATGTCGCTCCGGGAGACGAGTACTGCCTTGAAACAGTATGGGATGAGCCGTCAAAACTCTTCGACTGAAAACCAGGTCTGTTATATGAAATCTCCACTTCCCTCTCCAAACCGTTGGCAACAGAGGACGAGGCGACCAACACTTTTGCCTTTGTAGGCGATGCAGGAGCTAGGCTAGTCAACGACACGCTATTTCGATTCAACGGGTGAGCAGCTGCACTTGTGGGTGACTTAGGGGCTGATTTGGTAATGTGAGAGGGGCTTTTACTTCTTGCAATTTCCTCGTAGTGCTTCATGATCCACTTAGGGTCAGGAACTGCCTCCGTCACTAAACTCTCGTTGCTCGTAGCCGAGCTCTCGCTATCGGATCGTTTCAGTTTCTTTCCGTCCGTTAATTCAAAAGTAACTTTTGCAGCTCGATGAGTTTTCACATCAGGCGATTTTGACCGCTCGATCTTTTCGACCGACAATGGGTGACTATTCTCGATGGAGTGCCGTGGCGAGTGGCTCTTCTCAATTGAAATCTTCCTCTCTAATATGAACTTCCTCTCAAAATTGGGACTATTAGAACGAGCAGACTCAGTAATGTGAGGACTTGTGTGATTTGCAGGAAAGCGTTTGGCTGAAGTTGGTGATTTAGGAGAGTGGCCATCGTGTCCGTCGATAGTCACGGGTATCAGGGAGCTCTTCAGTGGAAGTGACATCGAGGTCTTTGATTTCTGGAGTAGCCATTGATAATCTTCTCGCTCTTTTTGGCTTTTCTTCTCTAGTTCGGCAAACTTGGCGCGCATGTATTGAAATCTCTCTGCATGATTCATTGTCTGGAATAGAGCTTCCGAATCAAACTCAAAACCTGTGGATGTTTCCGTGTGTAACGTAAAAGACTTGCCCTTACTTTCCGCACTTCCGAAACTTGTCTTTTGGTTGTCATTGGTGATAAACTTTGAAATGGGCAGATTGAGGGACTTATCCTTGCTGCCTGTGGCCCTGCTTTCCTTCTTAAAAGCATTGTCTTGGCTTTCTTTCATAAATCGACCTCTAAGAATGCTAATTTTTGGAAGACTGTAACTTTCATTTTCACTGTAATCCATTTTGGCTTGGAAATTTCCCCACTTGGTAGTGAGCACTTTTCACACTGTTATAAACTCAACAGCAATTATATTAGTTTCTCCTTTTTCATCAAACAACAAAACATCAATGTCAACAATTATTTTACAATTGCAGATTTTTCTCAGGAACCTTTATGCTTCCACAGTGTGTCTCAGTCAATGAAAAGTACATTCTGAATTTCCAGTAATATTTTCTTAAAACAAATATGTTTGAAAGTCAGCAGCCAATCCTACAATATTAAATAAAATTACATTAGTACTAGAGGAAAACCTCTCACAACAACAACAACAACAACAACAAAAACAGAAAACAAGTACAATTTCTAATCTGGAACAAATAATATTTAAAGTCCTCATTTCACAATACCACTGTCACAAGTTTAAGGTGTAAGGCAATAGATGATGCAACTATCAGCTGAGACTTTTCACATTCACAAATTAACAATGCACCAGCCAAAATAGCTCACTAAGCAGTACTTAGCCTAGTTAAATGTATACACTTCTCTTTTCAGCTGAAGGATTAGATTCTGTCTTTACTGTAATTTGATCTGAATGAAATGCAAAATTAAAAGCTCTGGAATGAAGTACAAAATGAAGGCTATTTGTTTGAACCAGTCACAAGAATATGAGTTGCGTTTTAATGTGTCGAATCGCAGCATGACTTAACGAATACAGCAATATCCGTCTTCTTGATCAGATGTGACAAATCCCAATTGACTATGGGCTCCTACAGAAATCTTAGAATTGACATATTCAACAGTTCTTTGCATAGCTAAATTATGCTGTGAAGAATCCACTCTAAAAATATGTGCACATCAATGCCACCTGCAAAGTAGCTTTCTAACTTGGTGTTATGGAGATCTGCGACAAATTTAAGACATAATGATCAAGTCAATAAATCCAGTCCTGTTCACTGAACTACATGCCTCCCAATTGCACCATCAGTCTGCACTACACTGATTTTCTAATCTTGGATGGTGCTGTCAATTCATATTCTTTCTCTCTTTCATATTCTTAAAAGAATCATTTGCAACCTTCTGTGTCTTTTAAGAAACAGACAATTGCATCAGGTAACAAAAATATACTTTATTTATTCAAATGAGCAAAATTAATAAGCAACAGAAACAAGATTCTAGATAATGCATTTTATATATCCAAAGAACAATATCTGAATACAGTTTTTCATGATAAAAAATTGTCACCCCATTTGCTTTGCAATACCACGTTGCATAATAATGTAACTCTTAATATTCTGAATTTGAAAGGACAGCTTTACCTTAAGACCTTTCTGCTCCATGCTTTACAATAAATTTTCTTCTGTTGCTATCACAATTAAGTACTGTACAATGGCAGTTTGTTACTGTTCATAACTTAGCAATAAAGTTCCTAGTATGCACATTAATTAACATGCCAAAGGACAATGGCAAAACTGAAACAGATAAAATTTTAAATATTATCCTGCTAGAGATGTCCATACAGTCAAAAAACAGTAAACTCTCCTGAAAATCAGATCAAATGAAAGCAATTCAAACTGTTAGCATAACAGATGTTTTATTGCATCATCAAGACAAATACCTGAAAAATTACTGAAATTGTCATAGGGTCAACTCCTTCAAAGCTTTCATCTTCTCTTCTCAGGAAGGTAAGAAATAACCTTTAGACAATGCTGTAAGCCAACAGCCGACTAGGCTAGTCAAATATTTTAGCAGTACAGGTACACACTTAGAGCCTGTCCAGGCATGTACAGCTCATGCTGGAGTCCAACTGATTAAGCTCATGAAACAACCCACCAGCATATTTTACAATCATATAGATTAGCCACACACACACATAGAAACATACACATGCGCGCGCGCACACACACACACACACACACACACACAAAGTCAACAATGGCTTTCACACCTACAGAACAGGAGGCATGCATCCTTAAATTTGTGGTGATGTAGTTTATTTTCTTCTGGCAAAGATTTCTCAATGGTGCATTCAAAAGTGGGCCATTTTCTTCTTCATCAAGGTCATTAGCTGACCTTTCGTCCTAATAAATCTGCCTCATTTATTTATTACTGGGAAATAAATTATGGACATACTTAATGAATGCTCTAACTGCATTAATTATCATGCCATAAACAGTCCACGAGTTTCTCATATTTTAAATAGCATCAAGTTCGATAGAAAATGCAAGCAAGATATACTTTGAATATCTGCCAATTAACTGAGGTATAACAGTTAACTCTACTACAGTATATACATGAGTCACAGTCATGTTCTGCACCTCAGCACCTCGAAATGCTATGGGGCATGATTGCTTGATTGTAGGACATTCTCCCCTGGACATAATCCCCCCGGACATTATCCCCCCTTACACCCTTTGAAATGACACAGAAGGACATAATCCCCCCTTTCTCCCCTTTGTTTACTCTATGGCCTTTGACTATAATCATTACCCACACCATAAACCAGACCCTAAACACTAACCCTAAAGGCCTAAACAATACTGACGGCAGCCATGGCATCAGATAACCGTTAAGTACCTTTTAAAGTTAAGATTTATTACTTCTTTGCCGGGGGGGGGGGGGTGCCCGGGGGATTACGCCCAGGGGAGAATGTCAGTATACCTGATGGCTTTGACAGGGACAAAAAAATCAAAGGTGAATGCAACTTGCATCATTTTAGTGTTTCTAATGAACTTTAATTTCTTATTTAAAAAATTATGGGAGAAGTTTAAACAAGACTTGATATCAGAAGCAAGATTAAAGAATTAATTCAAGAGACAAAAGAATTGACAAATAAAAAGGCATGAGAGGATCACCGGCCAAAATATACAGGTTGAAGAGATTCTTTTATTGCAGCTCAATGGCTTCTGCAATAAATGGTTTGAGACTTTGGCACCAAAGATCTGATTTGATCCCATCATATAGAGGTTATCTTTGAGATTCGGAGTCCAAACTTTTAATTTGGTGACTTAGCATTAGAAGTTTTGAAATTAAGATTTTAGATACACTCACCCAGAGGTGGCGCTGGGTTTCTTTGGCTGGGTGGGTCTTATGCAATCTACACAACCAGGACCCGGCTAAGACTACCCCTCCCCCCCAAGAAAACAATTTCTCTGTGGATTTGCACGATTTGCTTGGGTGCCCCTGCCCGAGGCTGGGTGGGTCTGGACCCGCGTACCCACCCCCTCAGCGCCGCCCTTGCACTCTCCACTAGACAAAGTTCTATTTATGGAGTTAATACAGCAACGAATTTTGGGGCACTGCAAAAGCCCCAAAAACCCTAACGTTCACAGATATGGCAATGCAATGTCAACAGATATTATTACTGCCTAACACTACACTCTGGACTTAAAATCTTATTTCTAACAACTTCATGACATCTTCAAAGCAAGAGATCGAAACAAAACACCAAATCATTGAATCAAAATGCAATTTTCTTCATTTTGACTTTTTGTCCTCATATGATCTCAGCTTCTGAAGCCAAATGAGTCACCAAAGTTGTTAAAAGATTTAGAAAGATTTATTCTAATAGATTAGTTTGTATTATATTGTAAGAGCTGAATAAAACAAATCATTGAAAATCTATATGGGAAAAACGGCTTGAATTACAACTAGCGATTCAAAGTCCTCATTCAATACATATACACATTTCAGATTTGATCCCAACCTTAGTAGCTACTGCTGTGCTGAAATGCCTTTATTTACTTAAACAAAGCACAAGGCCCATGTCATAATGGTAAGCAAGGTAGGCAGGGCCTAATACGGCCTATCCTGATTAACCTTACTAAAAGTAATAAAAGCAATAATCAAAATAAAATGCCAAAGCGATTGTATCATTGCAGATTCTGTAACTCAATATGCCAATGTATAATGTATCAATTGGCTGTTTTTGCCTAGGACAGAAATACAAATTTGAGCCTCTAATTGTTACCATGACCAGCAATAAATGTAATAAAGACTATGGTATCAGATGAGACAGGCTGCAACTTTAACTCAAAATCATACTTTATAATGAACTGAATATTAGAATTACATTAGAAATTGTGTTGATCATCTCCGTTGCCATCTCCTGTATAACAAACTTGCCTACATAACAAACTCTCGGCTATAGCAGATGAGGTAAGTTGGACAACTTGATGTTTATATATGATGAAAAGAAGTTTTAAAACTTAGCGGTAGTTATAACAAAGCCCCGCTTATAACGGATCAATCAAAAGGTTCCTCTGACCACTAAGGGGCCATCCACAAATGACATAATGCGCTTAGGGGGGGAGGGGTCCGGACATTTGTTACGAAGTGTGACGAAGGGGGGAAGGGGGTTCCGCAAATGTGACGTAACACAGTACTAACTTTTTAAGATGCCATTTTACCCTTTTTTGCTTGTCAAGGTATTTGGAGAGGGGAAAATATAAAGATTACCTTTTTTGCTTCTCAGGGTATTTGGAGAGGGACAAATATAAGGATTACCTTTTTGCTTATCAAGACTTTTCGGAAGATGAAAGGGGGGTCGGTCCGTTGTTACGTCATATATTAGGTGTCTGACTTTTTGTTACGCCGCGTTACGAAGGGGGAGGGGGTCAAAAAGTGCCAAAATCGCGTAACGTTATTTATGGACGACCCCTAACAGGCAATTCAAATATACAGCAACATCTGCAGCATATGGCTGTAAACAAGCATCAACCAGTTTTACTGGCTAAATCAGAAGAGACGATCCAATCCAACCATATCATCAACTTCTATAGCACCACTTCATATCGTGTTTTATTCACGCTATCAGTATGCACGTTCCAGTTTTAGTTTCTATTAGAGATGGGAATGTAGCAGATTATATTCCATGTTAACACAAAGGCAAGTTTGAAAAATCAACAAATCGTAACTAACAATTTTTTAAATAAACACATATACGACATTGTTACATGAGAATTTTAGTAGAATCGGTAAAATATCGCTATATCAAGTGGCAAGTCTGGTGCCACCATACTGCGCTCGATTTAACCATACTATTACGAAAATCGGGTATAAAAAGCAGTGAATAACAGAAAAATAAGTTGTTATATTTATAGACTATTTCATACGCAAAGATTAATCCATAAACGTACCCGTAATATTTTTCAATATAATGTTTTTCAAACATGTTCTTATGGTTGCCAATGCCTCAACAACGCCATGCATAGATCTTAATAATTATTCTCAAATTCTACTTTCCGTCTTTTATATGATCTCGGTGTCTCGCCAGATAAGGCCAGAGCTGTATATATTAGAGGTGGGTCGATTAATCGAAATCGT
Source organism: Metaphire vulgaris (assembly GCA_018105865.1). Taxonomy (NCBI): domain Eukaryota; kingdom Metazoa; phylum Annelida; class Clitellata; order Crassiclitellata; family Megascolecidae; genus Metaphire; species Metaphire vulgaris. Next base: position 6,760,194 of record CM030832.1, read on the forward strand.
AATCGAAATCGCGATTTTTGGAAAAACCGTAATCGAAATCGACACGATTATTAAATAAATCGAAATAATCGATAATCGTCGAAAAAATAATCGAAATCGCGATTATTTTTCGATTATTCCCATAAGTTATATTATACAATATTTCCGATTCAAAGAAAGATCAATTTACCGTTGATTATCAGATTTTCATTGAAAAGGGATTCAACTGCGTATAAAGACAGGCACCATCTTTCTGGGTTTGACAGCAGCTTTCGATGCGGTGTGGCATGCGGGTTTAATGTACAAACTCTCGCTCAATTTGCCACCCTGGTTCTGTCAACTTGTGGAATTACTCATCTCTGACAGACGGTTCTTAGTTCACTTGGGAGAAGATGTCAGCTCCTGGAGAAGTCAGCGAAACGGTCTAACACAGTGTTCAGTTCTAGCACCTATGCTATTCAATTTAAGGCTTATAGGCCTACACACGACTTACCTGATACCATCAGTAGGAAGTTTGGACGATATCGGTCTTGCCACACAGGCTCGATCCTTTAAGGAGATTGAAGACCAGGGTTATTTTTAGGATTGTGAATTGGGGTGGGGTGTCGGGAAATCTGGGGTGTGTTTATTTCTAGGATTGTAGGATTGTGAATTTGGGGGTGTCGGGAAAATCTGGGGGTGTCGAAAATTGGAAGTCTCTACCGAAAAAGGCTGACAAGCAAAAAACCTTATAGCAGCGGTTCTCAACCTTTATAGTGCTGCGACCCTTTTAATTCAATTACCCATTATGTGGCGACCCCCCCAACAGTAAAATTATTTTCGTTCACAATGAAAACTGCTAAAAATAATAATTCTACGACAATCAAAATGTTCGAAATAGTTATTATTTAATTGTCTCAATGTCTATCCTCGAATGACAATTATAGTAAAACAACTAGTACGTCGTAACTATCACTGAGGAAATTTTGTACAATAACAAGAAAAGAGACTACCCCATATTTCTGATGGTCTCGGGCGACCCCTGGCAAATCGTCATTCGACCCCCGTGGGGGTCGCGACCCACAGGTTGAGAACCGCTGCCTTATAGAGACTCACAAAAAGTCTGACAAGTCAGACAAGAGACACAAAAGTCATCCGAGGATAAAAGTTGTGGGGTGTATTTCTCCATTTGGGGGCAGGCCCCTTCAGAGGCTGAAGGAAGCCCAGGCCAGTTGGAATTTCGAGGCCTCTCCTAGCCTTCCCAACAATTAAAATTTTGACAAGCGAAAAAAGGTAATCACCAATTCTGAGGACCGCAGAATACCTTCCTAGCTTTCCCAAAATCCCAAAATTGTCAACAAGCAAAAAAGGTCATCACCAAATTGTGAGGCCCCTTCTAGTAGTAGCTATCTAGCTTTCTAGCTCTCCCAGAATTCTAGACGAGGAAACAAAGGGAGGTCCCCAAATGATGGAGGCCGGCCCGGGCCGAATGGCCCTCCTGGCCCCTCTGAATGGACCTGTTTGAGGGTGTTCAGGGCTAATCAATATGCATTCTGTATGCATACCATTGTCACATTACCAAATTTTAAAGGGGTATCGACCTCAAATTGGGGGTGTTGGGGGGTGTTAGGGGTGTAGAAATATCCCTGTTGAAGACCAACTGAACATCGATACACAGAGGATTGCCGGATACTGTAAAATATGGCGGGAAAGCCAGTTTCTAAAGGTACTGTGGAATAATCGAAATCGAAATCGCGATTATACAAAAAACCGTAATCGTAATCGAAATCGTAATCGTGAAAAATAATCGAAAATAATCGTAATCGTAATCGTAAAAAATAATCGTAATCGACCCAGCTCTAGTATATATCTATTACCAGGCCCGTCGAGAGAAATTCCGGGCCCCTGTGCAGAATGGCCGGCGGGCCCCGAAAAAATTTTAAAAATTGCTGACGACCTTTTTGCTTGTCATTGGTTTAACCCAAATTAACCGACACGATGTCATGTTGCAGCTCTCGAAAACTAAACTTGGTGCGCATACTACAGGTGCGCAAACAACGGTTGCGCAAACTACTGGTGCGCATACTATGCAATACCATTTTAACTATGCTGCAATCATGCAATGCAGGATAGGGGCCTATGCCTTTATAACCAGTATAGCGTCATTCCACACATTTCTTAGGGAGAGATAATTTTAGGCAATTATTGATAAATTTTGGGCCAATGTTGGCAAATTTGCAAAGTTTTGATATTTTGGCAAATATTTGGCAATTTTGGCGATTTTTGAACATTTCACGTTTATTTATTTATTTATTTATTTATTTATTTAATGCATTATGCTTTATTTCTTCAATTCTTTGGAGGCCACGCCTCCATCCCCCAAATGATGCCCCTGTTTAATATAATCCTAAAGTAGGCCCTACACTTTCTGCAATAAAGGGCGCAAAGCCGCGCAATGATGGTTAGATGAAACAAGCTCGAAAGAAATAGAAATTGAGGCAACAACATCATTCTTGCGCCAACGTTAAGTCGGAACATTAATAAATAACGCAATAAAATAATTCTTTCAGTTTATTCACCTTTCCTTTGCCATTTACGAGGAACATTTAAACGAGGATAAATGAAGTCCAACCGTCGTAGTTATAGGCCTATAGAATTCGTAAGCTCTATTGACGCAACTTCAAAGAACGTCTTGGAAACGTCCGGCAGGACAAGGAAGTTGCCTTAAAGCGGTTCTATAATCGAACTTTGTTTCAGATGTTTGCTCACTGTATATTATATTCAGTTCAGTTCGTGTTATTGAAAGCTTCTCTTTCGGCTGAAAAGTGAGAAAGGACGGTCCAATGATCCCTGGGTTTGTCGAGGTTAGGCCTACAGACCGGCATCTTTAAAGTCCGAGTCACTCGACCCGAGTCGATTGGAGCTTTCAGTAAGAAGGCGTTACGCGACGATACTATGACGTGATTTAAAGTGCCTCGGAAGCAGCGTGAAAGCCGCTGGGGGCGCTTGAACCTCGCTCCGTCAGCCTACCGCTCTATCGCGTAACCCACTCTGCCATCTTCCGCTCCCTCGGGGGTGGAGGAGAAGTTGCCTTTTCCTGCGTCGTCTTTGCACCCAGCCCGCAAACGTCCTCTGAATAGACGTTTGATCGGGCGTCTGGTTGATTGGAACGCTTTTTGGAATTGGCGCTAATTCGATCGTAAGACTGGGAGTGCATTTCGGACTTTGCCACTGTTGGAAATCGGAATTTCTATAGCGTCGACGATCGATGGAAAGAAGCGATTTGAAGAAGCGCAACTTTTGCGGCGTTTCGTCTCTGGTACGTAGACACAGATCCGATGTCTACTTGAAGAAGGAAAACTACTCCTACAAGCCAGTCTCTAGCGACGGCGGCGATGCTAGAAACCAAGCGATTCTGGAATCAACAACCATACAAGGTAAGCGTTAAATGCTTTTTCTGCAATTTCATATCATTCGGAAAAACTCAGGGGCATAGCGACGGGGGCTATATCGGTATATATAACCCCAAAAACTCAGACAACGTACCTGAACATTTTTAATGTGTTTTTTAAGATTTTCAAAGTTTTTTTAAAGATGTATACCCCCGAAATCACACTATACCCCCAAATCAAATTCCTGGCTACGCCCCTGGAAAAACTGCATGTTTGCTTTAGCTCGAACAGCTAAAGTTACGGAATAGAAGAGCGCGTCGACAAATTTCGTGCGCACTTTCGCGTATTCTCTTCCATCATGCAATATACCGCTGCCGCCCCCCCCCCCACCCACCTAAAAATTTCTCGACGGCTTTGCGCAAAAATCTCAGAACCAGAGTCGCAGGTCCTGAGTAAAGACGAGCCTGTTAGGCCTATTGAATGTTTCTCTTATTGGAGTTGACCTTGGAAAATTCAACTACGAATCGCCTATATAGGCCTACTGTTGTCAAATATAATCACTAAAATGGAGCTATAGAAGTTCTTATTTAATAGGTATTGTAACGATAAATTATGTAACACTGAAACACGCATTTTGGTAAAATATTAGATCGACGGTCAAACCTTAAGAACTCCTTCTTTTAAATTTAAGAACTCAATGACGCACTTGAGGTATGGCAGGTGCCTTAGGCGCCACTTGAAGGGAGCGTGAAAGACTCTGATCCTGCTCTACTCCGCTCAGAAAGAGAAGCAAGTTCAAGCAACTGAGAAAACTGGCTTTGGGCACACCATAGACCAGTTCCATCAGTAAATCTAAGAGTCTGTAGTTTTAATCCTGAGTTAGTAAAAGTAAGTTATAATGATTTTTCAATTAAAGAATTGTTAACCTAATATAGGGCCTAATATAATTTTCTGACACTTTGCCATGGGCGCCAAAAAACCCACGTACGCCCCGCAAGAGCCTGGATCAATTTTCAGTGTTTTACAGCCAGAACTCAAGCAAATATTAGATACATTGCACGGCGATTTCTCGTCGCGATCGCCCATCTTGGAATAAATAATTTTTCTTATATTAACTTTAGTTTTCTACTCGTTATTAACAGCCCTGTAAGCAGTGTTCTTGCAATAGGCCTCGATCTTTCTGTCACAGAGTTGTAAAAGTTATGAGTTACCTACATGGGCGTCCGGAGGGGGGTGCAAGGGGGGTGCAATTGCACCCCCTGGAAAAAATTGTGGAGTCATGAAAAAAGTAAAATTGCTTGTTTCTTTCGTCACAAAATCTTGTCTTGCACACCCCTGGAAATTTTTTTAATTTCTTTCGCCACAAGACCTTGTTTTGTACCCACCCCCTTGAAAAATGTCTGCGGACGCCCATGGTTACCAAGCAGCTGCAGTAGTGGTTCTGTTCAGTAGTCATTGGCGTAGCCAGGAGGTACGAGGCCGAGTCCCCTATTCAGGCTATTCTGGCTGAGATCGTTGAGAACTTTTTCGGAGAGAGGGGGGTCTAGGCAGGATGATTGGGAGAAAACCAATATTTGTGTGAGTGTGGCAAGAACTCTCTCACAAGCTTTTCTGCTTGCGGACTTTTTACTCGAAAATGTCGATGCACCCCCTATTCCGGAATCCTGGCTACGCCACTGGTGGTGGTGATAGTAGTAGTAGTAGTAGTAGTAGTAGGGCAGAGGGGGCATTTGCCCCCCCCCCCTGATTTTGAGGGAAAAATTTTTTTTGCCAATGTTTGTGTTATTTAGATTTTACACGCCCTAAAGGAGTGCTTGATGATGTCGAGTAATTTGAAGTAACTACTTTGACTAACCGTGAAAATTGGCTGACAAGCAAAAAAAGGTCGTCAGCTTTTTCGCAAACTTGTAACTTGTCAGGTCGAAAGTGTTTTGCCCCCCCTGAAAAACAGTGAAATGACGTCTCTGAGCAGCAGCAGCAGCAGCAGTAGTAGTAGTAGTAGTAGTAGTAGTAGTAGTAGTAGTAGTAGTAGTAGTAGTAGTAGTAGAAGTAGTAGAAGTAGAAGTAGTAGAAGTAGTAGAAGCAGTAGAAGCAGTAGTAGCAGCATTTATATATATATATATATATATATATATATATATATATATATATATATATATACTTTATAAGTTTATAAACTGTTTACTGTTTAAATCACAATATGTTCATGTTATTACAGAGGAAAGCAATTTAATTTCGGAATCGATTGAGTTGTCTGCCGTCGATGGTCAAGCTGATCGAAGGACGCCGAAATTGGTCGAAATCGTTAAGAGATACGTTTTGCCTACAACGGCCGGCATTGTTCCTCAGCCCGTCCTGGAAACTGACTCCGACAAAGCACCGGAAGTTGAGAACGTATCGACGACATCACGTCCTCCAGCATCACAGACAGTAATTAATTTTAGCAGTTGCTATATACAAGCCATTGCTATTCTATGATATTAATTAATTAATTAATTAATTAGTTTCACACTAACATCGGCTGGCACTATTCATCTTGTGCTGGGTTCGGGAGTTGCTTCATGAGCAGAAGTCAGCTTGATTTACTTTAATTTTTACATCTTTTAAAATGCAATGGCCTATATAGATTTCGCCGTGGCTACACTGTGAAATTTAGACAATTTTCGGTCGATTGTTGTCTCGTTGTAATACTATGGTACTATTTATTAAATCTAGAGTTAAATTTTCACAGCCTGTCTTGCTGCTTCCCCCACTTCCACTCTGACTGATCTATGAAATTGACCTTACCTGATCTCTTCGGCTATTGCTATTTCAACAGAAGATTAAGCACCTAGGAATAATTTCAGTAGGTACTACGGTAAGCCTGCCTACTTTCGAAAACACTAAAGAAATTCACGAGATTTTACTTACTTACTTACTTACTTACAGGTAGTTAATTCTGAACAATCGTCTCAGGAAGGATCCGCCGACAAAAGAGGAGATTACCTTTATGAAACGACGACGACCACAGATTCCAACAAAGTTGTTGAAAGAACCGTCGAAAGTATTGCCACGAAAATTCAAGATTGTAAACGGAACATGGACGACCTGCTCGCTCTTATGGTCCGATACGAGAACAGCCTCAAAACGTCGCCGTTAATTATCGACTGCGACGGCGGCGAGACGACGGAGTATGTCGCGTCGGCAGAAAGCCTCCGGCAGAAGCCCGATGAGCGCGGCTTCTTCGGCCGCGGCGACGCCAGCCTCGAGTCGTCGTCGGCGGCGGCGGCGGCTTTTCCCCCCGGCAGCCAGTCGGCGACCGTTCCTAATTTCAGTCCAGCAGAAACGTCGGCGCAACGGATATTCAGAATTCTCGATTCGATCGCGGAGCTGGACTACGCCAACTGCTACGACGGAGACGGCGGAGAAGACGGCCGCCAGAGGGACAGGTTTGTTAAGTATCAGCCGCGGAAGGTAGCGTCAAAGCTGTCGTATCGTAGATACAGCGCCCCGCTACAAGACACCGGAGATAATTGCCTGCCGCCCTCTGATTCCGGCAGCGGTCTTCGGTCAACCGTTGCGAACCGGTCGGAAGAAAGTGCCGCGAGTGCGAAGTTCCGACCTGTTGCTCAACCGCCGTCGCATCTGGCGTCGCGCACTCGCGCCGCCACAGAGGAGAACGGTTCAGAGTGCAAAGTGCTGGAGTTCGACTTGAATTCGACGCAGAGGCGTTCACTTCTAGACCACAACAGTAGGCCTACAAGCGATCGCACTTCGAGAGGTGTCCGGGCAACAGGCGGGCGCCGCTCTCTTGGTTCCGCTTTGCCAGGCGGAAGGGGAAACGAGGACTTTAAGATGGACCGGACAGGAACGCTTGCTTTCCGCTCTCGGAAGAAATTTCGAGACGAACTGAGAAGCGACAAAGAGTTAAAGAAAGACACCACCACCACCACCAACAACAACAACAACAACAACAACAACAACAGCGAACATACGATCATGCTTCGTCTTCGAACATTCAGGCAGAACTTGAAGAGACTATTTCGTCTAAAAGCAACTTAAGACTTACAGTATAAAGATAGGTCTATACTGTAGGCAGGGCGCGATTTGCGAGGGGGAATCTTCCCCCCACTGCCAAACTGCATCCCCCTACTGCTACATCCCCACCACTACATCCCCCCACTGCTACATTTCCCAACAACTACATCCCCCCAAGCTCGACATATCCCCCCCCCCCCACTGCTCCAGGTCACAAATCGCACCCTGACTGTAGGCTTCAGGAATAGGACTGCATAATATTACATGTAGACAAGACGCAAGCATGTTCATTAGAGGCCAGCGTCTGGATAGAAATTTGGTTGAATTTAAATTAGAGTTTGTCCATTTGAATGTCGTGTCCTATAGACCTATGTTTTTATTACTTCTGCCAGCGTCATTTATCAGGTGTTTGGCGGTGCCAAACTTGACATTTAGACCCATTAATTGCTGACATACAACAAATAGTTAGCGATAATAGGAATTGTATTTAAATTTGTGGGTGGCGTAGGTGTAGGCCTAACTACTAACCAGCAGAGTGTGGACGCCTGGATGATGGACATACGCCAATGATTTTATGAAATATAGGTTAATGCATTGTACGATTTAGCACCAATGTTCGAAGTGTGAGCAGTCCGACCCTCACAACTTCTTTAGCCCTAACCATATTTCTCTTCAGTAACCTATGGGGCCTACTGTATAGTGTATAGGGTCCAATACACGTTCTCCTCTCGAGTGCCGCTTTGGCTCTCAGTATTTCTGACTATCTTTAAGGCAAAAATGCAGGTGCTGTAGAATACCTGTACGCTTTGGGAAGGTAAGGCTCTAACTGCCACAGCAGGCACCAAAAAGGGCAACCGAACGTTGGAAATGATGAAAAGAATAGTAAGTAGGTAGGTAAGTAAAATATCGTGGATTTGAACAGCTCTTTGGAGAAGTACAACAGTTGGTGCTTGTATGGACCTATTTTTATTCGATGGTCTTTCTTAAAATACTGTAGCTATGGGAAAGGTGAATGATCAGCCAGGCAATGGTCAATAGGTCTATCCGAAGGGCAGTGAGTCTAGGTTGTTATCAGTGGCGGAGCCAAGAGGGGTGGGGTTTGGGGTTAAATCCCCCTTAGCGGCCGACGAAAATTTAAAAAATGTGTTTCCATGCATTTGTAATTTTCGGACGCGGTTTTGGAAGTCAAACCTCCCTTGGCTGCCGACGGAAAATAATTTGTAAGCGCTAAAGAGTAGGCCTGAAGATGTAAGATGACTACATTTTTTACTTGTCAGCACATCTGCTAAGGAAAAGCTACAACAAGAAAGATGAGTATGAGCTTTTTTGCTTGTCAAATCTCTTTCGACGTTGGTCATGATCAAAACCAAACCTCCCTTCCGGAAATCCTGGCTCCGTCACTGATTGTTATAGCTATGGAGGAAATGATGTAAGAAAAAGGAACGATTTAAGCTTTCGTCTGAAGACATGAGGAGGTAATGCAGGAATTATGGGAATTGAGTATTTAGATTTTATTGTTTGACAGTGTCAAAGGCTGCAGAGGAAAGGTAGGCTCGAGTTCCAAAGTTCAGCTGCTGCGTATGAAAAAGCACAGTTGCGGCAGAGGCGTCATTTGGGGGGGCTGGGGGGGCCGTGGCCCCCCCAAGGAAATGAAAATATTAATTTATAATGTATTAATGTGCAATAAAAAAGAAAAACAGGGCCGTGGCCCCCCCCCCAAAGAAATGAAAATATTAATTTATAATGTATGATTGTGCAATAAGAAAAGAAAAAACCAGGGAGGTGACTAAAAAAAAAAAAAAAAAAGGTCGTCAAGTATTTTTGTTGGTATGGTACAACGTAACAAAAAACTGATGACGAGCAAAAAAAAAAAAAAAAAAAAAAAAAAGGTCGTCAGCATTTTTTGGAATAGTCGAAAAAAATTTCCAATTATAAAATTGTAAAACAAAATTTTAAAAAAATTTCTCGCCCCCCCAAGAAAAGTGTGAAATGACGCCACTGAGTTGCGGATTTTCAGAGATTACTGATTCAGTGGGCGTCCTGTCAGTCTTGAAAGCACAATTTTCTCTACGAATTTTGGTAGATGACAAAGATGTGAGATTGGGCGATAGTTATTAAGGTCTTCTCTGTCAAGGCCAGACTTTTTAGGAGAGGAGTGAAAAAGAGTTTTGAACGAGGATGGGAAAATGTCTGAGGTACGAGAAAGGTTAATGATTCTAGTTATGATCAGGGCGCGATTTGTAGGGGGAAGAGGGTAATCTCCGGGCAGTCCGGGGATTCTCCCCCCACTGCCCAACTGCATCAACCCTACTGCTACATCTCCCACCACTACATCCCCCCACTGCTACACTTCCCAACAACTACATCCCCCAAGCTCGACATACCCCCCCCCACTGCTCCAGGTCACAAATCGCACCCTGGTTATGATAGGCGTAAGCACAGTGACACAATGAGTAGAGAGGTATGGTATCTAGGCCACATTGTTTGTTTGGAAAGGAAAGCTTTTGCGTTAACTTAACGATAAAGCGTATTCCTGTTTAAAAGCTTTTTCAAGCCGAGTCTTCCGCAGGAAAGAAGCCTCCCTCGTGACCGTCACAACAGCCGAGAGCGCTATAGCGCTATACAATTGCAATATCGTTACATAGTCTTGAGATTGCATTTCGTTACTCGACGCAGTATCACTGGGAATCGTCGGTAACAAATTTGTTTATTCGCTGAACCAACATGAACTCGTGTAAGAAAACCTTGCTTGGCCAGGACCGTCGACCGGCGTAAACAGGGTAATTGGCCTTGGCTGTGGGTATATGATAATTATATCCAATGGCCAGAAACATTGGTACGTCGCTTTTCTCTCAGACAACACCCGTTTGCACAGCACTGGGCCAAGCAGCAAGGGAAAAGCAACATCGTCTACGATACTTCGGGCATGTAGTCAGAATGGACAACAATAGATACCCAAAGATCGCAATGTACGGGATAGTTCACGGAGAAAGAATCAGAGGAAGACCGAAAAAGAGATAGATTGACAATGACTGTGAAACAATTGGATTAACTTTATACGAGGCACATAGGATTGCTCTAGATAGAGACAAATGGCGATCTATGGTTAATGGGCTGCCTACACATGCACAAGCATTAATTGTCAGGGCATAAATGATGATGCTGATGATGATGAAAATGATGATGGGCCAATGTCGAGTTCGGGGTGGGGTTCTTCAATCGCAGCAGACATTTCAATTACAGAACTAATATTTATAAGTACACTAATTTCGGTAGATGACAGCGAGCTTCCCACAAAATCAACATCCTTTTATACGCGTTGCTTTTACAGTGTAAGGATTGGTAGTTAAATTCTGTCCATTATTTCGGGACTCGATGCGATTATCCTCACTGCTTTGTTGTTGGTAAATATTTGCGCTGTCGAGTTAATCTATTTTTAGTTCATCGGCTTGACATCAGTGTATTAATTCGCGCACTCTCTGTTTCCTGCAGTGTTGCCAACTTCGGCAACTTGTTATTTTTGGACTCTCTGGCAACGAATTCGACGAACGCCATACAAGTCCGAAATTTTGTGACTTTTTATGAGTCTTGGAGACTTTTGTTGACTTTTGATCAGACGGTGACTTTTGAAGACGTTTGGTGTCCTTCTGGTGGGGCGACTGTTGAAGGCCTCAAAATTGTATTGTCTATATATTACTTTATTTACTTAAATTCCGGTTGGGGGTCAGTGTTACTAGTGGACTTAAAAAAACAGAATTGCCCGTTGAAACATCCAGAAAATTTGAAATATTTTGGGTGTTATTTATATTTTATGGGCAAGTTGTCAAATATTTGACTATCAGCTGGGGTGGGGCCCGGCCCGAGCCCGAGCCCGAGGCCCGAGCTTTGAGGCCCGCCCGGCCCGTAGCCCGTACCTTGCCGCCCGGCCCGAGGTACGGGCGGGGCTGCAAGGTAATTTAATAAAAGTATAATCTGCTAACAGGATATTAAATACAATATTCGTTTGTAAACTCAAAATCAAATAATTTTCATTAAATATATTTTAAAAATTATTTTCTTAGCTGATCCCTAATTAAAATTTTTATTACAGCTTAGTTGTAGCACAGCTTAGTTGTAGCTATTGTATATATAATTGTCAATAGAACATTAATATTTTGTTGCTGTTAGGAAAAGAGGAGGGAAAAGGCAAGACTAAACAAATATAAACTTGAATTTATTAAAGAAATATTGTTAGCGCCCGGCCCGTACAAGGCCCGTAGCCCGTACATTTGCGCCCGTAGCCCGTACCTCGAGGCCCGTAGCCCGTACCGAGGCGCCCGGTCCGGTACGGGCCCCACCCCAGACTATCAGTGAGCTTAAAAGTTTTGGATAAAGTTCGTCGCCTTTTTCTTTTTTCTTTAGGCTATATGAAATTCTCTGTACATATAAATCTGATGACTTTTCATCGTGTTGGGTGACAAATCTGGTTACTTTTTGACAACACTGCATGGTCTATTCCTCTATTGGCAATAACCAGTTAGCCACAAAACTTCTCTTGAAACGTCTACCACAAAATCGTGATTCACTCGTAGCGAATAGGTCGGCAGACTCGGCACTCGGGAGTCGGCACTAGGGCTGCGCCGAGTAACTCGAGTAACGCGAGTACTCGACTCCAAATTGGAGTCGAGTAATATTTTTGGAGTCGAGTACTCGCATAGAATAGCTAAATAAGGAATAGAATAGATAAATAAAGAATAACCAAAGAATTTCATTAAAATTTGGCCTACCATTATTACCGGCAAAATAGTTTCTGTTCTGTAACTTCTGTTATACTACACTTGAATACGCTTGAATATCCGAAAAATTGATATGTAACTGTATTTAGCGTTCTGCTTTGGTTAAATGAGGGCCATGACGCAAAAATCATGTATTTCCGGTTTTCCGCGAGTACTCGAGTACTCGCTAAGCTACTCGACTCCTACTCGACTCCTAAACTACTCGGTTAGCGCAGCCCTAGTCGGCACCCGGCTGGAACTACTTGTCTCGCGCATTGACACACGAACGCACGTATCGGGGTGTGGTGAGGCGTCGGCGATCGATTCGGAGGAGACGAAAGAAAATGTCTATGTGATCTATCGTCTCGGGGAGCGTCGTTCTCTGCTGAAGAAATTCGCCGACTTTATCGGTAAATGCTCCTCTCTTCTTCGGTGACTTTTTCTGGCGTTGTCTTACGAGCGATCGCGTCGCATTTTGGCGTCCGTGCGGCCGATCTTTTTGGAAAATTTTCGTCGGGGGTCTGCGGTCACCTTCGTCTATAAAATAGGTGACGCCATGATGGCCTTGATTTGCCCCTGGGTAAGTAAGTAAGTGGACCGAATTTTATTGCGCCACTCGAGAGCTTGGCACCACCTTGTTCACGAGTGATATCCGAGTTCGTTTTGCTCTGCAATATTATTATAAAGGTAAAGGTTCGCCTATATCGATTTCGAGCGTTGAGCCTGGCGCCGATTTCCGGTGTCAGGCAAGCAGCGACGCAAGTGGCTTATGCCATTGATTTAGAATAGTTTGTCATTACTTTCTCCAGACCCACGTTTTACCTTTGCAGCCACAGCTACTACTCATTTACCACTACCCTCTAGCTAGTGAAGGCTGAGTCGACCTTAGGGGCTCCCATGGGAGTCGAACCTGTTGTCAGCTGCACGCGCTAGCGCAGTGGTTTCCAACGTGGGGCGTACGCCCCAACGGGGGGCAACTTCATTATTTAGGGGGAAATTGGGCTATTTCAATATTTCAAATTGATGTAACTGTAAGAGGAGATTTAGGGCTAAAGTTGTCTAAATTCGCAAATATAAGATCCTTTTGTAGCAAGCATGAAACACAATGATCTCACTAGCTGTGTATAATTTTGAACAGGATAATTAAAATGACGAGTTGCGAAGAACTTATGAAATATAGATTCATAAAAGAAGCCTTCATTACTAAATGAGTAGCGTATATTAATACAAATCAGTTCCTCTTTGCATGTTTTGTATCTGTCGTTGCTGTTTTCATATAATTTCATGTTATTTTGATTATACAATTTCTTTAATTACTTCTGTATACAGTGGCGGTTCAATGATTTCTTGGTGGGGGAGATGAAATGAATTCGTAGGAAGTTGGCGGGGGATGAAAAGATAAGGAAAAAAATCAATAAACTTTGCCGAAAAAGGTTGCTAAAAATGAATTTTTTTCCCCAAAAATAGGTTGACAAGCAAAAAAGGGTCATCTGCAGTTTTTCCCTTACTTTACTAGACTTTTACCCAAAAATAGGTTTCACAAGCGAAAAAAGTCTGGTAGTCTGGTGGGGGGATGCATCCCCACTCATCCTCCCACGTGGAACCGCCACTGCCTGTATATGTCACGGGGACATAAGGTTTTTTAAAAGACTTTGGTGGGGCATGGCCTAAAAAAGGTTGGGAACCACTGCTCTAGCGTGTTACCAACAGGCAAGGGAAAACTTGTAAATGAAGTTTTGATATACTGTGATGTTTTAGATTACCATATATTCATGCATATAAGACACTTCCAATTATTAGACGCACCCAATATTATTGTAAGACCCAGGTTTTGACAATTTGTGTAAAAAGTATTATTGATAAGATGCCTACATATACCACATATATATAAGACACACCAACAGTCTGACATCATGTAGGAATCTCAGAGATAAATAATATATCCTGCTTTGATTGTATGCTTTGAAATACGGTTAGTCTTCTAAACCCAATATCATTTCTTATAACTCTTTATTGACAGATTGACAAACGCATGCTGGCTATATGTTGTTCAAGTATGTGTTAATAGCATTAGAAATATTTAATAGCATTTGATCTTTTATCTACATGTACCAACATACATAATTACCTACTAAACTTAGACCTCTTTCTGGTGAACCATTTAATTCACAATTTTACCATTTGTTTGTCCAAAGGCAACTAGATAGACAGCCGTCAACTGTGTGAAAAAATGCGCATAGATGCTAGTTCTTTGTATATGAAAACATTTAGATAAGATGCCCCTGAATATAAGATGTTGGTATGTAAAATTTTATATAAGGTGCATTTTATGGGAGCAAAAATAGAGTATATAAATTTGTGTTAGTGCAGTTAGTTAAGCTGTTGAGTTTTGATGCTGTCGCTGTCATTACAATAGTCAAGTTGCCATTTAGTTACAATGTTGTCAGTTTTTTGCTGATTTTATTGAATAGTGTCAGAATGCGACAAGTGGACAGTGACTTCTGTTTAAAGATGAATCATATCATTGAGAAGCTACAGCATATCTCTTGGCCATTGATAGATGGCGATGCCTTAGATAATTCCACCGAAGGCCTGGATTCCACAAATCAGTCTGCGCTTCTTATTCAGGTATATATAATGGTGCCTCAGTGAGTCTCAATGGATAAGAACTTGTTAGACACTTCATTTGCTTTATTGAAAATTTTCTGTTATTAACAGTAAGGTGTTTTTTTAGAGATGCTTAGATATTTTGGGCAGAAGAGTAAAGCCAGGCAGATTGTTATTTTTTTTTAAAAACTTCCTCACCGTTGTCTGTGTTTTGGTCTTGTATCTTGTTTCTCGAGTTGCCAGTCACAGTTTGCGTCAAGAATTTTCTATCCAGACATTTACAGTGCTCATTGAGAATATTGGTTACTTACATTGGTGTTAAAAGTAACTTTCAAGAAAAAACTAAATACTAATTTCTTATAGTATTGCATTAATGACGTAATCTTTAACCCTTTCACTCCCCATTGTGACATGTTAACACATCATGAACCTTTTGTGCTCACTGCTCTATCTGCCATGATGTTTGTAAATGCTTCATGATACTGGTTGATGTTGGCATAGAGGGTTTACAGTTTTTTGTACATACTGTGGCAGAGAATGGGTTAGCAATCCTGTTTAGTACTTTTTTGTCATTAATTTGTAATTGTGTGTACAGTGACATAAGAATTGATGCTCTGGCTCACTTTAAGCTACACATATTCATGCATAGTCATGTTCATTACAATGTTTCAGGCACAAGCCCTGTTGGCTAAGAATATTTTTTATCAAAAGATTGATGTAGCTCTGAAACAGCTCACCTGCTTCCAGCCAGCGGTGTATAATAACGTGTCCAGGACGACAACGGACAGTGAAGTCGTCTCTGCCATCCACCGAGATGCTGCCGTTTCCAATCTGAGACTTCTCAACATCTTCTGTAATAACAGTCCCATTACTTTTGCCCGCTCGGTCAGTCTATTCGACAGACTGCTTGGCCAGGTTAAGGTAGGTTTTTCTTACGCACTTGAGGATTTTGTTTGGAACAGTATTTTATGAGAGAAGTGTTTGCACATATGCAAAGAGTGGTTGTTTTGCATTTGGAACACTCACTTAGGTGATAGCTGGTTCAGAAAAGGTGCAGCATCTGGGCCAATCCTTGTCTTAAAACATGGCTCTTGACATAATGCTGGATTAAGATTTTGATATAATGATGTGGTGAATTATGCTGATTTGATTTACGCTTGAGTCCATTTGATATCACTTTCAAGGGATTGTTTAATATATTTAGTGTGGTTTTAAGATAGATGACAATTTGGAAGTTTGACCGTTAATATGGTATTTCATTTTATATTATTATTATTACTTGGCTTGATGGGTTGTGGTGGAGAAGTGGTGGGTTCTTACTAGTTACACAGTCGTAGGATCATAATGGTGACCTTAACCACAGTGTAGTGATCTTGTACAAGTTGTTTTTCCTAATTTCTAATTAATTATCTGTGACGAATCCAATGGGAAACAATTGCACTCGTCTCATCCCCACATAGCGGTAAAGCCAATTGGACCTGCTTTAGGGCAGAAAACTTGTCATCATCATCGTCATCATGATCATCATCTTAGCTTGATGTGTTATTGTTCTTGTGTAGTTGCTGATTTGTGGAATGAATCTATTCTGTCAAGTTTCCATAAGAATAATTCATTTTCGCTGTAATGATGTTTCCAGATTCATCCAAATTTCTTGTCCTTTGTTGCAACTTGCTGCTTCTATATCGCCGCTAAATCTCAGGAGTCGAACTCGCCTGCACTCGATCCGGAAGAGTTGTTGCGACTGAGTCGGTGCAGCGGAACTGTCGCCGACCTGCTCAACACTGAACGCCTGATATGCGACACGCTTCAGTGGAGTTTTCAGGATGTCACCGCTCTGACTTTTCTCCAGCTGTTCTACGAAATCTTTGCACTGCATAACCTGCGAGAATGTAATGCAAACAGCTCGCCTTCCCTTTTGGCCAAGCTGGAGGTGCTCTTGTGTCAGTTCGAGTTTACGAGATTCCGTGTAAGTAGAAATTAAATGATGGATGGTGAGTTAAGAATTCAAGAATGGTGTAGAATATATAAATTCTGGAGATGAAGTATACTGTAGATGTATTGATTTTTTTATACAGTGGATCCCACTTAATCGCATACCGCTTAATTGCATAACCCGCATAATCGCATAACAATATAAAAATCCGATTCAGTGTTTTGTGCGCACAATTCACTATCAGACGTCCCGGCTATTCGCATAGCCCAGTTAATCGCATAAGCAAGGCTTGCACGGCACCTATGCAATTAAGCAGGTTTCACTGTATAAATATTATTTGGATAACTTTAAAGTTGGAGCTTGAGATTGTATTATGGCTTGTGTTAAACAAGTGCTGTCAGCAGTTGTTATAATCAATGTATTCTTGTCAAATTTTGTCTGGTTTAAATATGTTTCATGAAGTCATTCATGACATTGGCCATATGCTTATTGCTCCCTTCTATGTCCTTATACTTTAGTTGTACTTACCGGTAAATGTGTTTACTTATTTTATATATAATGTTCAACTTCAAATTTCTTGCATACCGCTACTAGTCCCAAAAACCTCTATCTTATTTGTCATTCTTTTCATTGGAATGCATTTTATGTGTATTTTATAGACACTGTCATAATTCAAAAATGTATTTTATTGTTTTCATGATTTCTTTTATTCTGAATATAATTTTTCTTATCTGAAGAGTTTGACACTGTGATGCGTCCTTGCTTCTGACATTAAATGCTATGGCATATAATGAATTGTCAATAGATTAAAAAATAATAATAACAATAATGATAATAAATTCTATTAAGTTTACAGTTGAGTACTTCATTTAAAGTTTATGAAGATTACGATTTCTAGGACATTTGGACATGTGTTCATGTTTCTATGAACTACAATTTTCGAGAAATACTATGGAGAACTTATATACATACTTAATTTTGAGGTTATTGAATTGAACATACAGAATTGATGTTGTGAATTTTGTAATTTTTATCATTTCACATATAATATCTATATTTATCTTATTCTTGATAAATTCAGGCAGACATTCTTGCACTGGCATTGCTAAGCTGCCACTTACAGGAATGCAATGTTCTAAGTCATCCAGACCACTTCTACCTAGTGGTTGAGTTGCAGTATTACTGCCAGGTGACATATTTGCTCTTTCACATTTCATATTAAAAATTAGAGTATTTTTTGTTTGCAACTTTGCTAACATGACGCTGGTTTGACTGCATAATGATGCGATAGATGAGGAAAGTCTGCCTTTTTAAAATGTATGCAACAAAAAATTTTCATCGATCATTTGTGCATTTTTATGTATATTTTTGGTGAATCAAGAATATTTAGTTAGCTGTTGCACAGTTGCATGATTAGATCTCTTTGTTCGCCAGTTGAAAACATGCAAGTTATTGATCTGGCCACTCATGGTGCGGTTGCAATTGTTTGTCCCGTAGATGCCAGAGAGCGACTTCATGCAGTGTCGAGCTCTGGTGATGGAGCACCTGACCCTGTACCAGTGCTGTCCAACCAAGCTGCCTCATCTCCAGCTCTCATGGACCATATCACGGCGCACTTTGCACAAAATGAAGCCAAGTACCAGGGTGTCGCAGGACCTTGAGCCAATAATGGAAGACGAAGATGGGGACATTGGATATGATGATGATGCAGGTCCATTTGACAGGTAATGGCTCGATAGAGATCAACCAAGTTGTCTCATACTCATTGTAGAGATGGGTTTGTTTAAATCATTTGGCGATGCACAGGGATCCAACAGAGTTTGCTTATAATATTGAAGTGCTTATAGTGAGTAAGTGGATCATAAATTTTAAGAAATCGTGAACCTGGTAAAAACTGATTAAATGTGCAAAATTTTGCAAGTCAAAGTATTCCAACAAAAAATGAGTAAGATCTTGTGTGTCTTTTTGAAGAAAAAAAGACTAATTATTTTGCATTTCCTGTGGAGATTGTTAATGAAACAGTGGCGATGTTGAAATATGGAAGGCCTGTCTTACTTTCTGGACCAATCACCAATTGTTGATACTAGCACGCTTTTTGGGAAATTCAAATTTGGCATCATTGATTGCAGCCATAAGAATGTGCCAGAAAATTATCTGTGACCAGTGGGGAGAGCAGGAAGTATATGCTCCAAATGGCATTCAGAGACACAGCCATTTATGCTAATTGTAACTGTAACTATTATTAGGGTGTTTTCAAGATCAGTTACTGCTTATACTGTACATATATTCAGAGCATCCATTTATGTATAGTTATATAATACATGTACATATGAGATTATGTATTTGTTGCATCAAGGACACTTGTTCTGTATCATGTGCCTTGAGCACATCATTTAGCAGTTTACCTGAGCACGAATTGGTCTTCAGTTATAATTTGATCTATATAGACCCCCAAGAAATGTGTTCGAGGTCATTTTTCATCTTTATTTTACAAAGAATTCTTTGCAATATTCTGCAGGAGGTAATGAATTATATACAAATTGTGTTTTAAATGAATATTTGTGTCACGTTGTGGTGTGCGTTATGTGTTTATGTGCTTTGAATTATTTCAGTGAGAACGATGATGGCGATTTGATGAATAGTCGAATGCCACAGGCCAATGAATCTTGCCTTGACAGCTATGCTTTCTATGGTCATCAGAATTCCTGCCTTGCCAAGGCTCCGTAGTTGCTGCAGTGGGTTCATGGTACATTCCCTTGCTGCTGTTCCGATGACTGTTAATCCTCCTGAATTGTTTCTTTGTGTTGGAAGTGGTTTTTCATTACCAGGCATTTCAAAATTCAGTGTAGAATTTTTCTTTTTCCAAAAACTGACGGAAAAGTGACTCGTCCCGTTAACTAGATATTTCCTGAAGGTGGAGATTCGATTACATTGAAGCATTTGACCAGCTGTATCTTCACCGCCCTGGTTCTATGACTGGTGATGCACTTTGTCACTGGATTTTCCCGAGGTCATGATGACAAGTGCATGTATTAATTGCCACAGGGTACAGTGATATATATTTCATCTCAGATAAATGCCATTATGTAAGTTGACATATGCTGAGAGTAATATATGTGGTGTACAATGTACATGGCACATATGCGATCGACTTCAGTCTGTTGATGTTTTTGGCTGTGTGTCTTCTTGTTCTAAGATGCTCGGCCACTTTTAAATTGCAACTTTGGATGGTATTTTTGAGTCGGGATTTTAAAATTATGGATTCCTCTAAAGAATCGGAGGATGTCAACAAATTTTATTTGTCCGTTAATAAAATTCTTGAATTTACTATAGTTTAATAATTTCTTAGAGCTGGCTGATGTACTTGTGGATATATGCTGAAAGTGCTGAAGATGTAACATGCAATATGTGTTAATGTTGCGTGCATATTTTCTTATTGGTTAGCCTAAATTGTTCATGACTGTCATAGAGCAAATCTAAAGCGTTTGTCTGCTATGTGTATCATCAGAGCATTGATGATGATGATGATAATTTTTATAATCAATGTGTGAATTGTGTCACTGCAGCATGTCTTAACAGCGGTCTTGATGTTGCATCTGCTGTCGCCAAACCTCAGACTTTTGTTGAGGCATAATTATGTAAATGTAAAGCGTAATTATGTTGACGTAATAAGGCGACGACCGATACTGTCTTTCACTTTCACAATGTTGCAAAGATACTCTACAGAGTTTTATTATTAGCAGTCTGGTGCTGATGCTGTAGTTGTGCCATAAGAGGAGTGACTGTGACCAAAAAGGGTCAGTGTGTGTGCACTTGTTTGTGCACGTGTGTTGTGTGTGTGTGTGCTCGTCTTCGGTGCAATATAATGCTTACTAGGATCTCAGCTGGTCGGTAGGCTTAAATCTGTAAATCAAAATGCTGCTCAATTCTAGTAATGTTTTCCGACCAAAACTGCTTTGTAAATATGTCTCTGCCTTTTTTTAAAATCGGTGTCGCCAGAGCATTCGTTGCATGTGTAGAATTAACTTTATTATTCCTGTTCCATAAAATTATCTTCTAGACTGGAAACTGTTATTGATTGTCATGATTATAATAATTTGTTGTATTGTCATTTTTTGCTCTTATTATTATACTTTATTATTATGATATTTGTTTTTGTGATTATGTCAATACTGCTAAATTATTGTTATGGTTAATGTGGCATACTCTTAAGCAGAATTTGGAGGCATCGTTTAATTCCAAGTAGCCTGATAGTATGACATATGGTTAAATGTCTGCAGCTTTCTTCTATGTATTTCCTTTTCTGCCTTCTAAGAAATAGAATTATGAAAGAACCTGTGCTAGTGATTTGTGTTTGTGGTTGTCTTTCATGATCCTGTTGGCTCTCCCTTGGTATCTGGGAGTCCTATTTGTGAACATAGGACTTCAGTATTTATGTGCAATTTGTGATACGTCTTTAGGACGCTTGGTCTTGTTGGAGTCTGAAGTCTGTAGGCTTGTTCTAGTCTTTACCTGACTATAGAATATCCTCTCTGCTCCATATCGTGCATTTGCCAAAATTAAATTAAGAAATAATTTGTTAGAATTGTTAACATTTCAAAGATAAAAATTTTTAAAAAGTAACTAGCTGATTTTTAAAAGTTGAAAGTTAGTTCATTATAAGTTAGTAAATGTGGGAAAAAATTAATGGGGAATTAATTGTGTATTTAAACGGTATCAGGCTGTTGCTGTTTTTGGATTTTGCTTTAATTGTTAAAGACACATTTTTATCCAGTATATTTGCTCTTTAAAGTCATCTCTGCTGCTGTTTTTACCTTAAGTGAGATCTAAGTAGCATCTGGTTGAGATTGTGGGTTGTGAATTAAAGCATCTCTTATAATTTCTGCCTGTTTGACCCATTTGTTTATGTTATAATTCTTGCAATTCTTTATTTGAATAAGCTTAGGTTTTCTTGGTGTCTGTCAGGTGCTATAATTTTCATATCGACTGAGCGCTTGTGATGTTTTAAGTTGATGCATTTCTTTGAGTTACATTTGAAGCCTAATACAGGCTATTTATGCAGCAGCAGCAGCTTTCTGTAAATGTCATTTGACCTTCATTTGCAATTCAGTTTCGTGGTCAGCATCTCCTCTGTGATTGATGGACTTCTCTATGATCGATGGTTTATGCAATTTCGTGAAATTCCTTCCCATCGACTGGTGGAAAATGAATTTCCATCTGCTTAACAATCATAGTCAAAATGCAGAAATCAAAAACAATTCCAGTAGCCATGTACTCATGTTTGTGCTTTATTGTCTGTTTAATGCTGTTTATTCAGCAGAGCATGTAGTAGAAACAGCAAAGCCAGAGATATGCTATTATAATGTTACATGAACTTAGAATGACAGTCTTGTAGTTTGGTATCACTGAAAAGATCCTCTAGTTTTTTTGCTGCTGCATTTAAATATGTGGTGCTGATTTTTGTATTTCGTAGACCACCGATGACTAAGCAGTGTTAGGTCTTTTTGCATCAGACTTTGGGTTTGTGTGTTATACAAGATCCCAAATGACTTAGAGGTCATAATTCATCTAGTGGCTGCTCAGATGAAAAGATATACATATTGGTTTTCATAGTAATGCTGTGTAATTGCCAGATCTCAAGCAATTATATATATTTTTCAATTGTAATTTCTGAAGCCTAACCAATATTTTGTACAAGAAATGCCATTACCAGTGAATTTTCTTGTAATTGCTTATGTTTCTAGTTGCAGTATTCATTATAAGCAGATTGTTTCTCAATTCTTGCAGAGACTATTGAGTGGCTTTGTTTGCCGCTGCTCGTTTTGTGAATTCGAATGGTTATCGCGAACTAAGCCCTTTTACCGGTACTTTATCGCAGTGGTTTGTTGTATCTGCCATCATCTGCAGGTGTATGTATGGAATTGGAATAGGTTTGAGCTGTTGTATGATGAAATCTCATTTACACTGTCTTGGTTCTGTGGATGCTGTAGTCATTGTCATTGCCCATGGAGTCTGTTTCATGCCTGTCTGTGATTAAGCTAAACAAAGATATTATCTGAACATGCACCAGTGCAGATTTCTATTCAAACTATGCGGTTTGGTGTGGTTTTTTTAAAGTTTGGTTAAAGTTGATTTCATGTTGAGCACAATTTCATCGGCGATATTTTCGATGCTTCAAATTTTACTGTAACTTATCTTGCACCAAACGACAGCATTTATTTGAGGAAATTTTCCGTGTAATTGTTTCCATGCAATTGACAGATTTCTCTAATTTACTGCTGAAACTTTGAGTTTTGCAATACAGAGTGTTGTTCTGCAGCTAGATGTTGTGCAAGGTTTCTTCATCAAAATGCTGAACTTTTTAAAATCTGCCATTACTAAGGTGTAGGAAATTGCTTCTTTTTACCTGTGATACCATACTTTGCATTTGTAATTCTCTAATATATTAGCACAGAGTAGAATTTGCGTGGTTTTGTCCTACCAGTCAAAGAGTCATGCTGGTTATGGGCTATGGAAGGATTGGTTTTCTTTGTGCACACATCTTGTCGGATTAGGTACTGCAATGTAGATTTCCTCCTTCTTTAATGTGCATTGGAACTGTTCTGTGTCCATGGTTGGTGCTGCATACGTTGTATATTGATGTTGCATCATGTTCTGTAGGCAGATGGTCTTATTCAAAGAAGCAATCTCAAGCTTTTCTAGTATCTGTGTACTTAAATGGAATGTTGCCGAAATGAACTTGCCTATAAATCTGCTCCTAGTGTTGTGCGTGTGTGTATTTGTCCAGACTCATGCTTATCTGCTGATGTTGAGATTTGGCTTTAGTTGTTGTCTTTTTATTTAGCATTTGACTTATGAATTGTGTATTTTTCTGATTTCTCTGTAGTAGTGTTTACTCTTACATTATCATGTCACTGCATTGCTTTAATTCCTTGTTTACATTGCTCACAAATCGTATCCCAAAAATCTCGTGGAAGTTTTCTGCACTTCAGGCAGTATTCGTAAAATCATTATGCAGGTAGTCTCCTCAGAGTTAGAGATTTGCTGTTCTTTGAAGCTGTTGGTACACTGGTGACTGTTCTAAATGTGAAATTCTGTCTTAAAATTACCATTACCGAGACTAAATTTTGGTAAAATTCTTCAGCCAACATTGACCGTGGATTGACTATGTTATTTTTTGTTACCAATTTTGGCCTGCTTTTCAAAATTTATATTGTCTTGGTTTGAGTCATTTCTTTTCTTCTTCGTTGTGTCTATCACATTGTGTATGGCAAACCTAGGTTGCCTCCTGTGTGAAATGCCACTTTATACTTAGTTTCTCTTTGTCTTACACTTTGTCTTTTCATTTATTTATTTATTTGAACTACTTCAAAGGTTATTCTTATGATATTTGGACTTGAAACTTATGGGATTGGACTGGCCTTAATGCTTAATGCTAAACATAGCTGCCTTAGTGTCTACATTCCACAATTCCTGTAAAAGTTGTCATTGTTATAAGCAGTATGCATCATGTTAAAATATCCTTAATAATTGATATCATCTCGTCTGAGTATATTTCTTTGTAGCATGAATCTGCCTTGTTAAATTTTCAGTATTATTCTACGTCCTGGTTTTTATTAGTTGCACTAGTCGAGAGATTTGTTGCACAGTTACAGCCAGATCCCGCCTTGTGTTTCAATGATAGTTTCTTTGAAAGGCCTTTCTCTTCAGGGTTTCAAGCGTGCTTTCATGTTAAATACTCAATTCAAAATTTGTCCTGGCATTCATAATGAACTGGTGATATTTTTAGTAAACTGGCTGTGGCTGAATAATAAAAGTATTACTTGTTGGGTTCTTAAGTCTGTGTTTCCATGACCACTCTGAGATTTTATAATCTTGCAAATTTTATTCTACTGTGAATAGTGTGTTCTGAGATAGCATACGTTCTTCTATATGTGTGCATTATTTGGACCTTGATAATTTTGCTTTTCTCATTAGTGCCCCTGTATCTACCCAGGTTCTGCTTGGAGCAATTGATCATCAGTGTTTTTGGTTCATTCCAAGTTGTTATTTTAGTCGAACTAGTCCCGCCATCCTTGTTTGAAACTGCTTTAGTTGCCTGCAGCCCAGATAATTTATTTTCTTGGCCGGTTTAGGTACTCTTAAACCAGGAAACATTGTGAAAAACGTTGCATATCCATACAGTTCACATTTTGTGCCTTTATTTGAAATCGGTTTATAGTTACAGGTCATCATATTTTTTCTTGCCTGATTCTGACATCCGCAGAGCCAAAATTAACACATCTAAGTAGAGATTTAAATATTTTCGCTTTTTTGTTCAGACCAGAATATGCAAAATGCAGAAGTCATTCCGAGGACATCACTGAGCAGACTTGTTGACGGCTTTGATGTAAATTTGTGGAAGTTTTGTTACGGGGCGCAATTTCTGTTTGTATTTGATGCCTTCTTGTCTGCAGAGAATTGGCAAATGTGAAAGGGTTGTTCAGTGTGGAATTACACGTTTGAAATGTTGCAGTTTCATGCATTGATAATGTTTATTGTGGCAGATACTGCCAGTCAAAACTGTTTTGTGTGTCTTTTTCACGAAGCATACGTAACACAATCTGGCCCGCGAGTCCACATTACCAGTTTAAATCTCACTTTCAGGGATGTCTCATGTGCTGCTTTATTTGTTATTTGCATAGTTTTGCTTTGAACTGTTTGACCTTAAGGATTATGTGATATGTATGTTGAAGTAACAGTATGGATCCTTTCCCTGCCGAGTTATGTCCTTTCGAAAGAAATTATGCAATAATTAACGTATTATAAAATTGTTGATGTCATATCCAGTCATGCATGAGAATTTGGTGCCCTAATATCACCGCAGGATGTGTTTTTCGTCTCTGTTAATCTGGGATTTTCTGGGTTTTTTAAAACATGGTAACTTATATTATTGAACCTACTATAATTATAGCTTTTTGCTCACTGTAGTGTGCTGTTGCATTAATTTCATGGATTTTTCAGTACCTTCATTCTCTTCTGATTGGCTTCTGCTGTTGAAAGTGTTCCTTTTGTGGATTTTGTCATAATGTCAATGTTGACTCATTATTGTCATTATTATTATTATTATTATTATTATTATTATTATTATTATTATTATTATTAGAAGAAGACGAAGACGAAGAAGTTGAAATGGGCATATAGGCACAATTGTATTATTATGTATGTTATTGTTATTTTCGTGACTATCGCATTGCTGTGTTCATGGATGAATGGAAGTGAATATCATTCCGGATGTATTTACCTATGCATCGCCGCCATGATTAACTTAAACTGTGTTGTCGTCGAATGTCTTCAGAGCGCCGGTGCACTTAACCTGTGAGTGGTTGTGAGTTTTGCGTCTTGAATATAAATTAGGAATATTACCTCATAATGTAAAAAGAATTAAGAAAAACTTTTAAAATGTGAAGTGAAAAAAAATTAAAATGTCAAAAAAACTCTAAAAACAAAACATGGAAAAAAATGTTGATGCTAAGCTGCCTGTGTTTCTTCTGTATGGCAAGTGGACTTGTGATTAGTGTTTAGTCATATAATAAATTGTCTTTTGTACAAAGAATTAAGTTGCTTGTTCTAATGGTGTGAATGATTTTATTTTAATGACAGTGCATGTAGTAACAGGTTGTCAAGCTGGCTTTTTATTGATTTGTTTAGCATTTGTGACCTGGTCAGCTTCTGACATGACAGTTGCTATTTCAAAGCACAGACTGCATAGGCTGTTTCCGATATGCTAACGTGCTTTTGTGAACGTTGCAGTATTCCAAAGTTTGTGTTATGTTGGCATTTGTTTAGAACTCCACGTGTATTAATGACTCAATCATGACTTGTGATCTGAAATGCTTTATTTTGCTAATTTGTTGTTCGTGGATAAAGCTGTAATAGAACAAGTCATTAAAACAGCATGTCCAATGTCAAGAAGAGCATGATTGTCATTGAAGCTTGTTTTTTGCTTTGGTTAAGCATTGATTTTTCTCATTGATGTCTGATTTTGCATTTGTGCAGCAGCTTTTGTTGCTGATGTGAATGTTGTAACAAAAAATCTACGGCATGAATTTAGTATCAGTTTTTTTTCATCTGATATTCACAGCGTCGAGTAGACACGTTTGTTTGAGATGTTCAAATCGAGGACCTAGCTTTTATTGATGGTGTCTGAGCTGGTAGAATAGATGTTTATTACTGGTGTGCTCTTGTGCTCTGATGAATATTTTAAAAGTAATGGCTGCGTATTACCATTTGTTTTCATTCATTCCTCTACTTTGGTTTTAGTGAGATGTTTGGTACTTTCAGGTTCTGCTTGTTTGCCGGTCATCTGTTGATTTATTACTGTTCTCATAAAAAAATACTTGATAAGCAATTTACCAAGCATTCTTTCTGCTTGTGACATTTTTTTTAGAAGATTAGGTGAGCTAAGGATTGCAGCTTTACGGCCGATAACACAGTTGTCAGGCATTCAGAGTCTTTCTGTTAAAGTGGTCATATCAGATTATCAGAGCAGTGAAATTGTATCTAGTGAGTTATTAGATGTCTGTTAAAATTTGTTTATGTTTCATTGCAGTAATGTAAGCAATTATACTGGGATTTCATGTTTTCGCCATTTGCTGATGTCCTAGTCCCAGGCAGTTGATTTCACTCATTACAATCTTCATTACCAGAGTTTATGACAGCACAGTGCATGGACTTAGTATTAGTGTTCGCGGCCTGTCGTTACAGTATCACTTGATTCTTTCAACGTTTTTTATTGTACTGAAAACGGTAGAACAGAGTAAGAGGGAACTCAGCTTTGGGAGACATTATTTGTGACACTGACTTTTAGAATTGTATTTAACTGCCGTAAGGTTGAGCACACATAAGATGCTTGTAGACTCTTGCCTTCACAGTTAGAACAGTATTGGTTTAATTTTTCTAGTGATGTTTGTACACTGTGTGTATGTATTTGCCAACAATTTCACTTGTTCTTTTAAACTTGGGATGATTTTAATTCGCACAAACACGTAGTTCTTGTGCTTTGGTTTGACATTGACCAAAGGTACAGCACTTGTGTTGTTAATATAAATAAATAAAACTATCAATCAATCAATATCTTTTAAGCATGAAGATCAGCCTTTGCACCTGTTGTATTGTAGTGGCAATTCATTATCATGTTGTTAACTCTTGTTCTGTGTCTGATGTAATGCCTATCTTGCAATTGGTGTTTGCGTGCCACCAATCTCTTCAGGATGTTGCAGCACAGTGACTGGCTGTGTCCTTGATTGTGACCGTTGGCATTGCTGTCATTGTGATACAAGACAGATTTTTTGCATTTCTTATTATAAATTATCTGGTGTGTGTGTGTGTGTGTGAGTGAGAGAGAGAGAGAGAGAGAGAGAGAGAGAGAGAGAGAGAGAACTTGATTGCACAGAGGATGTCATTTGTGTGAGTTTATGAAATGTACTTGTAAGGTCTCATACTTTGCACACTTTTTCGTCTGGTCTCGTATGCAATCTAAGAGCAACCGTTTCATCTTCATAGACTGTCCCTTCCATAATCTGCTGTCCATACTGATTTGCTATTCTTTTCCATTTTTCTCATTTGGCAAACTAAGAAGTGGAGAGTACAGAATATATTTTATGTAGTACATTTGTTAACAAAGTTTGCTCGTTGTAATAGCAAGACAGTTGTTTAAAATTATGATTTTATAAGAATTTAAGTGTTTGAGTTAATTGGAAGTTTTGATGATCTGTAAAAATGCATGGACAAATTAATATTAAATAAGTTAATGCTTACGATTGTATGCATCATCTGTGTTGTTTTAATTTTAGTTTTGTGATAGGGTTTGTTGCTGGCTTGTGTTTTTGGCATTTGAATTCAGGGTTTGTTTATAGGCGAAGAATTTATTGAGGTGATGTAGATTCTTTACTTGACTGCTGCTTCTGAATTGGCAATCGGAAATACTTCCCGCATATCATTTACGATTAACTGTTAACCACTTATGCCTTTTTTTGACTTATTTGAAAGCTTCGTTTGCAAAACAGTTAGCTTAACTACTAAATTTTCATATTAACGGACTGGTGAATTGTGTACTGTTGTTATTACTCGCATTTCTGTGTCTTGCCTGTGACTGCAGTTATGGTAGTTTGTTTGTGCATGTTGTACTGGTGTTGTGCACACTGATTACATTAATGTATGATTGTGTAATATGTTTGACTTTGATCGTGCATGGCTAACGTGCAGACACCAGATTAACCCTTGTCGAACGATGCAGTAAATCTAGCATTCTGATGTAATTTTGGACTAAACTTTTGATATGTTGTGGGCTATTTATATTGACACGTATTGCTGTAACAATCAGTTCAGGCATTATTGCTAGTTGTGTGCTTTCTATGTAAGTTTGCCTATTGAGTAAAAAATGCACCTGAAACTTTTAAAACTGGAATTGGGCTCATCTGTTCTTGACGATCATATACTACATCTTGCTGTCCAATTTTTTAAAGCCACTGTGATGCAGCTGGCTAATCAAATCTAATAATGTCGATTCGTTTATGGTTTACTTTTCAAGAATTAATTTGCAAGAATTGCAATCAAATACTTTGTGTGCAGTCCTTTGGCATCTGAAATTGATCCTTTTTGAGGTTTAATTTGATATAATTTTTTTCTAACTTCATTGTTGCATCTTGCGATGTTCAGAACTAGATACCAAGGATCAGTTTATGATTTATACAAAATCAGACACAGTCTTTCCACATATGTACAGTGTGATTTGAGGCGCGCGCGCGTGTGTGTGTGCGCGCGAGCGAGCTAGTTAAAACTACTTTTTCCAAGAGGGTGATTTGTTAAAGATATTTTTAGACAATGCAACATTTTCTGTTAAAGTATTTGGAACCATTAATTTTGTTCATGCACCGATTTATTTATCTTGTCTTTGCCCAATTCTTGGAGTTCTATAGTTGTCCATAAAGTTGATAGTTTGTTGTTGTTGTGAGAAGCTGTGGTTCTGCTGCATATTACATTCATTTCACTAAGAATAAATCTTGCAGTTTTTTTTCTGGTTTTGGTGCTTTGTTCTGTCGCTGAACTTTGCGTTTGGATTTCCCTGTGAGATGATTTAAAAGTGCTGGACAGGAAGGGGCGTGTGCAAGTATTTGTTAACATCAACCGATCTCGATCTTGTTAGATTTCTTATCCGTTGTGTTCCATAAACTATTGAACCTGGATTTAAAGTAGTTTGCTCAATATGTGTGCTTGTAAAAGTGACTAAATGGTGCAGTCTTTCCGCCAGTCCAAAAGTAGTTAATTTCCCCTATCTAGGCAGTCTTTGAAGCCAGTCGTTGTGTCGGGGTAGTTAAACAAGTGTCTGGTCGTAGGCCTGCTGCGTCGGTCTTTGATCCTATGCAAAGAGTTTTCTAGTTATTATGTTGCACGTCTGACGAAGAATGTGTTCATAATTGCACGGTCTAGCAATTGTACTTGCTCACTAGAGCTTCATTCTGAGAGTGGCTGGTGCTGAAATTCCTCTTAGAATCCCCAAATGACTGCAAAATGCAGAGCAATATATATATAGTAGCCATGGTTTGTCGTAAATAGGCAGCATTTTAAACTAATACCGAGCGAAAACATCTGCTGAATTGCAGGTCTGCAGTTGTATCAGTTGAATTTCTCTGTGATAAGGCTATGTTCCCCCGTAAGGCACAAAACTATTTATCTGATTTGATTGCTTCTAGTTCATTCCAACTATTGTCCGTAATCAGTAATTTATATTTCAATTTATTGAGTAATCTCCAGATCACGTGCAGCAAAAAATGTGATTAAATTGTGCTAGTTTCAGGCATTATGTGTTGATTTTACTGTCTGAAAGAGTGTGTGTGTGAGTGTAGGTTGAGCACTTTATGTCCACAAATAATCCATTTGGAGTTTCTAATATTTTGCAGTTGAGCTTGAATTTTGTTGGATGTATGACTTGCATTTGAAAGACACAGTTAATTTAAATAAACACATTCTAAGATTCTATTTGAAATGTCAATATTAGTTCAAGTTTGGTTTGATTTATTGGTTAATGCAAACGCCAATAAAGGAGTAAAAAGGTTCACCCATACTCGATATCGAGTGTTTGGCCCAGCGCTGATCTTCGGTGGCAGGCAAGCAGCAACGCAAGTGGCTTACTACATCAATCTAGAGTAGTTTACCATTGCTTTCTCCAGGCCCCAAATTTATCTTACCTTTGCAGCCAAAGCTGCTACCTGTTTACTACCACACTTTTGCAAATGAAGGCTGTGTCAACCTTAGGGGCTCCTGTGGGAGTCGAACCCGCTCCGTCAGCATGCCGCTCTAGCAGATTAGCAATGTGCCATCTTCCTGTCCAAATAAAGGAGTATAGCCTTCTAAATGTGCTTGAAAATTTTTAAGATTTTGAATCTACAGAAAACTAAAATAAATTTGTTCTTTTTGAAATTTTATATTTGCATTTGTGTTTTTTGTGTTATTTCAGTCAGACTTCCAAGAGTTGATAATTGCACAAATTGAATTACACCTGAATGTATGCAGTATTATTATTTCAGTAATAAGATTACCATCTGTTACTAATGTTTTGGAATTACGTTTGCGTGCTTCTGTGGTGCCATTTGTTTTCAGTATAAAGTGCTCAGCACTTCAAATGATACATGTACATAATTTTTGCTGTTCAGTGATTTAAGTCATGAAGACCAATAACATATTTAATCCTCTTGTTTGACTGCTTGTTGTTTTATATTTTGTGACAGAAAGATTGACTTATAAGAAATACATGATTTGGTATGCTAATATGTACCGGTTGGCCTATCAGCAAATATTTGTGCCATCTCACTATGCATAAATGCTCTTATATAGAACAAGGAAAATGCAGAAAAAATTTAAGTTGTTGATTGTTTCGTGCCAGAGGAGAAGCTGTTGCTGCTACTATTGGTGCTTTCAGTGTAGTTTATCCTGTGTTTAATGCACAATAATATATCAGATATTATATATGTAATGCATGACAGGTAGTAATGTAAAATCAATTTTATATAGAACTGTCCATGTGTATTTGTATAATATGCACAGTGCGTGATTGGTCAGTGTCTGTGTGAGATGTTTCTTGATTCAGACGTTTGATTCGAGCGCATTCGATGCTGAGCTTGTTATGTCAAGAGCTGATGTTGTTGCCCTTGCACAATGGAGTACATTTGATGCTTGCAGTTATTTTATGAGTTATTCTTCTATTATAAACACTTTGTGCTAATGTATTTGGCTGGCAAAGAAGATGTGCACAGGCTCCCATTTTGATTTGATGTCTGCTTCTTCGAGCTAAAGAACTGAGTGGACAGAAATAATGCTCTAAAAATATCAGTGCTCTTACTTTGGACTGTAGAGATAGTGTCTTAAGATAATTATTAAGTGTGGTTCCAAAATAAATTTCAGCGTGTAACTGTTGGTGTAAGTGCTTGTAAATATTTTGTTTGTGTAACTTTGGATGTTGGTATAATTTCTTCAGTGTTAGTTTACTGTGCAAAAGTGTGAAACAGGTGCGTGTATTATAACTTTCCCAGTTACAATGGTTTCTTAGTTATTATCTGGTATGGTGTGCTACAGAACTGAAATGTAAATTCCTTATGTTATGTGTTTGGAACTGTTTTTATTAAATATTGACTTCCATTTATGCCAAGTTTCAACTGACACAAATGGTGATGCTGTGAAGATTTAGTTCGGATTGCATTAATTACGGTAATACTGGTATTTTTATTATAGAATTGATGCGGTTTTTATCTCATTTGAACATTCAGCTAATTAATACAAGATACAAGACTGAAACTGTATTCATTATAGGCAGATATAGACTGAAAGCTTTGCTTCTATTTGATGATTTGTTTGTTTAGTAGCATTATCACTAGTCTTCATTGTTGATATGCCATTGAGGTGTCACATTAGTAAATATTATATTATTTAGATTGAAACTCGTGTTTTTTATTTTTCTTACCTTTAGAATTGTTCATTTGTGTATAAGTCGATGATGATGTAATGTGGAAACGATATTTGTAACAATAAAATGAATTCCACTAGAATGTTGTCGTTGCCCATGTGATTAATAATTAAGATTTGAATATAATTCAAACAAGTCATGATTTAAATTTCATATGCTTCTCACATGCATAGCTGCATTGGGTAGGACCAGACTCCATATTGGAAAACTGTTCGGCAGTAGCAGAATTATTTAAAACAAAAGTCAAAATCCTCCCTGCCCAAACCTCACAGGCTCGTAGGGCGGCGCTGATCACCGTTGCTATCTAGCCCTCAGCCAGGCATTAATGGACAGTGTTGTAATAAATACTTCACTGAAGTATTGAAATACTTTCATAAATACTTGGTTCTCAGGTAGTATTTAAATACCCAAATACCGGGGTGAGTATTTAAATATACTGGCAAATAAGTTTTAGATACTTTTTAAATACTTGATAATATATTTGACACACAATTCGCCACAACCATATTTTTGTGTAAAGAAATGCTAGTTAAAATTATTTCTAACAATGTCAATGTAGCCCTACTTATGTTCAACTGTCTAAAACCATCAGTTAAGAAAATGTAGAAATGACTAACGAAATAGTAGAAAGTCTTGCACGTAAAAATTGCAATAAATCAAAATTATTTAAATTTTTTAAATACATCTAAATACTCTATGGTACTTAAATACTTAATTTTGGATGGATATTTCAACACTTTCTTAAATACTGGACAAAGTATTTAAATAATATTTAAATACTTTACAACACTGTTAATGGACAACCCCTATTAAATACAAATGTTTGAATAATTTGCATAAACTAAACTTAACATCGCCATTCAGCAACAATAATACTATTGCTAAATGTACCCAGAACTAGAATTAAAACTAGTGAGAGCTTTCCTGTTGCAGGCCAAGGCTTTATACACGATAACTTGGTACACTGGAACTGGTAGGCTTACTACAAATGTATTAAAAGAGCGGTCGCTTGTGAAATATCGTGAAATTAAATACAACCGGGAACAGCTAACATGTCATTGCTGTATTTCTCCAAGACAAATAAATTACAGGCGTAATTGTTTGCGACTGTTTAGAAAATAAAGAAGCTATAAAAGTAGCTCTGCGAACGGAAGAGACCGCACTTCCTTTCGCTGTCGTAATTCGACGAAGTAGACAATGTGAGTCGATAAGACAAATTATTTCTAAAATTGTCCACATCGGATGACATTTATTGTGTTCAGCTTTCTTAAATATGCCATAAAAATACATGCTTTACTCATTCGTTTAATTGAAATATTCCATACTAAGGAATTTTGATCGATATTCGCGTATTTGTTTGTCAGCAGCCTCACTGTAGTGTTACCCCGTGTGGTCATTGCACCACAGGATTGAAACTGCGTTACATTTTCTTTTAAAAGAACTGCCGCTGGTAAAGTCTCGTAAAAGTGACAGGCGGTAGACCGCGTGCAATTTATTTTCACTGCACCGGCATAAGCTTATCGATTTATGTGCTTGAACTTATTACTTTAATTGAATGGTACACTGGATTGAGACTTTTGACAGTTACTTGGTATTAAATACCGTTTAAACAGCATCTTGAATTAGCTGTTGTGCGCATGAAAATTTCTTAATATAGTTTTATTGCTGATGCAACAGTTAATCAGGCATTAGAATTATTTGTTATTAGATGTTATGCAAGAAAATTGATCCCAGTACAGTTTTTGTGCACTTTTGCTGCAGATAAGACAGATATGCAGCTCTTTGTGCGAGGGTCGGAGCTTCATGCTCTTGAGGTGTGTCCTCTGAGTGGAACTGTTGGTGACATCAGAGCTCGACTGGCTGAACTTGAGAGTTTACCAGTGGAGGACATTGTTCTTTACTCAGCTGGAAAACCTCTTGAAGATGAACTCATCTTGGCATCCTATGCTGGTGACTTATCCACCTTGGATCTTGAGCTCAGACTGCTTGGAGGTATGAACAAATATATTTTAATTCTAATCTGAATAGCTTAACTAAATTAAAATTTAAGGCAATATATTTGAAAAGTATTGTAACAGGTTTGTATTTACTGAACCTATTATTGCTCACTGTTTGACTTATTAAAATAATTATGGATTTGTTATCTATGCAGGAAAGGTTCATGGTTCTCTGGCTCGAGCAGGAAAGGTAAAGGGCCAGACTCCAAAGGTGAGTTTGTCTACTTAAACATAAAATGAATGTTTAAATCACAGTTATTGGGAATGTATTGTGTTGTTAAATCTGAGTAAAATAATTTATGGAAATATTAGCTAAATAAGGAAAATCTGTCTAATGTGATGCTTCCCAAATGCTGTATGTCTGGGTGTTTCATTTTGGCAAATGTGGGGGAGTTTAGGTTAATAATAAGTTTCTTTTTGGCTTAAGCCTGGTCTTCCAAAGCTATTTGCAGAAATGGGTTGCTATAATCATTCTCTGTTATATTATTGTAATATTTGATAAATAATTGTATAACAGGTGGAGAAGAAGGAAAAGAAAAAGAAGAAGACTGGAAGAGCAAAACGTCGTATGCAGTACAATAGACGATTTGTCAACGTTGTTGCTGGATTTGGTCGTAAAGGGCCTAATTCAAATACAAAATAAATTTGACTGTAATTAAAAGTCATTTCTGGCTAAAAACTATTTGAGAAAAAATATATTTGGCATTTTGTTGCTTATGTCACATTATGCTTAACTGTTGATTTTTTTGTTTTGTTTCCATTTATAAAGGAACATTGGTGTAGCTATGGGGGTGGGCCTCTATTTGGGTTGGAAACAGTCGTGGAATTTGTGAAAAACTGTTGAGAAACTTTCAGGGGTAGGTAGTGCAATCAAAGAGAATTATATGAATGAGTGAAGAACTGTTTGGTGACAAAATTATTTGCCAGCCGGAAACTTTATGCCCAGGAATGCATGTGCCCCTCCCTATTTCAATATCCTGGGTCTGCCATCATGCCAAAGGAAGTCTGGTTTTGTAGCAGAATGGCAAGAGAAATTGATTGCACACTTTTATGCTGTGCCATGCCTTCTTTATATTTTAATATGTAGCAATAAAAGATGTCGTTGACATTTTAAGTTTTAACACGCTCTCCTGAAAAAGATAGGAGTCATTATACATGCTTAAATCCTGAAATTCCTAACTACAGGCCTGTTATCCAAAAAATTGTACTGTACTTGGAATTTTTCAAATTAAAATTCAAGTACTTGTCTTGGGCTAACTACTGTACTGGCTAGACAGTTGTAAACAGTTGCAAGAAAAGGCTTGCAAAGTACCATATATAAAAAATTGAAATTGGCAAGTTGAAAGGCTTAAAAGTTAAAAATAGTTCTGTAGTTTATTAAACTGATAATGTCTTGGGATTAGATTTTCACTTTCATGGATCTCCCTATTTTTGTGATGTGTGTACTGTACAGTATGTGGTTGTAATACACTACTTAATATGAAAGTAGGGCTATGCGAGTACTAGACTCCAAATTGGAGTCGAGTACTCACATAGAATAACTAACTACAGTGTAAAGAATAAAATAGATAAATAAAGAATAACCAAAGAATTTCATTAAAATTTGGCCTACCGTTATTTGTTACAAATTTTTAAAGTCTTATTTAGGTTATTCTTAATTGTTATGCCCCAGTTAGTTAAAATGCTGTCCACAGTGGGCCAAGTCTAGTGTGGACCTCACATTTTTTGCCAGTACTGGTAAAATAGTTTCTGTTCTGTAACTTCTTTTATACTAAACGTGAATACGCTTGAATATCCGAAAAATTCATCTGTAACTACAGTACATCTAGTGTTCTGCTTTGGTTAAATGAGGGCCACGAGGCAAATAATATGCATTATGTGACGTGTAATGTTTGCAAATAATGTATTTCCGGGGTTTTACGGGAGTACTCGTTAAGCTACTCGCCAACTACTCGAGTAATAAACTACTCGGTTAGCGCAGCCCTATATGAAAGCGATACTTGGTGCCAGTATTATTATTCAGGGGCTTTATTATGTAGGGCCAGGTTAGGTTCAATTTTGCCAAAGGCAATTACATCAGACTACATCCATTTAAACTTCAACCATCAGTGATGTACAAATTACTGTACTACTTAAATGAAGTTAGCCTCAACCATTAGGGATCACAACTAAGACAAACAGCATTACATGGTAAATGACAATTTTATTAGCAAAATGCTAATTGTCTGATGCATTTATTTAGCCTTGCCATAGTACTGTAGTAGATGCTTATTCATAGGCTTTTAACCTAGCATTAAAATGCAGAGGTCAGTCAGACAGCAGTCATCAGATCCAAATGGCATTTGGTCTTTCATGTATGGGGCCGTCCATATAGTACATACGTACAGAGGGGGGTTTTGAGATTTAGGCGATTTTGTGTATGGTGGAGAGGGGAGGTCACGACTGAATTTGTACATACACACATACTTCAAATTTATAAATAGGAATATTCACACAAACATTAGATTTGAACACAATAACTTTCTCACGGTCAAAAGGTCCCGAGTATTGTTCCCACGGTTATTTAAATATGATATTCAAAAACTTTAACTTAATAGTAAACAAATGCTTTTTGACTATGGCCAACAATTAATTTTCACTGTGCAGAGGGGTTGGTTGCTAATTTGTACGTATGCATGGGGGTGGGGGTAAAAATATGCCTTTTTGCATACGTACTATATGGACGACCCCTATTTTATAGTTGTCTTGTGCCGTGTTTCTCATTCAAGAAATTCCACGAGTCAACGATTACAGATTCATGTTGGAAGAAAGATAGCAAGCAAATAATATTTGGTGTGCAGTGATATATGCTGTACAAATGTCTGAAGAACAACTATTTGACAATGTCAATGGTGAAAAAAATCTTTCACTATAATCACACATTCGTGTCTGTGCATATTGATAAAACAAAAATATGAGGTTTATTTTTATAACAAAAGATTTTCAAACAGTTTAATGACTTCAGTCAATGAAAACCAGGAATTAACCACGACCTCTCGTGAGGAAAAACTTGGTGCAAGTCTATAGATGTGTGTATGACAGCTGTTGATCTTCACCGTTGGAGAGAGCTCTAGAGTGGCTTATAGACTGCATGGCAAAATAGGAGATGATAAGTGAAGATGGACAAGTGACCACTTTCGAGTAGCTGAAATAACCTGCAAATTTGAACTTAAGTGTTGTGGACTGTTGCAAAAATTTGGTTGTGCCGGTAAACTGTTGCCGTTTGGAGAGGTGTTTGATGTTGAAACATATTTGTCGAGTTGGACTTTGTACTGGGAGATTGATTGTTTTCAGCACCGTACATTAGATTTAACAATTCACCCTGCATTCGCCATTTAAATTGATCCTTTTCCCTCCCTGCTGGAACGTCCCTCAGTTTGATGTATAT
Organism: Metaphire vulgaris; assembly: GCA_018105865.1. Taxonomy (NCBI): domain Eukaryota; kingdom Metazoa; phylum Annelida; class Clitellata; order Crassiclitellata; family Megascolecidae; genus Metaphire; species Metaphire vulgaris. The sequence continues at coordinate 6,798,279 of CM030832.1, forward strand.
GGTTCTCGCAAACAACCAGTCATCATCCAAAGTTTCATCAGTTGTTTCATTCTTCCGAGAGTTCATTACCGAACCTGACAGTCGATCTATTGACTGGACGGCACCCACGAGTATTTTATTGAAATCAGGTTCCCTGTGGTTTTTTCTTTTCCTGTCGCTTGTATTTGAACCAGTCGTTGCATTCTCTCCAGCAGAACTAAAGCTGTCTAAGTCTTCCTCCACCTAAAACAAGTATATATCAAGTCATAATTGACATGATAACAGATTAATACATCGTCGTCGTCGTCGTCATCATCATTGCTCTCTACCAACTCAATAGTGGCAATAGCTAGTCAGAAAACATTCCCAGGCCATCTTGTCCAATTTTAGTTTTCTTCCTTCTGCAATTGTCAGTTGTTTTTCTTTCAGATCTTCTACGCATTTTTTTCTGGGCCTGCCTCTTCCTTTTTTACCTCCAAAGAATAATACAGGTAAACAGTAATAGAAGACTACTACTACTAGACCATCGACTGGTGCAGATGTACTACTACAATGGCGCTAAAGAAGTCTACTACTCTGGCAGTGGTTGTTAATAATTGGTATAATGTGATGTTTGGCACTGATACCAAGAATGCCTGATGAATGAATAACTAAGCAGAAGAATTTACCAGTTGAAGTAATTTCCTCAAAGCATTGGTGCACTTGACAGAAAACATATTCACATACAAAAGTCTGGAAAGTTCGGATCAACTTCTTTGAATTACAGACCCTTTTAGTGTTATTCTAATGGTTGCTTTTGACTCGAAATACAGGTTCTTGTACATCAGTGAAGGAGTCCATGGGTGAATGAGCAATGCTGGCATTTTAATAACTGTAGATTTTATGATGGCATGAAGAAAACTGAATGCAGTCTTTCTGAGTCAGACCTTCTGAATGGAACCGACCTTGTGATACCATGCTAGGTCGTTACCAATTATAATGCTTTGCCATTGACAACTAATATAATGAAGATTGAAAGCAATGGCATTTGCAACTACAGTACAGACTCTCACTAGTCATGTGGTTTTAAATGCCTTGGGAGTTCTATCAGTAAAATTCAGTGTTCACAGTTCCGGTTCTACTATCAGTTGCAACTACTGCAACTATAGTGCTTGCCTCAGTATGTCTGCACAACTTTCTGCTGAAAAGGCAAAGGCAACATCTGACGATGCATCCGCTGTGCAGCGTCGCAATGGTAATGACATGAGCTGCACTGATATGCAAAAGGCATTCAGGACACTATAAATGCCTGGCAGAGTCAATACCGAAGTTAAAAACACGAGCAAAAAAACTAGCCAGACTTCATGGAGGTGGTATGCTGCTAAGACAAAGCATTGCAAAAATTAATGTTTAATGAAAAAAGCGTGCGTACGCCTGAATGTATGCTTTATGCAATGCGTTTTAGTGTATTTTTGAATATTTGTGGAGAAAGTATCAAGATAAAATGTTCTGAATGAATATGGCCTACTTCGCTTGAAACACTTTCTGCCGACCCCACGAACTCTGTGGTTGGCTCCAACTTAATTCCATGCTGTTAACACAAAGCATTGTAAAATTAATGCTTAGTAAAATCGCACATCTAAGCCTGAACGTCTGCTATAGAGGTGTGCACGGGGACTGACTGTTGTCCCCATCCCCTCCCGTCCCCGCAAAGCTTTTCTCCATCCCCACCCCGTCCCCATTGACTTCAAATCCATCCCCACCCCATCCCCTAATCTCTGTCCCCATCCCCATCCCCGTCCCCGCATTTCGGAACCCATCCCCACCCCCGTACCCGCATTTTGGTCTCCGTCCCCGTCCGCGGTGTTTTATATCAACTATTCATTTATTAGTACCCAGTGTGCGATTTTATGACCTGGTGCAGTGGGAGGAGGGGATTTGTCGAGCTTGGGGGCGTAGTTGTTGGGGAAATGTAGCAGTGGGGGGTGTAGCTGTGGGGAGATGCAGCAGTAAGGGGATGCAGTTGGGCAGTGGGGAGGAATCCCCCTTCCCCCTACAAATCGCGCCCTGTTAGTACCCAACACGAGAAGTAGCTTTTCAAAAAGTTTTTCAAAAGTTTCTTCTAAACTATACAATAATCATATATGAAAATGGGACACTATTACTAACCTGATATCTTTAGCGCACATCATAACCATAGCGTCAGCCAATTCATTTTTCAATGTGTATACCGGAAACTAACCAAAAGATAACGGACATTCCCGGTTTTACTACCAATGCCATTCTGCCAGCAGTGAGCAACACGTTGAAAAATGAATTGGCTCTCTTTCTTGTCCATTTTTCTGTAACTTTATAAAATGTTTAATTTATATAGTAGGCCTAAGCTAAGTGGAGTTTTTTAATCTACCTCCGAATCGATGGTGATTGAGTCAGGGGCACTAAGGTAAATAGTGATGGTGGTTGGTGGGCACAGGAGAGACTGGGCAATTGGCAGTGGGCACTGGGCATTCAAATTACAAAGCTGTGCAAAGTGCTCTGCAATCCGCCCCACCTCTAAATTATATTATCTTTTGTTGTCCTGTACATCTATAGGCTCCCCCAACAAGCTGAAACCGGCTCTGATGATTCTCCCCCTGGTGTGTTTATCAATTACCCTCATGTTCTCAAATGGCTTTATGGTCTCTACCAACTGCGAACTAACAATGGTGCCGAGTGATCAAAAGATTCAAAACCAATCTTGCCTGGCCTAACAGTTCAATTTAATGGCCTTTTAATTCGAAACTGAAAGGCGTAGGCCTATATGGTTAGTAGCTATGATAAAATCGGCCGAACGCATGATTATTGAATTGCGAGATTAATCGTCCCCATTCCCGCGGTATTTACGGCATTTTTGAAACTGCATCCGCGGTAATACCGTCAGCCTGGATCCCGCCACCGCGGTACTACCGTCATAACTTTTCCGTCCCCATTAATATTTCGGCAAAATTACAGATTTCAATCCCGCTACCGCGGTAAATCCGCGGATTACCGCGGTGAAACCGCGGTAGCCATTACCGTGCACTCCTCTAGTCTGCTCTGCTATCATGCACGAGTAATTTAACTTAATACCCAGTGTTTTATGCAATGTTTTTAGTGTATTTAAAAAAACTGGGATAGAAAGTGTCAAGATAAAATGCTCAGAATAAACATGGCCTACTTCACTTGAACTGTTTTCTAGTGACCACATTCCCTCGGTGGCTCGTTCTGATTTAAAAACAGCGTCTAGGAATGCAACTTCTGCCGCATATTTGTATGGCTTTGGCAGTCTCTTCCCCACAGTTGTTAACTTGTTCGCAGATGCCCTGAATTTGCGATAGGCACAGCGTATGTTGTCAAATCTCGCTTTAACTGCAGCTGCAAATAGACAACAATAGTGCAGTGATAAGGAATTCCAATTCTTATGTAATCAATTAGAATTAGCAATAACAAGAAATGTGTTGTGAACTTTAACGAAATAACATAATTTTCTGGTTAGGGCGTCACAGTGGTACTTTATACTTTAAAATAGTATGTAGAATTGCATTTTTCATGTAATATCAATTCGTGTAGCATCAACTAATCTTCCTACAGCTGAGGATATTCAAGCAATGTTGTGCTACAACTACAACTCATGTAAAATTGCATTTCAATTGATGTCTTCACAAATGATTCTGCATTTAAGAATTTAAAACAGAATTTTAAAACTTGCATGGACTTTGAGGAGTCGCCTTTGAGGAGCAGAGATGGAGGTGCGGTTGAGAAGAGTAATGATATACAAATAATTTTGATGGCGATCAAAGCCAGTTTGGAGGAATCATTGAAATTCTTCAGTATGTAACTTCTTGGTTAAGTGCACTTATGGTTTTGTAACGTCTGATCTGAACTTGATTTTTTGAATAAACGACTCATCATACAATTGAGTGGCTTATTGATAAATAAATTTATTTGTCCCAAGGCCTTGAAAGAAGCGAATGAATTTGTTCTCTTCTTCAATGAATATATCTGGAGTACATCGTTTGATAAATTAGGCGCCATAAAACTGCATTATTGTTATTGCTATTATTACTATTATTATATCATTGATGAAAGGTGCAAGTACTGAACTGCTTTGCTTAAACAGTCTAGTTGGAATAACGTCAGAACTGCACTTCTTAGTCGGGTATCATTTGACAATCAAGAAAACCCAGAAACAGGCACTGAATTAATAATAATAATAATAATAATAATAATAATAATAATATTATTATTATTATTATTATTATTATTATTATTATTATTATTATTATACAAATCTCACGGACCTGGCGTTGCCTGTAGCATTTCTGCAATTTCCAGCCACATAGCAGGTTTTTTGTGGCTGTCTCTGTATTCGTCGGTTCTTGAATCCCAAAGGGCTGGACGAGCAGCCACTTCGCTGAGTACACTTAAATCAAAATCGCTTTTCGATACCATTTTTAAACAGTTTCATGAAGAATAAAACCATAGAAATTAATGGCGATTATTAAATTCTATGCTAAAAAAAACAACCGAGTTGCTATAGTCGTGTTCATATCTCGCCCAAGTATCTATGAAAAGTAGCCCATTGCATTTCTCTCATCCGCCAAAGAACAGAGTTGTGGGTCCTTGGCTTTCGAAGCTCAGTTTTGAAAGCCGTGGTTTGGGTTGTCAGATACTGGTCATGGGTTTTAAAGCAATTGAGTTTTGGCAACAAGTTTGAAATAAAAATGCAATTCAATGCTAAGCTATCATGCTATGCAATTTGCTATGCTATACTATGCTAGACCACCCAAAATATTCTCATTCAAAAAGAGTCGGTAATTCGTTGTTAAATATACCTATAGAACCAACACTGAAATTGGTAAGAGAGCTTTCTCTATTTCTGGACCAAAAACATGGAAGTCACTTCCCTCACCTGTCAGATCTTTAAAAGTATTGAATATTTTGAATATTTTCCGACCTAGACTAAGAAACCCATCTCTTTAAATTAGCACATCCTCCATAGCTCTGCCTCGCTGTTTCTCACTGACTGATTCCTGGAATGACCTGGTCTCTTGCTGATGAATTTTAAGCACCATCAGGGTTGGAGTTGCCGGGGGGTTGGGGGGGGGGGGTTGAACCCCCCAGCTAACTTTGCAACCCTCCCAAAAATCGCATATCTGGTACGTGCAGTTTCTGTCATGCATTGAAATTCAGTCCTCAACTCCCCCAGCTCAAATTTCACAACTCCAACACTGAGTACCAGTACCATCGATTGATACCGTAAGACTACGGTAAGAGTATTAGAATGGTGCCATAAATTCATAAAAGTGCACAGTTTTAAATTTTTTATTATTCACAGACTTGAGAAAATCTGTATGTGGCGCAGCACGGCACCGGCGTGCCATTCACGCAGACAGTATCTGCAATTTCCCCCCAGTGACGTGCAGAGGGGCAGTGACCCTGGGCATGCACCAGATGGGGTATCCAGAATCCAGATTGACTCGGCGACCTTTTTTTTACTCAACGCTCTTTTGCATGAAAACCCTTAAAAATTATCGATTTGACCCAGGGCATCCACACCAGGTAAGGGCATCCGAATAGTCTCGGCGACCTTTTTTGGTCAATGCCTAACACCGAGGTTGCGGGGGCATCAAAATTCACCTTGGCCCCGGGCATCCGCCGCTCTTGGCGCGCCACTGTTTCCCCGCCCCACCGAGGATATATCGGCGAAAAATCGCGAGATGACACGGTAGCATTATACAGTACTTCTATTGGTGTGCTGCTAACCGATTTCAAATTGTAGGCTAAAACAGGTAGCATACACGGTGCTAAAAGCCGTGTCCTTTGTACTCCGACCGGTCTTTCGGCTGGCAATTCTAACGCTAATTCTATAACGTGCTCTGTCAGGCTCTGCTCCTACGAGAGCATAGTGATAGACACTGGCGCTGCTACATTTTAGAGGTCTAGCCTACGCATAGCCGCCTGTCTATGGGTACACTCATTCAATCATATTTCTGTCTGTCTGTCTGTCTGTCTGTCTGTCTGTCTGTCTGTCTGTCTGTCTGTCTGTCTGTCTGTCTGTCTGTCTGTCTGTCTGTCTGTTTTTTGCTATTCTAAGGTCGACTCAGCCTTAATCGCTTGAGGGCGGTAGTAACATCAAAAATGAGTAGCAATGGCAACATTGCAATAGTAACCATAGGTTCGGCGGAAGAGACTGGCCACCGTCCGCCGATGTATGGCTTAGCCACCTATGGGCTGCTGGCTACTAAATACGGGGATCAGCACCGGACCCTACGGGCGTGAGCCTACGGGTGAAAACCTTTACTTAATACTGTGAACTTATGGCCGGCCGGCTATTCATCCATTTAGTGGGAGGAGCATTCAATGATTCAACCGCCATGGCCGTGTAAAATCATGTAAAATGTAGATCATGGCCGGCGGCGGGACTGTGGCCCACAATCCTGTCGACCAATGGCGAACGAAGGCCAATTAAGACTACTCCAGACAGCCGGGGAGAGTGAGAAGCAGAAGGAGAAGGTGGAGGAGGAGGAAGAGCAGACCGCTTCGCGACGGTCACATGATCTGGCCGTTGTAATTGCCTCCCGCTGTGAATACTTGCCGGCGTTAATAATGAACGCGAAGTAGCGGAGGAGGAAGAGGAGGAGGAGGAGGAGGAGGAGGAGGAGGAGGAGGAGGAGGAGGGAGGGGACTGAGGAGGAAGGAGAGGGAAGAGCGCGTTTCTGGCGGCGGCGGCGGCGGCGCGTAGCGTCTGCGTCCATCCGCCCGCCGCCTCAGTCTACGACTCTACGTGTGACCTGCGTATTAGCCTATTCAGTAGTATCGGGGGGCCTTAGCTAACTTGGCTGCGTTTTTTAGCGTTTGAACCGCGTTGTGTGCGTAGTGAACGACAAAATGGAAGATTTCGGTCGATTCGAATCGATCGGGTGCTTCGTAGACGACGAGGACAACTCATCCGACGGCACGCGTACCTCGTCGCCGAACGGTTATGCTTCCGGGGGGAACGCTGGTGGCCGAGCGCTGACCGATAGAAGGTAGGTGTAGAACGCACAATGCGAGGATATGCAAACGGCGCGTTCGACTGGAGTAGGAAGACGCGATCATAGTCTTGCTACTACGGATCTATCTATAAATAAAACTACCAACAACCACACACACACACACACAGCGACACGTGTAGTTCATTCAAAATCAGTTTCGACATTGCAGCGCTGAGATACCGATCAGCTGTAAATGAGAGACAACGGAGGAATGGTTGAATGAATGAATGGTTGAGCGAATGAATGAAGGAAGGAAGTTAGCATAAAGTACCGGTGCTCGTCACGTGCCGATGTCATTTGCCGAATGGTCTTTTCGCGGCCTGCTCGACATTATGAAGTTATTTATAACATCTGTTCTTCAAGGATGTGAATGTAACATGTGACAACCCATGGCATCGACTTGCTACGCAACTTCAGTTAAGGGATTAACCATGTCCATGGATTAACTAAGAGAAAGTGACACTGCCAATCAGTCTGCTGTTAATAGTTGTTTAAGAAAAAGCGGGGTTGCCAGAAGTCTCTTTGACCTAATCAGTGGCGGTTCCAGGATTTGGCAAGGGGCGTTGGGTGGGGCAACTTCTAAGCATGGGCCAACTATTTTTCGTAATCTGGGCAAGTCTAGTTGCTTAGGATCAGTACATTAAAGTGTGGGGGCCAATGGGTGTGTGCAGACATTCAATAGGGGGCACAGCCCCTGTGGAGCTGCCTATGGGCCTAATGGCTGGAATTTTTTGGTTATAGAAGGTGAAGTGGTTGGTTGGCTTGAAACCAGAGCAGGGATATTTCTAGGATTGTGAATTGGGGGGGGGGGGTGTCCAGAGGTAATTAGTATGCATTTTGTATGCATACCATTGTCACATTACCAAATTTTGGGGGAGGGTGTCAACCTCAAATTGGGGGGAGGTAAAAATATCCCTAAACCAGAGTGACTAAATGCAGAATTAATGAGTTGTTCATGAGTTATCCCTTACTAATCCGTAGGAAAATTGAAGTCCGCCAGCTTTTAATGAACCGTTTATGACAACCCTTCAAACTCTCTGTTCTTTGTAACTTGTTCTCCAGAGAAAGAAACATCTTTGCATTAGTTTGCTAATTTAGCAATAATAATATTTTTGCCAGACGATTGTACACTGCGTGACCTCATGACACACTTTGACTCAGACACACTTTGACTCAGAGCGCATTAAAGATGACCTTGATCTGCATAAAATGAGGCTGTACGTTCTACTGCTATTTAAGCATAAACCACCCAACTTGCAAATGACTTCTCAAACATGGACTAAGATCATTCAAGTACCACAATTGAAAGTAGTTGCTTTATAGTGGTCTTTGTCCCAATATAAATACAGTACAAGGCTTCAAATTGACATTGCACACAGTTGTAACAGCAGCAAAATAAGCTTCTAGTTCTTATTTGATGGCCAGCATTTAGGGACCAAGACCGTTTGGAAAAGCATCAGTAGCATTCAAAGCCCATAAATATCTGTTATGTCTATGGGAAACATAGGTGTAATGTCTTAAGAGCCCATGACTTAGAAACTAACAGAGTATTTTTTCAAAATTTGCAGCTATTTGCTGTATAAAACTGCAGAGCACAGCAGTAGCTCACTATAATGTGACCTCACTTTCGTGTGATGTGTTACTTATTATTGAAATTTTAGTTTTTGCAAACAATTGATAATTAAAAAACTTTAACATTTTTATATTGCTGTTAATTTACTTTCTATTGATAGCTTAGGCCAGTGCATCACATATATTACCCACTTAGAGATTTATGCATTTAATAAGGTTTTTTAATAAGGAACTAGGCAAAAGATGCTTAAACGTGACCTGCTGTGTTATATATATATATATATATATATATATATATATATGTATATGTATATATATATATATATATGTATATATATATAATTGTTTTTTGCCTTAATTGAATAAGCACACATCTGCAATTGATGTAAGACAAATTAGAATAAACAAAGCTGTGTTGCTGTGTCTTCCAAAATCAGGATCAAAATGTAATTAATGAAACGCTTTCATCTGTGATATAATAGGTTTGCACCTGACCAGTAGATAACCTGAAAACTGTCAAAACTTTAGATATCCCAGCTCAATGAAAGTCAGACACTTTCTTCGTAAGAGTCATGTCACTTTGTGTGTGTGTGTGTGTGTGTGTGTGTGTGTGTGTGAGAGCACGCGCGCGCGCGCGCACACACACACACACACATGTGTGTGGGTGGGTGTTTTCTTAGATGGGACATTCTTTTGCCCTCTTTGAAACTGGATCTTTCCCATTGAGAAACTATGACTCAGAATATTGGTGTAATGGAGCACACTGGTGAGGTCACATTTAGGGGCTCTGGAATGTCGGCATTCCTTAATTTTCAAAGCTTTTTTCTGCAGGCATTTTGTTATTAAACTTTTCTTGCCTATTGACTGGTGAAAGAAAATGTTTGGACCTTTCCATAGACAATTTTCTAATCAAAGCAGAATTGTGTGTATCAGATGGAGCTCATTATTATTGTATGACTGGAATTCTAAGTAAGAGCAGCTGAGCAAATGGATCTAGATAAGAGTTGCAGAACTTTACCAGCAAAGTACCATATGGCCATTTGAGATTATTTAAATTCAAGGCTGTTAATGATCCCTCTGTGGTGGAATGGAACAAGCTATGTCCCCACTGATCCAAATACCAGGACTACCGGTACACTCCACTTGCCGCACTTTCTATAGGACAGTGTCCTAAAAGCCATGTATCCTTTCTTTTACCAACAACAACGATACTGTAACATATCATAAAACTTTAATCTCAACTCAACTAAATCAGTCAAACAGCCTCCATTACTGACAATCTCACACTACATAAGATGTAAAGATGATGCCCCCCTCTTTTTTAACTCTATGTTTCATTTATATAGTTCCTTTTCTACTACACTCTATGAAAACACCCTTACACCATGCATATGAGTACCAGTAAATGCCATTACTTTTTTAGCCTTTGTACAGAGCATTAGACATTTTCTAATGTTGTGATCATTTTTGATCTAAGCTGATCTAATTTACTGAATGATTACAAGCTAAACTTTGATCATGAACTGTCTAATATTGAGAAATCCATTAGCAGACATTTTTGCAGACATTGCAGTCATTCTTTATGGGACACATGTTGAAGTAGAGAACTAGCATCAAAGAATTGGTCTTGAAATATCACACAGGCTGTATTATTAAGGATTAATTGATCATTTGGTAGCTATACTGCAGGAGGTGATCTGCTATCTTACATAATGTCTAGATACAATGTTCTGAAAAGTATAGACCTAAATACACAAACTATGGCTATAGGTTATGCTGTGAGTTAGAGAGAGTGAGAGAGAGAGAGAGAGAGAGAGAGAGAGAGAGAGAGAGAGAGAGAGAGAGAGAGAGACTATTGGTAATGTTGCTGCAGCAGTGGACTTGCATTTTCATGGACAAATCAGTTGGCGAATCTGGTCTGTGTTCAATTTATAATAACATCAATAATTCAGCTACTTATTTTCTTGTACCAGCACTTGTCTTGTATCTTCAGCAGTTTAACTTGTTGTAACAGAACAAATAAAATTCCCTTAGTCAGAGCAATATCCGTATCGGAAATGATACTTTTATAATTATTTAGTCATCTGAAATTTTAATATTTAAGCCAATTTAATAGAAATTTAATAGTAGATTTCTTAAAGAGCTTTGCTACTGTTGCTGCTACACTACTGCTATTACTTCTGCTGCTGCTGCTACACTGTACTACTACTTCCCGGTACTACTACTACTACTACTACTACTACTACCCAGTACTACTACGGCTGCCACCTCTACTATTACTGCTTCTGTGACTGCTACTATTCTTTGCCTGAGAATACAAGTTATTGAATTGGATAAATCTGTATAGTGTAAAAGAATGTCTTTAGGAATGCCTGTATGTCTGTTTTCTATTGTAAAAGTGGGTGTAGGCAGTCATGTGTGTTGTTTGAATATATAATAGCACATGCTTGAATGCTTACTAATGATATTTTGCTCTTCTCTTGACTCATGTCATAGCTTTCTGTTTTAGCTAAGCTAGCTAGTATTATAAACTCTAAGAATGACTTTATATTAGTAAGAACTGAGGTGCAATTTTAAAGGTTAAATTCAGTAACTGCAACAGTTGATGTTCAAAAACCCCTAGAAACATTGTGAAAAACCAAAATGTTGCTGTTGGCAACCAACACACAAACACACACAATTCAGGCTGCAGCAGTATAAAAAATGTATTTACATGATGGCACAGTATACTGTACAAACTAAATAAATCATCATAGCCAATATTAGGCTATATATAATTTCTGATGATCAATAAACAGAACATAGGGATCAATTTGCACTATTTTTATCATTTTCTTTACAAATCTTTGTTGTTTTTCTTCAACTTTATGATGCCTTAGGCTTGTTCTTAGTCAGCTTATTGGTTAATATGCCACTGATTGTCATCGTTTGTTTGATGTGATAAATTTGAACCTTTATATTTTAGCTCTTTAAATTATTTCTGATTTCATATAGAATCTTTACATCTGCATTGTATTATATAATTTATATTGTATTCATACAATTGCATTGTATGAATGCACATAAAAAGGAATGCTATGGCAATAGTGACTGAATTGTTGCAATATAGTGCTCAATGTTTACAATACTGAGATACAATTTGCTGGGTATTTGTACCACAGACGTCGGGGTCATTTGGATTCCGAACACAAGAAACGGAGAGCAATTGCCAACAGCAACGAACGCAAACGGATGCAGAGCATAAATGCTGGTTTCAACTCTCTTCGAAATCTCGTCTGCCCGAAGAGTGGAAATAAACTGAGCAAGGTTTTCAAACGAACATGGCAGATGCCTTTATTTGCCGTGATGATTTGCGTTTGAATATGATTTGAATTTAAACTGCTGTTATGACCACTGCCGAACATTATTATATTGATCATAGTTTTCATAATGATTCCTGTTTGCATTGTGCTGCAGAAGTGGAGCATTTAACTGACTGAATTGCATGTACTAAGCATATGCAAATGAGTGATGTATGAATGTCTTGCAGTTGAACAGCAGATATACCTGGGGTTTCCAACAGAATTTCATGAAGGGGCCAAATAAATTTTTGGTGACTCGCGCCCAAGGGCCAGGCATATGTATTTTTTAGATACGAAAATATAGTTAATAACTAATGGAATACAGGCAAGTTGAAAACAATACATCAAAAATATTTCACAAGTTTTAGGGGAAAGTGGAAAGTTATTTATTGTTTTAGCATCTTCACGGACCATTTTGCACCCCTTGGCATGCCGGATCTGGCCCGTGGGCCGCCATTTGAATACCCCCGAAATACATGGTCTGCTGTATTATTTGTTGGTGGCTCAACCTTCTCAGAAAATCATTTTGTAGATGCACCACTCTGCCCTGATCTATGATAAACATTCTACACGAAGGTCTAACCAGGTGGTTCTGTGTTTTGTTTGCAACAGGCTGCTATACTGAAGTATACAGCAGACTTCATAAAAAGTCTTCTAGCTGAAAAGCAGCGGTTGTTAGCCAACAACCGTCTCCTTGAGCAGGTCCTCGGCGGTGCAGATTTGGACAAGGAGGGACGCAATCGCCATCTGTTGTCTCCGACTTGTTCGCCATTACGCCCGGAAAAGCGTCGGTGGAGGGAAATGGAGTCGACATCTTCCGATGAGGGAATTGGATTTACCGCTGCCGAGGAGATTCTTGTCACGAGCAGCAGCAACAACAATGCTAACAGTCGGAGCGTCTCCGAATTGCATCAGCAAATCAAGGACTTGGAAGAGGAAGTGGAAAAGGAGAAGGCCTTGAGGCAGCTCATAGAAGCTGATAAGAAAGAGCTAGAGGCAAGAGGAATTTGCTTTTTACTCAATCTCTTAAGTTGGGTTATTATATTTGGCATAGAGTGATGTGCATGTTTATGTTTCCCTACTGAAGTATGGAGGCTTTAATATTTAAACTAGTGGCCTGCAGACTTTTGCAAGAGGACCACTATTTTCAGCAATTTCCTACTACTACTACTACTACTACTACTACTACTACTACTACTACTACTACTACTACTACTACTATTATTATTATTATTATTATTATTATTGTCTAAAATTTAGTTTTTCAAGTTTTTCAAATAAAGATAAGCTTTGTTCATGATCATTATTATTATTATTATTATTATTATTATTATTATTATTATTATTATTATTATTACTATTATTGTCATTGTCACTATATTATAGTGACTGTGCATGAATTATAATAAATCAAAACAGCATTATGCACTATATGGTGTTTAAGCCAATATCCATTCCAGGTTGGATGGCCCACCAATTCTTGAAGCACCATTTAGTTGAATTGATCATTAGTTTTTTCACCTATTTTTTCTATCTGTTGTGGCGACTTTTACTGGTCTCAAGTACCTCTTCAGCAGTAATTATCCCATATGCAAATTTCACAAATAGATTTAGGGCGTGATTTATAGCAAACTGACCCTGAAAACAAGGCGTGCAAATCACTTTTATATCATAGATGCTGACGACAGTGTAATGTGAGACAATTTGACCAGTTTCAGATGACACTGGTGTTGTCTACAGTAATTGTCTCAAATCCTGAATCCTGTAATGCAAGAATTATATTTTCATCTGCTTTTAAAAAACATACAACATAAAATGCATAGTTGGTGCATGAATAAGGCAGTATTTTTGAGCTGCTTGAAAATTTTTACCCGATGAATTCTGTTATTTATTGATTTCTTACAAATTATTTCTACAGTTGCGACAGCTACCGTTGTCGAATCAGCAGGAGATGCTGCTTCTTTTGCCCGATTCTTCTAGCGCGAGGCAAACTTCCGCAGAAACACAGTTGCCGGACCTCCACAACCAGGCATGGCGGCGAGGTTTGGAGACGATAGTGGAAGCAATTCGACATGTCGAAGGCGAACAGGGAATGTTCGGTTCTGGAGACGTGTCGACCGGTCTGAGTAATACAGGCTGCTCACAGCAGAAGAGGAGGTCCGGTCGCATTGAATCTTCATCGTCGCTTCACAGCCAGTTTCATCCCGTGCGCATTAGAGACCTCTCGGGTGGCATGCTGTCGTCTGTGCCGAACCAGATTTCTTTTACGTCGTCGTTTCATAGACCTTCACTTGCTGCATCCAGTTCATGATGATGTGTGTTGGTGATGCCTTTTCTGACAATTTCTGAAGCAATCTCTTCTCTCTCTCTCTCTCTCTCTCTCTCTCTCTCTCTCTCTCTCTCTCTCTCTCTCTCTCTCGTCAAATTTGCTCGTGTCAAATTTGTTTGATTTGTTAGTTGTGGTTAAAAGAGATCGTGGCTCTGTCAACAGTCTTCGGAGGTGATCTGTTTGTCTTATTTGAAACTTTTCTAAGCAAAAATTGTCAGTGTGATCTGGAAACTGAAATGATTGCAGCAGACCTGTAACTGTGCTCAAATGCATTTATATAATATTAAGGTATCCTTGATTAAATTGAGTTTTGCAAATACTATTATGGTAATAGACTTTTATGTGGTACTACTGTAATATACAACAGTGGCGGCTCTAGGATTTGGCAAGTGGGGGGCCGTTGGGGTGGCAACTTCTAATCATGGAGGCCAACCATTTGTTGTTTAACGTATGTAGCATTAAGTATAGGGTCCCAACTGGGGGGGGGGGCCACTGGGGGGGCCAGGCTCTCAATAGGGGGCACGGGCCCCCCCTGACCCCCCCGGTGGAGCCGCCACTGATATACAGTAACAATATTTGATTGCTAAAAGCCTTTGCTTAGCAGGAAAAATATACAATACTGGTTGGTTGACTGTTTTAGTGAACATTTGCCTGGTTATTTATGGAATAAGTTCTGTACTGTACTTCGTACTCATTTTAAAGTTTAGGCATGAAAAGGTTGTTGAGATGGTATCTTCTAAGACAGCGGTTCCAAACCGGTGGTACGCGAGCTGTCGCAAAGGGGTATGCAAAGAAAATAAGAATTTTTAAAAAATTAAGAAAATAGAAAAAAAAATTATCTAAAGATTCGTGGGAAGAGTAAATCAGTAAGTAGCAAATTTGGGCGAAAACAGGGCTATATACGGAACGAATATCGTGTGATTTTAGGAAATTTTTTAGAAAACAAGTACAGTATGAAAACCAAAAGACGCGCTGTAAAAATTAAAATCATGTCAAGTGTTGTATGTTACGTGCCTAGTAAGGGGTATGCACTAAATTCACTTGTTTGCTTGGGTGGTTCGCCGACTTTAGCGAGCATTTCGAGCAAAGCACGAATTGCACTATAAATTAAAAGTCATCCGTGCTTTAGTAACTGTAATCTTAATCATAACCCAAAATCTAACCCAATAATTATTATTATACAACTAATATCGCGCATTTGACGGGTCACCGCTTGGGTGTACACTGTACATTTTAAAGAATGTTGGAACCTCTGTTGTAAGAGATGGCTTGTGATTCTCATGCGTTGAACTATAGTAGGCCTATTTATTTACGAAAATTTGCTGACTAAAAGCAGCGATCGGCCCATTAGTCACATCAGTGTTTATTCTAGCCACCTTGACATTGGGGGTGGTTTGAAATGTTTGGAGGGACAAGATTTGTCTCTCCACGCTTTGGGGGGATTTCCATCCCCAAGCCAACATATACAAATTGGGGGAATTTTAAAACGGGGGCGGGGGAATCCCAAAACAGGTCTAGAATAAACACTGAGTCACATAATCTCTTTGCTGACAACTCTTCATTTTTGTTATGTTTTTATTCAGAAGTACTGTACGTTCGCATAATTTCGAATATCGGCTACAAAACGCACTAATTACAGAACCCTGTGGATGTTGAGTTTTGACTGAGCTAGAGTCAGCAGAGGTCTAATTAATGTCTGTGAAACGACAATTTCGCGTCGTGTTTAGCAGCCACTCGCGAGACCTCGACGGCGAACCAGAGATGTAGTACTTGGTACTTGTACTTGTACTCGAGTTGTACTCGAGTACAAATTTTTAGTACTTGTACTTGTACTTGTACTCGGAGGCCAGGTACTTGTACTTGTACTCGGAGTTTTAGGAATGCAAGTACTTGTACTTGTACTTGTACTCGGAGGCCAGGTACTTGTACTTGTACTCGTACTTGAAGCATTGTGTACTTGCTACATCTCTGGCTACATGTACTTCAATGGTACCAGTAATGCTGTTCCTTTAGGCTAATGACAAGCACATCCTCACAGATGGCCAAGTACCTGGAACTCAACGATATTTATGATGAAGCCACTGATACCATCGTATTTTGGAACAGTGAAGTTAATAGAAAGGAGTTCAACAGGCTGTATAATGCAGCCATTAATTAGAGACCTTAGTGTGCCTGCTTCTGGCGCACCAATTAAACGCGTATTTAGCCAAGCTGGCTTGATCGCGAGACCGCATAGGGTTAATATGACCGATGCAAGACTATCATCTCTATTTTTTAGTGCAACTGTGATGATATTTAGATGCTAATAGTGTCAATTTTATTCGTGGCCGGACAAACTGTCCGAGGACAAAATGTCATGTAGAAAATGTCATGGGGACAAAATGTCAGCGGAAAAAATTTCAATGTCAAAAATGTTGTACTAATACTTGGAGGCCAGGTACTTGTACTTGTACTCGGAGGCCAGGTACTTGTACTCGTACTCGGAGGCCAGGTACTTGTACTTGTACTTGTACTCGGAGGCCAGGTACTTGTACTTGTACTTGTACTTGTACTCGGAATTTTTGGAATGCAAGTACTTGTACTTGTACTCGGAGGCCAGGTACTTGTACTTGTACTTGTACTTGAAGCATTGTGTACTTGCTACATCTCTGCGGCGAACCCAATTAAAGCTGAAGCATACACATTTTAGGATACGGCTATAGCTGCCGTCTACTTCTATGTCGATAGTTTTTGTGCAAGTACATATTGTACAGTATACTAACGTTGTCGTACAAGAACAGCCAGAATCAAGTCACTGCATAACCAACAGAGCATTTGCAATAAGAAGATAGACTACCAGGAGTTGCAACATCAGTGGCGTCAACATTGGGGGGGGGGGGGTAGAATCGTCGATAAAGTCAGGTCAGACCACCTCTTCGTCTCCTAAAGAGTCTTGATGAGCTAATCCTTGCATTTTCCCTGGCCAAATACCCTGATGAGCAAAAAAGGTCATCCGTAATCAGTGATTTTACCATAAGGCACAAAACATGGGAGGGGTAATTGATACTCTGTCCCCCTCTTACTAATTATTGGAGGGGACCGCCCCCCCCCCGCGTTTTACGCCCTTGTGCAACATGTGAACTCTTCTCCGACCTGGGCCTATCTGTGATTTGTAAACGTACAAAGCTAATTTTTACAAACTCGATTAGCGGATCAATTAGACCTAAAGACGCTTAGGTTGAACGCATATATAGGCCTATGAAAAATAATGTTGGAACTCGCGAGACAGCTTTTCGTCTACGTTTTGCTTATTCCACAAAGTATCGTCATCTGTTCTGCGGCTTCTGCCATTTTGTGTTAATTAAGACTCCTCGATATTGCGAACTGCCTAACAGCAGCAGGCAGCAAAACAACAATAATAATTACAGATGGGTAGGCCTAATGGGGTCGCTGGGCTTTTGCCGCCACCAATCAAATTTTAAGACTGCAGGAGCAGTCATGCTGCACACTTAATTTTAAGTTCACATTCGTTGACAATTAAATATTAGCGATGCAGTCTTGGCAGGTTGGCAGGTAATGGCGTTTAGTTAAAGTTCGCTCGTTTTGTGGCAGTGGGGCAGCCAGGCTTACCGAATAGCAGGGGCCGGATACCCTGAATTTGGCCGGATACCCTGGATTTTGATTTGGATCTTTAATGATTGGATTTGGTGTGCCATCGGTTGATGCTCTTGTGCATTATGAAGTGGCGCTATAGAAGTTTAAGATTAGATTAGATTAGACGTCAACATTTTCGGTTTAGAATTTTCCGACGAGTAGATCGTAAAACCTACCCAACCCAAAAAACAAATTATATACGATTTTGCCCAAATCTCACGACCGATCACAGCCTAAAGAAGGGAGGCCCAGCCCCCCCCCCCCCGTATCCTCGTGGTACGCCACTGTTCTGGGGTATTTTATCGTATGAGGTGGTTAGCCCATGTGCTTTCAACATTAACATTCAACATTAGTTTTGACGCGTCTTAACGGCTTTGAAAATAAATTAGGTCTATGGATGTTTATAATTGCAATTTGCCAATGAAACGCGGGTCTGAGTTTCAACGGGTCGCATAGATCATCTGGAGTGACCCATTCAATGCCATCTCCGACATGATCACAACAGCTGAGTTTTAAGTGGTTCAGCGGGATTTCCCAATATTTGTCGAATTTCAATTAAATTTCTTTGAAGCGCAAATTGAAGACTTCGATCTCTATACTGCTTCAAAACCATTCTACGGACAGTGGTCGACTGCGCTGTTCTCGATTTAGTCTTGTTCTAGACACGCTGTTAACGATGTTCTCAGCGTCAAACACGTCATCTCTGTTTTAACATCTGCACTTCGACGCCATTTTCCCATCCGCAGACATAGCGTATATAGGGGGGGGGCTACTGTATACGCTGTATGCAAATAAAACACTAGACCTACAATTTATATATTATTATATAGGCCCAGTCTATGTGAAATATCTTTAGCTCTTCACTGTGGACATACAGAGTATATACTGTATAACATCATATATTTATATATAGGGCTATAACCGGCTATTAGGCCTATATATTAAATGATTGCACACAGGTATATCGGCGTTGGCTTAGGTCTATAGGCCTACAGACAAGCGCTGGGCCAATTAAAGATAAGATTTTCAGTCACGGCTAATTCTTGGTCTATTCCTTACTATTGCACCAAATAATTTCCACGTTATCTGCACAATAGGCCTAATACAATAATTTGCATAAGACATCGTGTATTACTGCCACTGGCTGGAAATCAGGAAATACAGGCCTGTATTTATAATGTATGTTAGCCTGGCCCAAACCTTATGGCCTCACGACTCTGCCAGAGGCGTAGCGAGGGTATCCGGCGCCCGGGGACAAAGTGTACCGTTGGCACCCTTAACACGCTGCTGGCGAGCAAAAAAGGTAGTCGCACATGTTTCTTCTTCTTCTTCTTTATTATGCATTTCACTTACCCAGATACCCAATTTTGGCGCCCTTCACCTCGGCGCCCGGGGGCATATGCCCCCACTCCTGCCCGCCCCTCGCTACGCCTCTGGACTCTGCCTATCTACTGTAGCTGACGTGTTCGAATCACGAAAACTCCGGTCTTACACATCGCGCATATAATAATCAGCCGATCGCAAAACATATTTTCATTTATACAGTTGCATTTATGGTGTCTTATTCAAAGTTCTTTCATTGTTATCTTAATTAATGCGGGTATTTCTAGCCAAATAGAACGTTTTTTAAATGTAAGCAATGAAAGGCATATCCGGCAATGTTTTAATTATGAATTTAAAGAAGCTTGCATGTACATGATGCGGTAGGCCTACTGCTATACTGGTAGGCCCAATTATTAGACTACATAGGCCTACTACGGTAGGCCCATTTATAACATGGTGTTGTAACTAACTAACTAGGTTTAGATTAACGCGATTTTTTATGCCTGCATGGCATCAGTAGACAGTCTCTTCGAAGCAGTGTTTTGTACAGGTATGATAGGGTAACAACCCCCCCCCCCAACACAAAAATCCTTCCAAATCCCAGCACTGACACGGATTTTTGCATTGGACTTTGTCTCTTCTCCTCCTCCAGCCAGGTCAATCCCCCCAAGACCCGGGTTCTGGACAAAAAACACGGCTTCACAGCAAAATAGTGGGCCCAACAATCAAGATTCAACGGCAAGATGCAGTGAATCAGAGAAACTTATGCAAATGTAGACAAACTATTTTGTATAAGCACTTTTGGCACTTTTCTTCTGAAGAAAATTTTTTCAGTGCAAGGTTTGTGGACGAAAAGAAGGCAGTAGCAGTTGAAACAATAAATGGATTCAACAGTTAGCCTATCTCGGTAAATTGGATTACTAAATGTCGGGAGCAGGTTTTGGACCTACAGTGGTTCTTACACAGGTTAGTCTAATGACTCCAAAACCACTTGAAAAATCGCACTTTTATTATTATTATTATTATTATTATTATTATTATTATTATTATTATTATTTAATTTTAGTGTTTATTTATTGTTATTCGTTTACGGTTTCTACATATAGAAGCCTCAAGTCACAACCGATAGTCTTCGCTCGTTAAAAAGCTGACCAAAGACGAAGCAGCAGAGAAAGTAGACGACCTCGGCACTGATCCCACAACTGCACCTGGACTGCGCAGCACACTTTCCCAGTTCTTAACCGCGAGATATATCGTTCTTCGTCAAGGCGGTTCACTTCGTTGGCGGAAATGGTTATTCTGAAACGGTTTTCATCGACGAGCAATGCGCCGAGCAGCTCCTCCTCCTCCTTCTCCTCCTCCTCTTCCTTTTTGCTCCTCCATTTGTTGCTCATCGTCGGTTTCGATCTTTCGATCGTCATCAACAACAGAGTCGCCGGCGAAAGAGACGCTGTTCTCTTTTGTGGAGGTAAAAGCTTCTATTCTGGGCGAAAAAAGCAACGATTACGTGATTAACACGAACACACATGAACTTAAACCGAAGAAATGATTAAATTGAGGGCGCCAGAAGAAATCGTTACGATAAAATACGTTGTCTTTGCAATCGCCTTTTGCAAGTTCTTAGACATTTCTGCTGCAGATAAATAGAAATCTGCTTAATCGTTCTTCAACGGAGCGGGTTCAAGCCCCGTTAGCGCCCCCTAATGGCTTTCGCACGGGCAGTAGGGCCCAATGCCTTCTAAGCCACTTTAAATCACGCTATTATTAGGCCTATATTACCATGAAAATGTTCAACCTCCAGCGTGGGTCGTTCTCGACCAGCGGTGGTTGTTTTAACCTGTTTAAAGCCCCCAGCAAATTCAACGTTAACTTAGACCTATCGACCAATCGCGTAGGCCTATAGGCCTATATTTAATCAGGACAGACGTTGGCAAAAGGCTTAATAGTTATTTACTAACGTCAAAGTGTAGGCTAATTGACGCTATTTTGTTTCCAGCGTGTATTGCCTTGGTAGAGGAGTTGAACTGGATGACTGGGATAACAAGTCCTAAGAAGAAGATCCAGGTCGGCAGCTTCCATCTCGACGCCAAAGGAAACTCCGGCGCCAGAGAGGTAAGCAAGCTGGAGGACGTTCCACGGTTCCAGTTAGGCCGTTGTAGGCCTATACCGAAACGTCAGCTGAGCTGAACTTATACAAGAATTAGGACCTACTCTACAAAAACGTTCGAAACTGAAAAAATAACTGGATGACTGGCGGCGCATACCGTGTAAATAGGAATTATAGTAGGCAGCTATTCTGGAACGGTAGTAGTAATATTACATAACTTATAATTCAATCAGTCGTGAGACGTCTTTGGCGTCATAGGGCAGTGCATATTGAGATGCTTCGGAGTGGAGGGAGGGGGAGGGCGTCGTTTGCTATTTCCCCGATCCATACTTAATTAATCGATGGTCGCTTCCAGGCCCTCCGAGAGAAATTCCGGGCCCCTGTGCAGAATGGCCGACGGGCCCTTGACATAATTTTTTTTTCTTGACAACCTTTTTTTTTTTTTTTTTTTTTTTTTTTTTGCTTGTCAGCCGTTTATTATAAATGTTTACGACCTTTTTACGTTGACGACCTTTTTTTTTTTTTTTTTTTTTTTTTTTTTTTTTTTTTTTGCTCGTCGTCTGCCGTTTATTTAATATTGTGTCCCGGGCCCCCTTGTCCTCGCCGGGCCCCTCTGCTGAACTGTCATTTTTAACCGTTCTTTAGTGTTATTATTCATTTTATTGTTAATTATACATAATCATCATCGGCCCGGGCCCCCTCCGGACCGCCGGGCCCCTGTGCAGTTGCCCCCCCTGCCCCCCCCTCTCGGAGGGCCTGGTCGCTTCAGAATGAAAATCATAGTTAAAGACCATGTTTGTGGTAGTTTCTATATAAAAATTCAGAGGTCGATCCATAGCCCTACTTCTTGGCTTAGGCCTACTACATATTTTACATACATACACACACACAAACATCCATAAAACATTGGCCTACATGCATACATACATACATACATACATACATACATACATACATACATACATGCATACATACATACATACATACATACATACATACATACATACATACATACATACATACATGCATACATACATACATACATACATACATACATACATACATACATACATACGTAGGCCTACTACACATTTTTACTGCATATTGATATGCTTCGGAGTGGGGGGGGGGGTAGGAGGGCATCGTCTGCTATTTCGCCGGTGATGTCTGATCGGTTCTTAGATTCCTCTGGCGACGTCCGAGACTTACCTGACGGAGTTGTACGAAAACGTCTGTCGATACATGTGGTACTACTCGAAGTCAGTGGGAAGAAACGGTCACACGCACTACATAAGAACCTCTTCGCGCGACGGACAAGAGATCTCCATGAAGAACGTAGAAGTCTCCGACAAAGTGCGAGACGATCTACGCTACGCAGTCAGTGAACGACGCGACTGCAGTCTCAAGCTATTTCAAAGTTGACTAGAAAGAGGCTCGCTTCGCTCGCGCTCGCTTCGCTCGCAGTGCAGGATAATATTAATCCAATACCTATACCTAATACCCAATCATTGAATTCATGCTGAACAACATTTCAATGATCGCCACCTAGCCAAGCTCTGCGCCACGTAATAATTAGGCCTATGTACGTTAAAATCACGCAACTGTGGCCATGTGTGACGCTGTACACGTATTTTTTTGTGTACGCACAACTACCTGAGGCTGCGAACAATTGTTACCAATAGCAACGTCGTCGCACGCCCAGCCGACCGTGTTAAACTACGATTCTACGAACAATTGTTACCAATAGCAACGTCGTCTTCGAACATCGTCCACCAACGCATCGCGACGTAAGGACTAAACGGTCTAAACCGTCTACCAATAGTCAACGCTCGCCCACCAACGCATCGCGACGTAAGGACTAAACGGTCTAAACCGTCTAGCAATAGTCAACCAATCAGAACGCTTGAAGGTAACAGACATACAGATAACGATTTTAATATGATAGATAATCGAAAGATAATAACGAGTCCAGGGGCGGTGCTGTTTTTTTTGGCTGGGTACGTGGGTCTAATGTAATTTCGTAATATGATCCCATGCACTGAACACAACAAGGACCCGGCTCAGACTACCCCTCCCCAAACAAAATCTCTACAGATTTGCACGATTTGCTCGGGTGCCTCTGCCCGAGGCTGGGTGGGTCTGGACCCGCGGACCCACCCCCTCAGCGCCGTCCCTGATAACGACGTACTTAAGGAAACAATGTCAATTCCATACATACTATCCAGTAGGGAGCAGTGGCGGCTCCACAGGGGGCCCCGAGGGGCCCGTGCCCACTAATGAGTGCCTGGCCCCCCAGTGGCTCCCCTGTTGGGACCCTATACTTAATACTACATACCTAACAACAAATTGTTTGGCCCCCATGATTAGAAGTTGCCACCCCAATGCACCCCCCCCCCACTTGCCAAATCCTGGAGCCGCCACTGGTAGGGAGGGGAGGCGGGGAAGAGGACTCAGAGGAGGGGACGGAGGTAGGAATGGGATGGGATTGGAAAAGGAGAGCGGGGAGGGAGAGAGGAATGAGAGCAGTGGATAGGGAGAAGAAAATGGAGGGAATGAAGGGGCGCAGAAAGAGATGGGGAGGGCATAAGAAATAGAGAAAGGAAGGGACGGAAAGTGGATGGCATCTTTCTGTGGCGCAGTATGAGAGAGAAGGGAGGGAGAACGAGAGATGAAAGAGTGGGAAAGATGAAATAATGGGAAAGAGGAAGGAGATAGAGGATTTGGAGGGGAGGGACAGGAAAGGGACGGAAGAAGAGGGATTGGAAAAATGAGGGAACAAACACATGCGCACACAAAATTAGATATACAGGCAATATATAAAAGTGGCTTAGGCCTACTCCATAGGCCGGTGACCCGTCAAATGCGCGAGCGACATTTGCGCGCCGACATTTGCGCGCCATTTGCGCGATATTAGTTGATATAATTGGGATTAGGGTTAGGGTTAGAGTTAGGTTTTGATTTTGGGTTATGATTAAGACTATAGTTACTAAAGCATGGACGACTTTTAATTTATAGCGCAATTCGTGCTTCCTCGAAATACGCGCAAATGTCGGCGCGCAAATGTCGGCGCGCAAATGTCGGCGCGCAAATGTCGGTCGCGCAAATGTCGGTCGCGCAAATGTCGGTGAACCCATAGGCCAGCGTGGACCCGTCGGAGAACTGAAGGTTTAAGCGCCTTCAGTTTCACATGGCAATGGATGGCTGAATGAGAGCGGTTTGCCAGCCTTTACCTCGCCGCCTTTCCTTCCACCGAGTTAACGCCCATTCACAGCTGAGTCGACTGGGGCGCTTGGGAAAGAAACAAAGTAAAAGTTTCTACCGATGCCGGGGGGACTTGAACCACGGACCGTTCATCCATTCTGTCTTTTCGCTACACCAATTGGCTTTTTGGAATTTCATTTCAAGACATATTTTTGCATTTTTAATCTTTTATTTCAGTGCGATTGGGTTCTGGAAGAGTACGACGATTGGATGGTTCCACTCTACCAGGCCAAAGATAAAGAGATAGCCACGAAACTTTGCGTCGAGAAATCAGGTTCGGCTTATGACCAGGACGCGATTTGTAGGGGGAAGGGATGAATCCCCCCACACTGCCCAACTGCATCCCCATACTGCTACATCCCCCACAGCTACATCCCCCACTGCTACATTTCCCCAATAACTACATCTCTTCAAGTTCGACATCCCCCACTGCTCCAGGTCACAAATCGCACCCTGCTTATGACTAGACCTAGGCTGCTAATTCTCATAATTTTATTTACCCATGATCATTTACATGCCTAGGCCTATAGTTCTAGGCGTCCATCTTCCAGACAATTACTGACGAGGGTCGGACTTTTGAACTTTTCTAGACCAACATTTTCAAAAACATTGTGCGATTGTTGAACCAACCGCTAAAAAGCCAATGAAATACTTGATCGCCAGTAAAAGTGTTGTCTTCGACCAGTGGAGTATTTAACCCTCTGCCAGACCGAGCTTCGAAAGTTATTATGTAGACCTAGGCCTAGATAAGGTCAACCCATATGGCCATAGCCCTACTCGATATCCGAGTGTTGAGACCAGCGCTGATCATCGGTTGCAAACGGGCAGCGACGCAAGCGATGTCGCCACTAATCTAGAGCAGTTTGTCACATTTAATCGGTAGGCCTAATTATTATTTTATTATTTTCTTTTAAAAAATAGAAATGTCTATCCAGCTATGCTGCTGCGATAAAGAGTGCTTGCATTGTTGGCATATAGTCCCCTCCCATACGCCCATATAGTGCAAAACAAGCGATGCAGTATCTCGTTGGCTCAGTTGTTCAGAGTGTCAGCCCTGCCTGTCGTCAACCTGGGTTCGATTTCCCACAATCCCCACATGTTCACCGGTACAGAGTAGAAATCAATAAAGTCTATGTAGCGCTATAAGCTGATGATTACCGGTATTTCGTTGTTATCGAGACGCTGCTGTAGAGCTCTTCAGATGTAGGCCTACATTTGTTTATTTAGAATTAGCGACAATTTGCAGTAAGCTTAGGCGGCGAAGACGGTGATATAAGTATCTGCATATAAGTCGGTTTAGTCCTTTTTCTTTAAATGCTTTTTCTGGGCATGCAGGGACTGTTTAAAGAAAAAACGTCACAGCACTAAACTAAGAAAATTTGTGGACATCCGCGCCAAAAGTAGGCTAAGCAAAAAAGGTCGTGCGGAAAATTTATCACTGCGCGCAAAGCACAGAAAATGTATTTTACCACTGCACACAGGCCCGCCGAGAGAAATTCCGGGCCCCTGTGCAGAAAAAAAATTCTTGACGACCTTTTTTTGCTTGTCGCCCTTTCTACATCTTAAAATTACCCAACGACCTTTTTTACTTGTCAGCCTCTCTTAAATCTTAAAATTTGCTGATGACCTTTTGTTTGCTTGTCAACCTTTTCACGCCGGGCCCCCCTTTTGCTCGCCGGACCCCCTCTACTTTACTGTTATTATTCATGTTATTTTAATTATACGTATTCATCATGCGCCTGCCATCCCCCCAGACCGCCGGGCCTCTGTGCAGTTGCCCCTGCCCCGGGTGCCCCCTCTCGGCGGCCCTGACTGCACATTTTCATTTTTATTAATCACTGCACAGTGCACATTTTGTGTATCGCTGGATTCACTGCGCCTTAAGACAGGCCCTGTAATTCTAGGACTGTGTTCGGAGTCGAACGTGACCGACCATCTGTGGGCGTATGCGTCTGCCGTTATGGACGGACAGCGGGAGCGAGCTGCAGAAGCCGACCGCTCCGATTTCTACGACCCAAGCGAGTTCGACGACGATGATTACCAGTACGACGACGACGACGACGACGACGACGACGAGGGGGAGGAAATCGTTGCTGACGGCGAAGAAACTGATTTGCGAAAGAAGAATTCGAAATCCGAATTATAAATGCGTTCCGACCAATTGCTGCTCAAACACACGCCGATAGAACAGCGTGATGATTTTGAGCGGAAACTAAATAATATTAGTCTGTATACTTACCAAGCAGGAGCTTTCTCAGTCCTCTATCCGATCTATCAGTCTGCGTGATGCGCCATTTGAAGACGTTGCACGCGGACTTTCATCGCGTGAATCCGAAGGTCCGCCAACGACAATACTGCTAGTGGAGAATATTAATTGTTCTTCTTTGTGTAGGGGTCTAGCTACCACTTAAAATGGTGAATTCTAAAAGCTAATCCGAATTCAATAGCCTATAGGCCTACTGCGGGAAGGGGCTGCACATGCATCCGATAATATCTGATAAGGGGTCGTCCATGCCCAGAAATTACGTAACGCGCTGGGGGTCCGGACATTTGTTACGAAGTGTGGCGAGGGGGGTCAGTGGAATGTGACGTATAACGCAATGCAAAATTTTTAAGATGATGACTTTTTCTGCTTCTCAGCCTATTTGGAGAGGTAAAAGCTAAGGATGACCTTTTTGCTTGTCAATGATTTTCGACTTTTTGAAAGACGAAGGCGGGGGAGGTCGGCCCGGTGCTACGTCATATTTTAGAGGGGGTCTTTTAGTGGGGGTCCGACTTTTGTTACGTCGCGTTACGATGAGGGGTGGGGGTACGTGGGGTCAAAAAGTGCCAAAATCGCGTTACGTAATTTATGGACGACTCCTATCATAACGGATAATTAATAAGCGAAAACGCACGTAGGCATACTGATGCCATTTCGCAGCAACATCAACTCACCAATGCAACGATCTCACCGTCAGCCATCTTTAAATCGAATATTGGTGAGCGTGGCCTCTTTTTTCACCTGCAGGCAAAACCGGTCATCTGCTTTAAGCCCAAAAACTTTCTCCTCTCGTACAAAGCCTACATACAATGTATGCAAATGGTGTATCAGCTTAATTATGTGATGTAAAAAATAAGAAGGAAAGTCTATTACCGCGAAACAAAATAAATTTAAGCTTTCCCGTTGTTTCTAAACTTTCTGTAGGCAGCTATAATGCCATCAGAGTAGACAGGTGTCTGCTGTTCAGGTTGATCAGCTGCCATGGTCTCGGTTCCATCGTGACTATAGTTACTCCACCGGGTCCATGCATGCTCCATTGCGAGTTGCTTTAACAAATAGGCCTATACATTCTAAGCACTATGAACAAATATCACAAATATTCCTTAAATTCGGTTTAATAGGGTTTATAATTAGTATTATAGGAGGAAATCTAATAATGGGCCGTCCATTAATAACTATATAGGTCAACGATTTTATACAATTTTTAATCCCCTCCCCTTGTCACTTAGCCTACAACTGCCAAACTTTCAGTGATCCCCTTATAAAATTGTTTTAAAATTTTACTCTGCCCTACAAGCTTACAATATTTTATACGACTGGCTTTTATTATTATGCCAAAATAGAATTTTGGAAACTAAAATGTCTACAAATAAAGAAGGAACTACGATCGACAAAAGTCTACAATCTACACATAGTGATTTTATCTAGTATTAGGGCCTATAAGGACTGTGAATCTACATATATAGAATAATGTCGCGAAATCTCCTCTTTGATCCCTTAAGTGGCAATGGACAATCCCCGCGTATGTGTTTTAAAGATATTCAGGGAAAATTTGACGGGCGGGAAGAGAAAATTTGGCCTAAAACATCTAGGTCCCCACCCTTGTATTTGAGTGGTCTTGCTTGTGAATGACAACACGCGTATATCTTCAATTATAATACAGTCTTTATTAATGGTACGATGAATCAATAATGCAATAATTAGTGGCAGATAATGATATGCGGTCTGCACATTATTATTCGAATTGATAGGCAATGACATTTAGCAATAAGCGGCAATAAACAATCATAGCCAGCAACATGCAAGCGTATCAACAGAAATTCAATAGTCATCAACACGAAATCACATGCATTAATAAGTGTCAAAGATCTCGAGAGCTCTGCTACGGAGATCTACACAAATAGGGTTCGATTCACTCTACCTTCTAAGGCACTTAGACTCTAATACTAACTTGCGGGGCAAGGTAAGAGTATAGGTCACAAGGAAAGAGCAGCAAGGTAAGAGCACAAGGCACAAGGCGTGGGACCTTGCAGAGGACTCCGTCACTTGAGGCTTGTGGCCAATAATGTTATGCTGAGTAGGACTACGCGTCCGTTTGCCCGCAGGACCTGGAAGTCCTGGAACGTGTTGATGGTAGCCGCGCAGGGCTCCAAAAAGGCGTGCGGCCCGTGTAGTAATGTATTGCTGAATAGGACTACGCGTCCGTTTGTCCGCAGGACCTGGTAGTCCTGGGAACGTGTTGAGTAGTACCGGCAACCCGGCGCATCCTGACGGCAGGACGGTACTGTCGAGGCGTCTTAGCGGTAAGACGGCATCTCATCCTGAGTCAAAGCTCAGACGGTCTGGAACGAGGTTCCTCCCGTATCGGTCGTTCAAGAAGCGGGCAAATATCGCTCACACAACCGACTGACTAGGCTATCACGGGCCCAGATATAAGACGTTGGGACCGTACGATAAAAAAAGTTTTGCTACGTGTCAGTCAATAGATCATTAATAACTTCTGAAAGAAAAGCGACATCTATTGAATCTTTCGCAGGTAAGTACTTCTGAATATACACTAATTTCTAGTACCATAATAATTGCTAATAGTTCGATAACTAATTAATTAAAAATAATCAACCGTTTAAAGTGATCAATACGGCAAAGGCAATGCATTAACGTCGCCTGCATTGACGTCGTCCTAGCGACTAAATTAGGAAACACTCTATAAAGGCAACATTGCAATAAAGAATAATTAGCTGCCAACACAGATACACAGGTAGAATTGTATATATGGCAATTCCGCCACAATTGTCCCTGACTTACGTCTTTGACCGTCCTCGGTCAAAAACTAAAACTATCCGAGGAGGAATTGACGGACAATTATGGAAACAAAATAAAACCGCGAATAATAACGAAAGAAAACTTCACATGTGCCGACTAACATCACAAAATTTCAGCCGGGCAAGATGGCTATCAATTATACACAACAGCGATTGCGAATTGCATAAGACAAAAATTAAAACGTCGTACTCCATAAGCAATAAGCTACGATCTACATAGGCCGGCAACATTTGACAAGCGGCCGTTTCCAGACTGAAAGAAAGCTCAGTCTGAGACGAAGCTATAAAAATACAAAACGAACAATATGAAGTTAACTCTAAAAGAAACACGCGCGAAAACAACAACGACACATTGAACATACTTCAAATGCGCACATGAACTAGCGGAGACGAACGTTAAAAATGCCTTTTTATGCGTCACCGCAAATATACACAATTCCGGCTCATTTAAAGAAAAGCGAATCTACATCAACCGGTAAACGTTCACAAGTGCATAACTGGAGTTTGAATTGAAACTAAGAAAACACGTGCACGCACGAAACTACTAACTAGAACGCTAAGAAACACAGACAACGATATTGATAGAAACACGATCACGGACATCATAAACTTCGCAGGAACAAAAGATTCGAGACAGCCGGAAACAACTTGGCAAGCGGCTGTGATTTAAACGCGTTATCTTAGAAATCAATGTCCGAAGACTATTTACACAAACCGGTGATTTCTTAATTGGCTTCTATGTTAGCCATAAAAACTCTAATCTAAAGCGAAATTACAACGCACTGCAACGCATACAGTAGTCTATCGTAATACATCCTTATAGTACACCGTTAGCACAGCTATTCACACGAAGAAAATTAATCAAGTCACATATTAATTGGACATAGGTAAACGAATCAACATTTCAACGCAAAACATTCGTACGACTAATTAACAAACTAACGCTACTCTTATTGAACAGCGTGCCGCAATAATCAAAGTCTACTCGCACCGTTTGTTCATCACATCATCATACGCACAGTACTTTTGTCTATGGACATTTGAAAGAGAGAAAAGGTATGGACCTTTCACTGGATAGGCGTAGGTGATTACCAGCGTACGCTTCTTTTCTTCTTCTTCTGAGGCTTTTGACGATACGGAGGCGCAGGACGGACATCAGTCTTGATCGCTTTATCGTCCGACATCCGTCCGTCGCACTTTGCGTCTGGCGATTCACGGTCGGCTGACGTTGTTGTAGCAGCAACGTCCTCTTCTGCGTACAATCTCGCCTCTACGGATTTCATCCACGCCTCTGGGGCTCTCTGTTGTGCTTCGTGGTTTCTTTGTTGTACATCCATGAAATCTCTGAGCTGAGCGGCGAGTTCAGCTACTGCGTCATCTTGACTGTCTTCGGGTAAGTCCTGTTGAGCAGCTTGGGTTACTTCTGACCTGGTCAACTCTGCTTCTTCTGTCTGTTCTGTATGAGGGACTTCGACTGTTACGAGATTTACTGGAGCGGCATCTTCGTAATGAGGGTAGATTATTTCGACGGTTTCCTCTGTCGTGAAATCGATTAGCGGAAAGTCTTGGAATTCTTCAAGCCCTACTGTAGTGTCGTATACTACAGAATTTTGTGCACGGCAACTCGCACGGGAATCGGTTTGCGCAAGTTCCCCGTCATCAATCTTGATCAGGAAGTTTTCGGACGCATTTATGTTATCAGCGACATCCTCCTCTGGGCTCCAATCTTCTCCAGTTTGTCTCACACATGGTGCACGGGAACTTATACGCTCGTGTTCTCCGTCGATGACTCTGGAAGACGACTCTAACCGGTTCAGAGGGGAAACTTCTGTATCCTCCGCTATGAACACTCGATGACACACATCGGCTCTGTTCAGCCTTGATAATCGCAGTCGATAACGCCCTACGAACAACTCATTTCTCTTCAGACTTAAACTACATCCGGTCAGGAACTCCATACCAAGCATGACTTCCTCGATTTCTTCAGAGACGATAAACTTAATTAACCTCTTACATCTGCAATTAAACTTTACTCTGACGACTACTTCACCTTTTATGCTGATCTCTCGACCGTTAGCAGTACGCAACTTTTGCGAACAGTCAGTTAATGGCAATCCATCGGCGACGGACGCGGGAATCAGATTGACTTCGGATCCGGTGTCAATAAGACTCCAGCATTCCTGGCTGTTTATGAAACAACGCACATACAGCGAATGCTGTTTTCCGGACTGATTAGAAGAGGTACGGTCATGATCTACAGACGTTGTCCTGCGATTTACGGTTCGCGGCTGTCTGCATTCTCGTTTTACATGACCCAACTGCTTGCAGTTGTAGCAACGTTTCTTCCGTAATCTTCTTCCAAACGGATTTCTTACGGCGGGGTCCCTGACTTGGTCGTGAGCCACAGAGGCAACATTGTCAGCCCCGGAAACATCCTCTCGGTTCATCGTAGATCGTGGCTTCGGTCTAACGAACGTTGATCTTCGGTAACACTTTTTCTCCTTCGTCGATCTTACACTCCTTGCCTGCTCTCTCTTTAAAGTTGCAACATAATCACTTAGTTCGGTGATCAGTCGAGCGATTGCGTCTTCTTGTTTCACCGTCCGGATTGGACGATAACAGTCACGTCTAGGTTCGTCGAAACCGTCTTCTCTGACCAGGGACTTCTTGTACGCTTCCAATCGCATGGCGATCCTAAAGGTTTCGTTCAGAGTCTTTGGCTCTTTTTCACGTATTTTTAACGAGAGCTCGTCGTCGAACATGGCATCAAGAAATGCATCACGAGCTAAAATTTCCCTAATATCATCCGTAGATGCCGGGTAGGCGAGAGTCACTAGGCGGCGTACATCGTGTAGCAGATCGGCTAGACTCTCCTTGTCTCTTTGACGGTGGCATCGGAGTTGAGTGCGGAATGTCTCGGCTTGGGCTTCCAAGCCGTATCTTTGTCGTAGTCTTTCCACTAGGCCGTCATAGGCGATGTTTGCCTGGGACCCGAAGTCCCAGAGCAATTGAACGGCCGACTTTTCTAGGCTGCACTGCAGAAAGTTGGTCTTTTCTTTCTCAGTCCATCGATTATGCTCAGCACACACCTCAAACTGGCGAAGGAATGATTCGAGGGACCCTGTCCCGTCGAATTTTCCTGGCTTCATGTATTGTCTCTTTTCCGTTATGAGGTAAGTCGTACGAGGGGCCACCTCTGGTGCGATCCTTGCGGACGGCTCGGTTATCTCTCTCTTGACGGGCACGTTCGGCAGGCGTCTCCTCTTACGCATCGATATCCGATAGAGGGAAGGAGGTTCAGGCGAAGGTGTAGCAAGGCGTGGTTCCCTTCCTGTCATCCTCTCGTCGGACCATTCGTCCGCGACGTCCATGAGATTATAGTGGACGGCAGGACTATCCATTGTCAGGACACAGAAAGAAAAAGCGGTACAATCCGACTATCTGTTTTTGATAAACACGCGGGTAACTCCGCAAAAAAAACTGTCCTAGATTCACAAGCAAAGGGAACGTACAACAAATCAAACGGACAAATCCGTAGATACTTTAAGAATCGCTATCTTCACAAGCAAGAGGACCCCACTTCTGGTACCAATTGTCGCGAAATCTCCTCTTTGATCCCTTAAGTGGCAATGGACAATCCCCGCGTATGTGTTTTAAAGATATTCAGGGAAAATTTGACGGGCGGGAAGAGAAAATTTGGCCTAAAACATCTAGGTCCCCACCCTTGTATTTGAGTGGTCTTGCTTGTGAATGACAACACGCGTATATCTTCAATTATAATACAGTCTTTATTAATGGTACGATGAATCAATAATGCAATAATTAGTGGCAGATAATGATATGCGGTCTGCACATTATTATTCGAATTGATAGGCAATGACATTTAGCAATAAGCGGCAATAAACAATCATAGCCAGCAACATGCAAGCGTATCAACAGAAATTCAATAGTCATCAACACGAAATCACATGCATTAATAAGTGTCAAAGATCTCGAGAGCTCTGCTACGGAGATCTACACAAATAGGGTTCGATTCACTCTACCTTCTAAGGCACTTAGACTCTAATACTAACTTGCGGGGCAAGGTAAGAGTATAGGTCACAAGGAAAGAGCAGCAAGGTAAGAGCACAAGGCACAAGGCGTGGGACCTTGCAGAGGACTCCGTCACTTGAGGCTTGTGGCCAATAATGTTATGCTGAGTAGGACTACGCGTCCGTTTGCCCGCAGGACCTGGAAGTCCTGGAACGTGTTGATGGTAGCCGCGCAGGGCTCCAAAAAGGCGTGCGGCCCGTGTAGTAATGTATTGCTGAATAGGACTACGCGTCCGTTTGTCCGCAGGACCTGGTAGTCCTGGGAACGTGTTGAGTAGTACCGGCAACCCGGCGCATCCTGACGGCAGGACGGTACTGTCGAGGCGTCTTAGCGGTAAGACGGCATCTCATCCTGAGTCAAAGCTCAGACGGTCTGGAACGAGGTTCCTCCCGTATCGGTCGTTCAAGAAGCGGGCAAATATCGCTCACACAACCGACTGACTAGGCTATCACGGGCCCAGATATAAGACGTTGGGACCGTACGATAAAAAGGTTTGCTACGTGTCAGTCAATAGATCATTAATAACTTCTGAAAGAAAAGCGACATCTATTGAATCTTTCGCAGGTAAGTACTTCTGAATATACACTAATTTCTAGTACCATAATAATTGCTAATAGTTCGATAACTAATTAATTAAAAATAATCAACCGTTTAAAGTGATCAATACGGCAAAGGCAATGCATTAACGTCGCCTGCATTGACGTCGTCCTAGCGACTAAATTAGGAAACACTCTATAAAGGCAACATTGCAATAAAGAATAATTAGCTGCCAACACAGATACACAGGTAGAATTGTATATATGGCAATTCCGCCACAATAAACACAAAATACGATGATGCAATTAAGTCTACGTACGACCCCTATAGGCACGAGTTCAACCGGTCAGGGATTAAGGTGGGCCATGAGCTGTTGACGGGCGAGCGAGTGTGTAGGCCTATAGGCCTATCACGGAGGACCATTGCACTGACTAATTTCCTATTTCTTTGATTATTGAATTTATTTTTAAAAATAAAATTGTTGACGTCAATTTATCTTGACACAATACTAACCAACAGTAGCGTAGCCAGAATTTCCGGAAGGGAGTTGGGGGTTGGTTTCGATCGTAAAGAAACTTTCTTATGAATTTTATCATCTTTTTGGACCTTTTTGCGAACCTGGTTTTTTAAAGGCACGATCTGTTTTTTTAAAGTTCACCGGCAACACTGTACTCCACAGATCACGTGACGTCAGAAATCTGTGTGGATGCGAATATAGGATATAAATTTAAAAATAGTATTTAATAATATCATTAGAAATCGCGTTTAAGAAAGGAAGAGACGGAGGTAGTGACTGAATGACTATGTCATCTACCTTATGTCATGTCCACTGCTCGGTGATTGAATACGTGATCGCCTCTGTATGCTTATTATTTCTCGAGACTCCTTCTCACCCGGGAGATTTAGCTGTTTTTATTGTCTTCTGAGTTTTAATTTTGTTTAGGAGTTTTCAAACGGAGGAGTAGATATGTGACATTTGGTTGAACAACCGGGAATATCCAGTATTCAGAAAAACATTTCTCGATTGTCCTAATGAATATTTCATCCCGTCAGTGCCATGGCTTGTGAACTTTGCATGAATTCATTGAATTTTATTACACGAAAGGTATGACTGTTATGTTCCTTGGAGGTTTTGATTAATTAATTATTAATGAATTATATATGTTAAAGTAGGCTTAGTCTGCAAAATTTTTGCTGGAATGAAATTATTTTGCTTCTTATGGCTCATTTCAGACACGGCAAAGGCGACAAACGGGGAAGGGGCATAAACAGGAATATAACATGGGAGGAAATCTGTTCTTGGCCCGTCATTGGCAAGAGACAAGTTTGGCAAGAGAACAAGGGGCAAGATAACAGGGGTAGACTGTATCTATATACTCCCCCTCTCTCTGATTGATATATATATATATACATTATGTTTATATATATATATATATATATATATATATATATATATACATGTGTGTGTTTATGCATGTAATATCAATAGGTTTAAGTTAAAATTGTTATCTTATTCTGCAGAAATGCTCACAATGTCAGAGAATTCACTGTTCAAAGTGTTCACATCGATTGACTTCATCGTCAAAAGTATGTGCACTCTGTTTCCGACTTCTGTCACTGAGTTTCAGCCGACAAGACCTCGATCAGTACACAGTGAAGGAATTGCGTCATTTTCTCAATCGTAATAACTTACGCACAGACAACTTTAAGGAACGGGCAGACCTCGTAGAGGCCGTCATGAAACTGAAATGTCCACGAAATCAGGCTTCTTGTGATGCAGAACATGAGCGCCATGTCAAGCAACTGAAGGTCAGAGAAACGTAGCAGAATATGATCTTGTAGCATTCTATTTTGCCAATTTAACAATCTCGTCGGTAAAATATGCTATCCAAAATGCGATAGGTCCTTTTTCTTTGAAATTGCTTGTAGTATATTCAAAAAGCCTAAGAATCTGTTTTTTCCACATATACAGAAAAAGATGACAGAAGATGTGCAGTATTTCATTCAGCCTGGTGGCATTGTGACCCTAGCATCCCATTTGAGTGCCAGAATCAATGTGTAACATTTTGCTATATTTCACTGTGCTTTCTCTCAGCAAAAGTTGTTCTTTGTTCAGTGCCTTATTGCAGGTGACACAGTCTTTTAGAAAGTTGTTGGCTGTCTTTAAATTTTTTTGCTGGTTACCTCGTTTCAGAGAAACCAGTGTAAATAAGCAAACTTAAAAAAATTTTGAAGGTACAGTACTGGGTGTAACTGATCGTGCAATATTTTGCCTGACTCAGCAAGGCTGGAGCCTAATGAACAGCCTGGCCATTCTTCCAATGTGAGACCTGGTTGGCATTTATACATTGATGCAGTTTCTATTTGTCTATGTTCCACTAATTCCTGTTTTGCTTCTAAGTCTCTTATATATTCAAGGAGAGAATGATGAGGGAGAATTCGGACGTGAGATCGACCACGTCGTCACCGTCTGCAACTCAGTTGTCTGCGAATGGTTCTGACTCAGTGTCTGCCTTACCATCCATGCCGTCATTATCATCTCAGGTCGATGAGAGCATTCCTACATCGCAAGCATTAGACAATGAGTCATCTTTAGGTGCCTTGCCAGATGAGTTGGAGCCATCTGTGGATGAGTCCGCTCCAATGAGTCAAACTGCAGCATCGACAATCTTGCCAGAACCGTCGGAAATTACAAGTCCTGCCAGTGCCGGTCTGACATCCGGCACGGACTCGGTATGCTTGCGTTTTGTGTGTTTTGCATATTTCTCATAAATATTGTGAATTGTTTGCATCAATTTTGAAACAAACTGGTCTATGGATGACGCCCCCACTGGATTAAGAGGAATGTCTTTGCCTTCATTTTTTTCTTGTCTTTTTTCAAATCTGATTTTCAGCTTGCCACTTGATGAATTGGTTTACTGAATTGACCTTTACTTGTTGTTTGTGGAAAGGCATTTGGGACGCCCAATAGACGAATTACTCTAAGTCAGTTGTCGAAAGAGGGAGACATTGGTAGCTTGTCCATTCGTCAGCTAAAAGAATTACTTCTTACAAACTACGTCGATTACAAAGGGTGCTGTGAGCGACAAGAACTTATGGAACGAGTGCGCAGGTTATGGCTGGACGATCAGAAAAACAGGGGTCTGGGTAAGATGATTTTGTGATTATATGCGACACTATAACACTATACAAAGGTTGTGTGTAGTACCTTTCTTTGCTTCTGTTCTTTACTTCACAGTTTAACACAAATAAAGTGCAGCGTGGTTAACAAAAAACCTATAAGAGTTGCTCTTTTAATGCATGATTAACGCTTTGACCCTATAAGGCCGATATTTTGGCTTCATAACATATTGGCTTATACGGCTTGCCAGTGCGAAAGGGTTAAGAAAATCTGCTGATTATAATTATTTGAGCAAATGATAGTTGTTCTGCTGTTCTTTATTAGTACAATCTTAAAATAGTCTTTTATTTTTCCTTTCGATTCTTACCTTGTCTTTATGAAGAGATGTTTAAAATTTGACTGGAATTGTTCTTTCTGGCCTTGCCAGATCAACGAATATAATTTATTTACTAAATTGTTTACCTATAAATGCTTTAAGAATACTGTACTCTATATTGGTAGTGATGGAAATAGAAAAATAAGAATGTTTGGTATTCTCCTTCCTTTCTGAATCCAATTAATTTCCAGAGCTTCTTATTTCCTCCTTGAATATTGAATATCGACATACCTCTAGTTAGTTCCCATGTGCTTTACCTCTGGTGATTGCCAAGATTTGGAATTAACATTACGTTGATAGTTTACGCATTTTCAGCGGTTTTAAAATAGTTATTTTAAAAGATATTGGTCATTATATTATGTTTATAGCTATTATGATTATAGCATTATAGTTAAATATAATTATAGCTATTTGAAGATGATGAGCAACTAAGATTGAGAATTCTACGATAGTAATCTGGCTTGGTTTTGCAGCATCCGAAGAGCAGAGCAGTTCAGAAATTGATGTTTGCAAAGTGTGCATGGACGCTGTGATTGACTGCATCCTGCTAGAGTGCGGCCACATGGTCACCTGCACGCAGTGCGGAAAGCGAATGGCGGAATGTCCCATATGCCGTCATTACGTGTCGCGAGTCGTCCATGTCTTCAAAGTTTGATTCGTTCGGGGCAGCAGCGTTTGAGATTGCCTATTAACAGACAGAAGACTCTTGTGCTTTTTGTTTTTTGCTCTTTGTTTTTTTGACTCACGTTTACTTCAGTCACCGTAGAGACAGCGTAAGGAGAACCACCACAGTTTGCTTATTTTTCTTCATTAATTTTAGAAGTACGAGTCGCAGCATACATCATCTGAAGGCAGAGAGACTAGCCTGTGACGTGAATTAATCGGGGCAATAAAATGACTGAATTAGTATTCCAGAAGTTCGAACTTGTTATGTGGACCGATGAAGCTGTTGGCAACAAATGAAAGTTGTCAAGAGAAATGTAGATGACATTGTTGTTTTGTTAGAAAATTATGCTAAGCAGGAACCATAAGTAGTTAAGATTTTGTAAACATGCAAACAAATATTTTTGCTTTTGGTGCTTTTTGTTTTAATTTTTAATGTCTGCATTGTCAATGTTGTTGGTGTTTGTTGTTGGTCCCTATGTGGGGTGTAGGGTTGATATCAGGAAGGCCATCTAATTATAAAACTTAGCTCCAGAAAATGTACCTGCTTACCGGGGTAAGGTGAGGGTGATTTTGCTTGCTTTCTTGACTGCAGTAAACTGCTGCTTGTGTGTTGTGTTAAGGGGAAAATTGAATCAATGAGTAATAGCTGCAGCTAATTATCTTTTTGGCTGACTCATGTTTTCAGTAAATTGTGTACATTTAAGTTTTTCTGCATTTGAATAATGTTGGATATTTTAAGACAACAGAGGACGACAATCAGTCACATGTCTTTTATTTTGTGTCAATGTATGAAACATGCTATTTGAGTTATGTAAATTTGCAAAATGAAATTAAGCAACTTCTTAATTAAAGAGTAGTAACAGTTGTAAGTTTTTGAATTTTGTGATTCGGTAAAGTCAAATTTGTTTACTTTTAATTCTGCATAAATCATTTATTCATTCAATGATTACAAGTAATTAATCTTTTAAGGCATGTGTAGGAAGAACACAATAACTGCGTAAGACAACTGTTGACAGCATCTACCATTTAGTTTTCAGGTTTTGATTATGGCTTAAGGTTAAGTGTGCTGTGACTAATAAAAGAGTATTTCTATTGTTAGCAAAATACAAAAGGTCGGATTGGTTGTAGTATTTGGAATAAATGCATGTTGTTTTATTCAGTTGTGCACAGAAAAATTGAAATTGCAAACTACAATTCACAATATGTAGGACACTGTTCTGTTAATGTGATGAACAGAACTTATTTCATTTTCTAGTGTCAAAATAAAAAGCCTTATTTGATAAGCAGACTTACATTTTTTGCAAAGCTTTGTGGTAATTGCCTCTGTGTTTATAACGGTGGCTAATGTGTCCTTGTAATCCTTGCGCTTCTGTGATGCGTCGTGCTGTCTTAAGACTTCATCCCTGGTAGTTATTTTAGCTTCATCTGCCACTGTATTCTACTTCTTTCTAAAATAATTTCTATTGTCAAAGGGGAATGTCTCTTAATATTAATTTCACAGGGGAATGTGAAAATTTTCATTTCAACAGATTATTCTTGCCATCAGCCACTCCGTTGCAATGTGATATCGATGTTGTACCCATATAGGGTTCATCCATATAGCACATACGCAAAAGAGTCATACTTTCACTCTCCCGTTGCACATAGCGTACATAGGAGAAATCTCCAAAATCCGACCCCCTTAGCGCGTACGTAACTATGTGGATGGACCCTTATTCAGCTGGTGCTAAATAATCAGCAGCAATGCAAGTGACCAGAATCGTACTTTTAGATGAGAATATGGAATTAACTAATTGACTTCATTCAATGGCCAGCAGTGAGTATCAGATTAATAATAGTATCATCTGGTAAATAATTACCAGTATGTTGAAAATGCGGGTGGTAGAAAGCCAAAGTTCTGGAGTGGATGTCACCGATAAATTTGTTTGGGTGGTATCTCCATGTAATGAAACTTGCTGGTAGTACATTAACCGGTGGAAAAATTACATACATGTGTGCACACACGCGCTAGAATTTGCAAGTACGTGTAAATGACAGCAATTACAGTGTACACTGTATACAAGAAATTCACTTGATTGTCTTTTATAACACATCCGATAATACTAGAACTTTTAGTCGTTTTAAAAATCAAGGCATTTCAAAAGTATAAAAGCACATTCATTGCGATATTTTCTTAACTGAGCATTTTCCAAACTTAGTCTTTTGCTTCACATCAAGTTGCAAACTTTATCATGCCAATTTCTTCAGTATTTGGTGACCTGCAGTTTCAAGTTACAGTATGTGACATTTCATGCTTGAACAGTCTCTTGTCTAGAATGGCATCTCCTTATGATGAACTGTGAAATGTTGAATAGTGCTGAGACAGAAAGCCAGCAATAGTAGAAATTGCTGCAAATGTGAAAACGTAGTAGTATAAATTTCTATTTCTTGCTTGTTCAGTGTGAATTTTTAATTTTTTTGCTCTTTTTGTGGCTGTTCACTCAAAT
Organism: Metaphire vulgaris; assembly: GCA_018105865.1. NCBI lineage: Eukaryota > Metazoa > Annelida > Clitellata > Crassiclitellata > Megascolecidae > Metaphire > Metaphire vulgaris. The sequence goes on from CM030832.1 coordinate 6,839,221, forward strand.
TCAAGTTTTACAGTAATTCCATTACCTGCATTTACCAGTAATTGCACTTTCACTCTAATCCCATTAGCTAATGTGATCCCTTTTTTGATTGATTTTCAGTATTTGCACATAGTGTTTCTGCAGGCATATACACGGTAATAGGCCATTGTGGGAAACTGGTCTTTTATGAGGAGGCTTTCAACGATCTTGATCTGGCCACTGACCAAGGGCTGCTGTGCAAATTTTCGCAGCTATTGTCTTGAAATATTTGTCTTGTAGTTAATTGATTGTGTCTTTTGATAATTGATTGAATCTTTAATTCGGAACGGTTTTTGGCTGATTTTTTTGGCAGAAAATGAATTACCGGTATGCCCAAGTGAATGAAATTCTTTGCCGTCATCCAATTATTGGGACATATAATGATCCAGCATTACTGCCAAGTTGAATTTATGGGGTTTTGTGTGTTAATAATTGCATCTATATTGTTGCTGTTCTTGGTGTGTCATTCCCTTGGCCAATAAAAGTCTGATAAAGCTTCAGAAGATTTCTGTTAATGGTAGTCATTATAAAAAGTTTCATAAATTTAATATGGTAACATGATTACTGTTATTTGAACTGCTGGACCATAATGAAATTCTGCACCTTTTAATTTGGTTGTTATTACAATATCCTTTCCCCCTTTTGAGTTACCCATATTCAAATTTTGCATTTTGGAATATCCTATATGTGCATTTGTAGCTAAATACATACAAATTTCACGCCTTCAAATGCTTTCGCTCCAAATTGGCCACTAGCGCTGTCTGTGAGGAATAAAACTCTTGACTTTTGACACACAAAGTACCAGTAATTAAAAGAACAATTGTGGATGACAGGACCCATTGTAAACAGGTGTCTAGAATGTGCATCTTCAATGAGGAGTTTATAGAGACCAAAGCCAATGCTGCTGCTGCTGTGGTTTGGATTGTGGATTCTATTGGCCATCTACATACAGTATGTTTCTTCAAGGGTTTATTAAGTCTTTAAAAAAAACTTCTATTAGAAACCGCTCTTATAAAAAAATTAGAAAGTTTTGTGATTAGAGATACAAACCCCAGTTTCTTTTAGAATCAATATGCTATGTGCAGTGTACATCTTCAGTTTGTTATTTCAGATCAGCACCAATGCTCTTGACTGTTTGAAGTGTTGGAGTTGTGAAATTTGAGCTGGGGGGGGTTGAGGACTGAAATTCAATACATGACAGAAACTGCATGTACCAGATATGCGATTTTTGGGAGGTTTGCTAAGTTAGCTGGGGGGGTTCAAACCCCCCGGCAACTCCAAACCTGACTGTTTGCTATATTGTTCTTCTGTATTATGTTTGACATCTTACCAATCAAACTGGCATGGATTATGCTTTTATCATAAACCTGTGAAAAGTTTAATGTTAAAAGAACGAGAAAATTGGCAAAAAGACAAAAGTATTTTGGTGGACATTGCAAGTAAATTGTCTTGGGTTTCAATGGCAGTGAGATTAGGGAAGATTCTTTGCGTGGAAAGGGAAAGAGGTGCTTATCACCAGTGGCGGTTCCAGGAATTCTTGGTGGGGAGATGCAAAAATGTATAGGAAGTTGGTGGGGGGATGCAAAGTTTAAAAAGAGAAATGCGAGAAAAAAGGTAATTCTTCTTAGTGTTTTGCCCACTAAATGTAAATAAACCATGCCGGAAAAGGTTGACAAGCAAAAACAAAAAAAACATCCGCAGTATTTTTCAGTAGATTTTTTGTAAATTTACGGCAAAAATGGGCTGACAAGCAAAAAAACCCGGTGCGGGATGCATCCCCAGTCATCAACGTTGTGGAACCAACACTGCTTATCACTAAACCTAACCAGTTGAGTTAGGAAATCCCCACTGTTGAATAGTACAATTCACGGTGATTTTAACAGATAGGGAATAAACAACTGTCTATCCAGGCGCAACTTCCTATGAAGAGGAATTACCCAGGAAGCTATGCACACCATTATTGGATACCTTAATTTAGAGCGTTGAAACTTGAAAGCCGCTGTTTCACGGTTCGCTGCTTTTCGGTGTTTCACGCACGAACGGAGGAGATGCAATAGACAGATCTGCAACATTGCTGTTTGATCGTACCGTTGCTGTAGAAATTAACATTTGTTTGTTACAATTAACAATAATACTGTTTAAAAGTTAATTTTGAGCCGGTAAATAAACTAGGGACGAAGAGGTGTAGTATAATTAGGTGACCTCACTTGCCCAAGCGTGAAAAAGGAAACGGAAGGCGTCATAATGGACCCGTAACAATCGTTCGACCGTTACCTTAGACAGGTGATCCCAGGCGCAAGGGGTAAAAACACGCCGGCCTTAAGAATAAAGGCGTTCTCAATGATATTGGCAATAAGACAGTCATTAGGTTTTTCGGTTCTAATGCTCAGTTTAAGTTTCAAGGTCGTTGAGCATGCGATAGATTATTAGTTCTAGCTGCTAAGCTGCCAATAGTTTAAATAGTTTTTCAGAAGTCGGATATTTCGTTATTACTGTACAAATATTTACAGACAGTTGGTGAGTGAGGCTTGATTCGGGTATTTTATCAGGTTACAGCAGCTTTTAGCCTAATAAGACATCAGTTATAGGCAGGGCGCGATTTGTAGGGGGAAGGGGGGAATATTCCCCCCACTGCCCAACTGCATCCCACCTACTGCTACATCCCCCACCACTACATCCCCCACTGCTACATTTCCCAACAACTAAATCCCCCCTCAAGCTCGACATATTCCCCCCTACTGCTCCAGGTCACAAATCGCACCCTGGTTATAGTCCTATATGTACAGCAGTATATTTTCTAAGCAGATTGAAATTAAATTAATTATAACAAGGTGAATAGCCACCTTTTTGTGTTGTCTCGAAGCACGATGGATTTCTTGTGTAGCCTAAATGCAGTAAATTTCCTATTTCTCTCCTCTGCAATCCATATAAGAAAATACCTTCTGTCAGCACTCAAGAATGACGACAAAACCATTAAAACTGCATTGAAAAACTAGTAATCTCTCGTGTGTAATGTTGCAGGTTGACACAACAAGTTTCGATGGAGTGTCCAGTGTGTTACGAAATATTTAGGAATCCACTCCTCCTTCCCGGCTGCGGACACACAATCTGCCAAAATTGCGCCGAGCTTCTCGTAACCGAGGGAAACTATCTACGCTGTCCCGAATGTCGCTTGGTTTACCAGCTTCGTCGCGGGGTGAAGAGTCTACCGAAAAATGTTGCTTTGCAGAGGACGATCGACGAACACAACAAGTCTGCTTTGGGACTTGTGACAATGTGTGAATCGCATCCAGAAGACAGAGTTTCTCTGTACTGTAAGACCTGCGAAAAAGCAATCTGTCTGAAATGCTATTTCCCAAATACGTTACGCAAGGGGGAGGCTTTGCATTCGGGACACCAGGTGGACACATCCGAGGACGTCTTTTCAAGAGAAAAAGTACGTAGTTGCAGTGAATTTGTGATCACTTATTTGTTCACTTGCATTTATACTTGCCTTGGCTTTTGTTCTTACGTTAAGTTATATTATGAGAATGTTCCAGTATATTCAACTGCTCATTCCACCTTCAGCTGAAACAACCAAGCTTGGTGATAGATCAGCTTTGTGCAGTAATCCAATTTGATAAAATTCCCTGCCTGATAAAGTCACAAAAGCAAACTCTATTATTTCATTTGAGCAGAATCTAAAGACCAACTTATTTCATATTTAATTCAAGTGACATTTGCTAAAGTATCCTCTTCTTTGACCTTCACTATTTCCACGTTGCTATAAAAATTGTCTCAGGAATAATAAAATAGCATTCTTCTTCTCCTTCTTCCTCTTATTATTATTATTATTATTATTATTATTATTATTATTATTATTATTATTATTATTATTATTATTATTATTATAGTACATATGGTAATCAGTGGCGGCTCCACCGGAGGGGCCAGGGGGCCCGCCCCCCATTGAGTGCCTGCCCCCCCCCCAGTGGCCCCCCCCAGTTGGGACCCTATACTTAATGCTACATACATTAAACAACAAATGGTTGGCCCTCCATAATTAGAAGTTGCCACCTCAACGGCCCCCACTTGCCAAATCCTAGAGCCGCCACTGATGGTGGTGGCCGGTCTTTTAATCCTAGTCAATTAATCCCAGTCACTTAATCCTAGCCATTTAATCCCAAGTCTTTTAATCCCAGTGCAGATAATCCCAAGTCTTTTAATCCCATTCCCTGTACACATAATCCAATGACACTCAAAGATGTAAAAAACCTATTTAAGAAATGTTTGTGTTATACAAACATAGTTAAACATGGTTACAGAATAAAAACTAATAGGGTTAGGGTTAGTGTTAGGGTGAGGGTTAAGTTTAAGTTTCAGGATTAAGTGACTGGGATTAAATGGCTAGGATTAAATGACTTTGAGATTAAGTGACCGGGATTAAGTGACTGGGATTAAATGGATAGGATTAAATGACGGAACCACTGATGGTAATGTGACAACTATAGCAAAATCACCATTTGTGTGTGTGTGGAGCAGAGGTAGATTTGGAGACAAGTATGAAGATGTTATCACTTATCAGGCCATAAAGGGTCATTCAAGGCTTGGCAAGTGAATTGACATCGCTTGAAGGTGAAATGTTCAGGGTTTTAATGTAAGTGAAACCTGCCTCTCAGGAAAGACATTGCTTGGCTGTATCGGCGATTGATACCGGGAAAGTGATTGTATAAATTTGTACTGAAAGTTGATATCTTGTTTTATTTTGAGCTAGTAGAAAGTTTACCGGTACACATTAACTGATTTTTAATGTTTATTAGCGACTACTGGAGGAGAAGTGTCGTGAGTGGGAAACAAAACTGAAGGAGGAGTTGGATTACATTGCCAAATTGGAAATCTCGGAGAAAAATTTGAAGGTATTTGTCATTTGAAAGGCATTGTTGAGGATTGAAATGGTGCAAAATTGTATTAGTGTATTTCAGAATTTGGAATTTATTTTTATATTTTGTTTATGCTTATATTTATGAATTGATTTGTTTGAAATGTGGTCAGTGATGTTCAGTTTTTCATAGGGCAGATTTCTAGTAATCTTTGGATAAGGAAATCACATTTCCTACTATCTTTGTGTAAAGATTTACCGTAGCTGTCCTAATTTTAACAGGAGAAATAGATATGGCAATTTAAGTTTTTGTATGAATGCCAACTTGTGATTTCTTTTTGCCTTGTTTTAATTCCTGTTTTGCACAATACTGTTGCTTTTAGATACTTTTGATCTTAAATGGTAAATATTTTATCCTGACTGTGCTAGGCTTTTGATTGCTCGAAATGTAGTGATTGATTATCACTAATTTTCACATTCACAGCTCATTGTTTCAATTGTCACAGTCCTCTTACAATTATGATGCAGGTTTCTATGGTTACCTCTCATTCACCATGCACATAGATATGCTTTGCACACTAGATCTGTTAAATGTGCAGGATTACAAGGTTCTCTACTTCAAAGGCACTCATTCCGCTTGTGGATGATCCAGTGGCGTAACGATGGGGGCAGAGGGGCGAAGCGCCGCAGGCGGCACTTGCTCTAGGGGCGGCACTTTCGAGATTTCTTAGATTTTTTTGCCTGTCAGAGACTTTTTGGAGAGTTGATAACATTTTTTTTGCTTGTCAGAGACTTTTCTGGAGGAGAGTTGATAATGTTTTTTTTGCTTGTCAGACTTTTATCGGAGAATTGAGGGTGGCACTTTTTTCTCACTCCTGGCGGCACTTTGCCTCGCTACGCCACTGGGATGATCTGAGTTTCAGTCTAGACCAGTGGTTCCCAATGTGCGAGCCGGCATACTTATGTTTCAATTTGCTGAAATCTATAGTCTATAATGATTATAGTATAATCTATCTATATCAGACATTTGTTGCCCAAGTGTTTTTTGTAGTATACTAATATTTGTGAGAGGGCAGTCCTGCTGGTCCAGCCCCTGTGTGTAGCTCCAGCTACTTCTGCATGGACTTCAAAGTTTGAAAAAAAATGTATTGATTTTTAAGAAATTAATCGGTTTTTACTAATTAGCGACAAGCTTGATAAGAGTGAATATGAAGAAGACACATCATCAACTATAGACAAGAGCTTGAAGAAGCTCAGAAATAATTTTAAAAATTATGATAATTTGACAAGGGAGCCTTGGGAAAATCCTGACTTGGCAAGGGAGCCACGGATTGCAAAAGTTTAGGAACCATTGGTCTAGACTGCTCCAGTTTTCTTAGTGACATTTAAAATCTGTTGTTAGCATCTTTGGATTTTGTGCTGTGCTCATGTAGCACATCCTAAATATACACCTTTTCTTATCTGTCACCTTGCTGCCCTGCTTTTATTGGGTATTTTTTATTGCTCATTAATAATTAGATAACTGTTTAACAGAAGAATTTAACATGAAACTGAATGATGTGTGGAATACTGAAATGAATCACAAGGCTCAGTGCTTGTTAGTAAATATGTCTTCAAGTTCTTTGCGAGTCGAACTCCTACGATCAATTCGCGAAGAACTTGAAGACACATTTATTTGCAACTTCTTATGAATGTTAAATATGTACAGCGCCCTTGACTTTGGTAGACGCCATGCATATGGCGCTATATAAATTGTCTCAATAATAATAACATTATTATTATTAATAAAATATATGGCACTGAGAAACAAAATATACAGTAGATGTGATTGTGTGGTATTACATTTAAAATTGTTTATTAACAGTTATCACGTTCATTCTTCTATTCATTTTCAGGTTTTATTAGAGAAGAAAATGTCCGAGATTGACAGAAACAAGGCCGAGCTCATAGCTGCCGTGAAGAAAGCAGCAGCAAAGCTCAAGTTTAATCTGAATGGCAGTGTCGTGCACGACACCGAATGTTTGCAGGCGTCGCTGGAAGCGGCCAAGAAGAGAGTAACGAATTTTGAAGCAACTGTTTTCGAGGCTGTTGCAGTGCTGAATAAGGCTTCCAACGAGACACCGGATATAACGGTACGATGAAGCATTTCTAGGTTACGGGTTGAATAGCTTGTTAAATTTTCTTTGAGCTTTTGGTTGAGTTGTTTCTTACTGTATAGTATATTTGTGGCCTTTGGGACATTAATGTCTGCAAAGTCAGAGGCAAACAAGCTGGAAATGTGTATTTTCTGATGAGCTTCGGCTTTATTGTTATTATTGAAACTGTTCATTAAGATATTAATGATTGAATATGCTGTTTCATCTGTACCTTGAATCGCTAGTAGTTATCGCTAGTAGTGATTATAAGTAGTTATTAGATAAGTTGTTTTTAGCATCAGTTCTCAAACTTTTTACAATTTCTTGTGTGGTGGTCCTTTAGAAATTTTTGTGATGACTCGCGGACCTTATAAAATTCTAATTTGAAACAGTGTTTTATCCAGACTCCAGGCCTTTGGGGGGGGGGAATTGAGGCCTTTGGGGAAAATGACTTGGCTGGAGGGGAAAAGACACAGTTTAATGCAACATTTGTGTAAGTGCTGAGATTTTTGGGGGGAGTGTTGAGACTTGGGGGGAATTTCTCCTAACAGGCCTGGATAAAATTCTAATTTTAAATTAGGCCTAACTGTAATTAGCACATAGGCTACTTGTTTTGTCAAACAAGTATTTAATCAGAAAATTGCAAATCTTAGTCATCAAATTTAATTTGAAATGGAATCAGCACTCTCAGAACCATCAGAGTGTTTTGTGTTCTGAGGTGTTAGTGAGATATCTTGAAAAAGTTACGGTCCCTCTGAAACTGCTGGGTGGTCCCCTATGGGACCGCGGACCCCAGTTTGAGAAACACTGTTGTAGAACTTGTTATTTGAATTTTAATATAGATTCTACTGTCCAGTGTTTCATGCATTTTGATATACTCTCCAAAATTCTAGTTGCAAATATGATCACCATGTTGAGTGCGGGTATCATTGTTATGCAAAACGACTTTACTGACTATAGAAGTAGAGAGTTAAAAATTCGTTGGCATTGATGTGCCAAACAAGTTTGATTTTATCTTTCCTCAAATTCTGTAGTTTTGTGATCTTATTGTTTGGCAATGGCAATTGATGTTTTGCTGATTTTACTTGTCAACTGGAGAAATTTTGTATGTGGTTTTATTTTAATGAATTTGGATAAATTGTAAATGTTCATTTGTAAGGTTACTGTTCAGAAATTTAAATATGATGGAGAGGATTTTGATTACAACCAGTGGCGTCGCCAGGAATTTTTGGTTAGGGGGCTAAAGGGGGCTGGCATGTCAGATTCCTTACCCACCCCCTCCACAAAAAACTTTCTCACCGGATTTGCGCGAATCTGGTAGGTGGTCTGGGGCAGGTTGGGGGGAGGGGCAGTTGCCCCATTTTGCCCCCCCCCCGTGGCGACGTTAATGATTACAACTAAATTTTAATAGAACTGAATTTGAAATAGGATCTTTTAAATAAAAAATAATAATATTCATTTTCATTTATCTTTTTGACTAGGTGTGCCATTTTGATTTAATGCAATTTTTTGTGTTATTGAAAGCCTGATTAGACTGACTTTGTTTGATTTTAGGTTTTGAAGGCTGCTCGAATGTAAGTACGTGCTCAGTCAATGTAACTTGCATGCCCAATCAATGTAACTCTCTTGATGATTATAGCTGACAGTGACTGCAGTAAATTTATTTGTTAAAATTAAAGTTTTAGTTCTTATTCAGTGATGATGCTTTCGATTGAGTGCGGTTTCTCATGACTACTCATTATGCTATAAGTGACTATTGGAATTTTTCAGCATAAAGTCATCAGTGAAGCAGACATCAGACTATCAGATTATTTGAATTGAGTCACTTTTATGATTTGTATAGGAATCAAATTCAAGTTAAAATTGCACGAAGTTGACTAGTGACTACGGTAGTTGACTAGTTTACTGTTGGTGACAATTTGAATTGCTTGCAGCCCTTAGGTTCTGGCAGGTCATGATATTGCTTTTATTCACTTTCATAAATTCCTGCTTTCTTCTGTCTATCATAAATAAAGCTAGTGGACTTTCTTCTACCTCTAAACTAGTTGAATCTCATACAGTGCTTTGTTATGAAAGCCTTGTTAGAAAGGCACTGGAGAGTGTGGTTTGATGAATGAACCAAAGCACTTAACCATCTTTTAAGATGTCTTCTCTTTATTGTCATTGAAGCGGGTATTTCGTGCAAATTAAATTATTGTATCGCCATGGCGATGTCGCTATAACAATCTGAGACCATTCACAATGAAGTTCTTCTAGTTGATCTTAAACGTCCCGTTTTTCAAAACACAGCTATCAGTGGTATGAATTCAATGAACAAACAGCTGCCTGACTCTGAGCAGTGGTGACTCCAGGATTTGGCAAGTGGGGGGGGGGGCGTTGGGGTGGCCAACTTCTAATCATGGAGGGCCAACCATTTGTTGTTAGGTATGTAGTATTAAGTATAGGGCCCCAACAGGGGGCAACCAGGGGGCGCAGGCACTCAATAGGGGGCACGGGCCTCCCGGACCCCTCTGTGGAGCCGCCGCTGACTCTGAGATAGATGCCTGAAGAATTTTTAAAGTAAAAGTCTTGTCGTGTTATTCTGTTCCTAATTTCCTCATAGTCTTTTAAGTTTTGGTGGTTTTTATTAGCTTGGTAAATGTGAAGATATATCTTGAAAAACTTGTTTACCTGTATTGGAACACAGGAAACTCGAAGAATTGCCTGAAGAAGACGGCGACAGAGTGGACACCAGCAGTTTCTCCAAACTGGAAAACTTTGACACAGACATTCAGAGTTGCGTTAACGATCCCAGGAAAGCTTTGTCATATCAGACAGGTCTGTATCTTTGTCAATTCAGTGAATGGAATGTCAGAAAATACTGTATTTCCGCTTTATGAAATGTGCCTGTGTATATCATGCAATTTACATCTGTTGTACACAGTGGTGTATTTAGAATTTTGGTAAGGGGGGGCCAGCCCATGGCGAGCGCGAAGCGCGAGCCTATAATGGGGGTCTGAGGACAGGCTAGGCCAAGACCAAAGGGGGGGGGGCCATGGCCCAAATGGCCCAATGGTAAATACGCCACTGGTTGTACAGTTGCTTCGACCTTTATTCAGTTGTAGAGCATTGTCTAATGTTATTATCACAGAAACAGAGGTCCTAGTTAATAATTGTTAGCATTTCAAACAATAATATAATCACTTCAATACTGTATACATTGGTTTAATCAAACGAACATAATTCAAAATCTGTCTGATAGTTGCATAAAAATGCAGTATATAATCAATTTCAATAGGGATTGTGATATCTGTTAAGGATAAGCATGTTTAAAATTAATAAAATACCTTCGAGCTTTAATCATGAATTAAAGACAAATCCAGTAACAATTACTTTGTTTTCAGAGAGCCCTCGTACGCCAAATCTTCTCAAAGATGACTGCATTGTATCTGATGTGGCTGCCTACATTCCCGTTCATTATAACGAGTCAATAAGGACAAAGAAGTTAGTTCTTTATTACAAAGAGGCCATTTACAAGGGACTGTCAGAAAAAGATTGGAAAATGGTCGATGTTGACGATCTGAAACAGGGCATGGCCAGGGTAGTGGTGAGTGGTCTTCAGAGAGGAACTTTGTACAAAGCCTACGTCGTTGCTGTTAACGAATTTGGTCAGAGTCCGGCGTCCAGTGAGCTGTGGTTTCGAACGGTCGAACACGAGATTGATTCTCGAATAATTTCCAAGTAAATCAATGAGCCGTTGAATGTAGATTCGTAGCGTGCATTTTCGGTTTTAATAACGGACTTTTTTTAAAGCATCAAATGGGGACGTGCGCTAAAATCAAAGGTGTCAACTTTCGATTTTTCGAGGACAGCTGAAATTCAGATGTAATTTCGATGCCAAAATTACCCGCGTGTAGTTTTGGCAAAGTTTCAAATTCGGCCATAACTTCCTTGTTTCCGCAATCTGCTGCTAAGGTTAACATGAGTTCATCTGTAAATTTATGTAATTATTATAATGCTGTTATCAGTTTTAAATGTCCAGCTAAATTGTTTAGTAAACCACAAAGAACTCTTGCACAGTACACTGCTGACTTTTCAAGCACATGCCTGTGTGTTCATTATACATGCAGGTTTGTGGATGCATTGTACGTTTGACAATAAATTGTCCTTTTTACAATAAATTTGTAGAAATTGACTGCTCTATCATGATTTAAAAGGAGCAGTCTCAGGTCCTGAAGTCTCGTGCTATTATAACAGAATTTCTTGTTATCATATTCTCCAGTTGAAAGAGATTTGGTACTATCTTTCGTTATAGTTATGGCCGAAATTGAGCAGGGAATGAAGTTGGATTCATATTTTTCATTAATTGTCCAACCCTATTCATTAATATTGGTACTCAGCTGATGGTTTTATTGTTTTATTTTCATCTTCGGTGTTGTTTTGTTATCGGCACTTACCTCCAATATAGAGTTTTGGTATAAGATAAGGCAACTTTGCTTTAAAAAAAGAATGCTGGAAAAAGGTGCAAAATTTGTCAAAAAGGAATAGAGCACAAAAGAGAAAACAGTTACTTTTCCTTATCAAAGCCATGCCTATGGCTAATTAATGTTCTTGTCTTTCAAGTTTCGATCATAGAATCTTCAGAGGTGGCGTAGTTTTGCAATTTTAATTTGTATTTTGTAATGGAATTGATATACTGCAAATCAAACTGTTTAGGTGTTTCATGCTATCAATGTTAAGAAATTTGATTGGTTAAACAAGGCAGATTCATTCTGTAAACTTTGACCTTTGCATCCGATGTAGTTATTTTATGTTGCTATTAAATGCATATACACTTCTGTGATACATAAAACACACAAGAGAATGAGTGCCTTGCCTTTAGTGATGTAAACGATGTATTTAGTATTCATTAAGACATATTTAGTATATTATTTACCTCTTCAAAACCAAGCTCATTTATTAATCTTATTGTGTTACTTTAAAATATTTTTTATATTCCCTCAAAGTAGTATTGCCTGTGATTAGGAAAAGACATTTTGCAAATTCCTCAAGAAGTTTGGTCTTAGGGCTCATCCATATAGTACGTACGTGGCATATTTTCAAACCCCCTTCCCCTGTTTGCGCAGTGTACATACGCAATCTCTTAAAACCAACCCCCTCCTCCTCAGTGCATACGTATTATTTGGATGGACCCTTATTGCTTTTTTACAGTGTTGAAATATAAAGCAGGAGAATTGTTTTTTGACGGCTGATTTTATTTAAATCTTTCTGTAATGCAACTTATTAATTACATTGACAAGTTGACAACAAACTATGTAGTAATAATTAGTAATTTTTCCCTTAAATAAGAAAATATATATTGCCATAAAGTATATTTACCGGTAGTTGGTACAATTCTTAAGCACAAAAGACAGTTGATCATTTACAGTTTCTACTTATTGCAAAAAAATTGCAGTTATCTTAAAACATAATACAGTATGAGAAATGAAACTTCAGAGATGATGAATGCGATTTCATTGGTAAAACCAAGACACGATTATGTTGAGGTAAATGCCATGTAAATGCAATTATAAACAGAAAGTCACCATTTATATAGTGCCTTGATAATAAAATCAGTGGAATTCAATTCCTGAGATATGAATAGCTCCATTTGGCAACTCTAAGGCAGACGACAGAAGTAATTCTCTCAAGGCCGATGCTCCGCTCAATTTGGCCATGGAAGACTTTTAATGGGACTAACTCGGACTCGAGTTACCAATCTTCTACATTGGCACTTGCATCTTTTTGGACTTTGGTTGCAGACTAAATCTTTTACATTGCACTTTTAACCAAGGAAACCTATGGTGGCCATTTGTAGAAATGATTCTGAAGCAATACGGACTTAATGTCATTGTCTGGCATCAGATGCCATACGATGTCGTTTGGCCAATGTGGCCAGTCATTACGATCGAGCATACGGCCGCCATCGCTACTCAGACTGTACGGGCGGTAGTTTCGCAGGAAAAAGAATTCTACGAGTTCTTCTATAAGTTGAACGTCACTCTGATATTCTGCTTTTAGAACCGAGAATTCTTTCATGACGAGCCACTCCATGAACACGTATGTGATGTTAATATGCTCGAAAAGAACGGCAGCGCGTTTGAAGGCCTTGTGTTCGTAGCCCTGTATGTCGACTTTCATCACCGCTCTTTTGAAGTTTGTGACAGAAACAAGGTCATCAAGAAGTACGGTGTTTACAGTCGGAGGACACGATCCCTGACAAGGCTCGACTCCGAGCTCGACTCTCGTGTCGCCCTGATTGTCGCCGCTCGTCCGCACCGTTCCTAATGTTCTGACGTCAGCAACTGCATTTCTGATGATAGTAATCTTGTCGAAAAGCTGCTCAATCTGTGCCGAACGGTGTATCCGAAGGATATTATCCACAAGTGGTTCCACCGCAACTACCTCGTGACCCATTTTCGCCGCCAGTAACGTGTAATATCCAATATTAGCGCCTACGTCAAGGACGCCGGCGTTTCTGTCGCGCCTAAGCATCTCTAGAAAATCGTCTGCGACCTGCGGTTCCCACTGCCCGGTGTCCTCCAGATCGTGAGAGATGAACTTGTCGTGCCACTGGGAGTGAAGGCAAACGGTGACCGAAGGCACGGTCCTTGTCCTGATGCATTTGAAATCCGCTTTAAGCGGTTGAGTGATATTATAGACATACAGACTTGCATCTTCCGGTTTGAACCTGCTGGTCGATTCCTTTGAATAGACTTCGGTATTCACCGGAAATTTCCTGGCGTCAAACTGACGGACTAGATTCCAGCACATAATAGACGAGCAGATAATGAGGATTGCATACACTAGAAGCAGATTCCATTTTAGTGATGACCGTAGGGCACCCAGCGATGGCATAGCGATACCCTAAGATCCCATCGTCTGCAAACAGAAAAAAAAACCTACTATTCCATCGCATATTTTTTATTACAAGAAACAAAGAAATGCGTAAAAGTCGTTGAGATTCTCAGCCGGTTGAAGACTGACAAATGCCATGAAATAAGAGAGTTTACATTCAATACTTATGCATGTAGTAAGAAATAAGATATACAAAGCAGTCTTAATAAAAGCAATGAGCAAAATAAAAGTTCAAAAATAGAGGCATATATATATATATATATATATATATATATATATAAACAAGCAAGCAATTAGACTAGTCCAGGTTTATGTAATGTAATGTAATGTGACATTTGTATAGCGCCTCTTCTATTTCTACTCAGAGGCGCTCCTAGCATTGGAGTCGCTGGGTAAAGTAATGAGACTTCAGCTTTCGCATTGAGCAGAGCGAGGGAGTAAGAAGTGATTCCCGAATGGATGGGTTTAAGGCATTCCATAGGGAGGGTCCAGTCACTGCAAAAGCCCGACGCTGGGTAAGAGCAGTGCGTGATCTGGGGACATAAACATTCTTCTGATCAGTGGAGCGGAGCAGGCGATGAGCAGCAGAAGAGGGTGATTTGAAAAGCTCAGTAATGTAAGATGGTGCCTGACCTATGAAAATTAGTTGCTCCAACGCCACCACCCTCCCTTGCCAAATCCTGGAGCCGTCACTGAGTGGGAACTCTTCTCGGTGCTCCTCCAGAGCAAGCGCTAAATAACTGTCTTGTTACACTACTACAACGCATAGTCTATCTCCAACTCGACAAAACTGAAGTGGCACCTTGCTCCGTGAAAGTCAGCGCAAAATTTTGGATCTGTTGACTTAAATTTCAAAAATAGATCAATCGCCTACACAAACTGCATGTGTAAACATTAAGTGTCACACTCAATACCAAATAATTGAATTAAATTCAAATTAAATTAAAATCTAAAAATAGACGTTTTTACCTGTGGTTACCTTGACCGAAGAAATTGTCACCAGCGATTTTCAAAATATAGACAACGTAGCGTTAGCATGAAGATAGATGATGATGATGATAGATAGATAGATGATAGATAGATAGATAGATAGATAGATAGATAGATAGATAGATAGATAGATAGATAGATAGATAGATAGATAGATAGATAGATAGATAGATAGATAGATAGATAGATAGATAGATAGATAGATAGATAGATAGATAGATAGATAGATAGATAGATAGATAGATAGATAGATAGATAGTTCTGTGTGACCCTATCGCGAGATTCGATTTATATAATTCAGTAGGCCTACGTGGTTCTCAACCCGTGGTCCGCGGACCAAAAGAGGTCCGCGAGAGGGGGTATAGTGGTCTGCGGCAAATTCTTAAAGACGTTAATAAAAATACATATTTTCCATGTCAGTGGCGTAGCCAAGAGGGAGTTTGGGGGTTGAAACCCCTTTGGGTGCCCGGACCCAACATTTTTTAAGAGTAAGGCAGTAAGCAACACAATTAGGCTAAGTAAGGTGACGACCTTTTTTGCTTGTCGGGGCTCTGGGGAGGGACGAAGATCACACGCGATGGCATTATAATTATTTTGCTTGTCATGATTTTTCTCAATTTTCGGGTGGTCCGCGAGAATTTTTTGATCTTCAAAAGTGGTCCGCGAGGCAAAGAGGTCTGAGAACCACAGATATAACTGATAGGCCTAAAATGTCAAAATTAGACGGAGGGACTTCCATAAATGACGTCACGCACTTAGGGGGAGGGTTCAAACATTTGTGACGAAGTGTGTCGGCGGGGGCCAGGGTTTAATCTAGGCCGTTTCTGGGAGGAAAATTGCCCTTTTCTCCCCGGAGTGTAGGGCCTACGTACATATGAAATTAAACGTAGTTTTTCAAAAAACAAATTAAATAACTGCAAAAGCCTGCGTTAATGCGGGCCGCCATTACAATAAATTACAATTACAATAAATACAGTAAATTTCCCGGGCCGTTTTGCCAGCCCAGTCCAACCCTGTTTCCATGGCCCAATTAGGCCTAGTAGCCCAAGTAGGACTCCGGTGAATTAGTCTATTCTATTATGACGTATTTTAGCCTACAAAGATTCGTAATCAGTAAAAAAAGACGCTCAAATGCTGATCAACTTAAATAGGCCTACATTAATGTTTAGAATTAGGCCTAAACGTGTCATGACAACGCAAATTGTTTCCTTCCGTAGGCCGAACAATAATGATTCATCGGAATATAATTGTTCTTAGGCCTGTAATTTGCGGTATTTGAGAAACATTTCCGGTAAAATTCGAAGGTGGCAATATTTTAAAAGCATTGCGTGATCATTGTGTGATTTTAAGCAGAGCATTTCGTGATACAGGTCTCTGATTCGGAAATAGCAATAGTTTTATTTATTTATTTATCTATCTTGTTCTTTTAGTTGTGGGCTTGTAAATTAGACAGATTATAACTATGTCCAAATCGCACGACAGTAATTTTTGCAGTACAAACTAAATTTCGCATAGACAATCTTTTCCTTTGTTAAAAGGCCATTTTCTTCAAAGTGCACGTATAAACTTCTATTAGCTTATTTATTCGTTATTATATATCGTTATTTCCAGTGTGCGCTTTTCACAGTAGCTACTTTCGGCAAAAAGAAACAAAAGCATACCAATGACAGGTCTGACTTGAAATGTATTGCATACGAACTTGTTTTCAGCCATTCACAATTTCACATATAGTACGCGTAGAAAATATCGCATGTAGCCGAGTGTCAGCATATCGTTATAAGTTAGAACAAATGTAAATCTACTAGGTTGGTAATTGTGATCACAGGAAGCTCTGTTCCCACCAAGTGCTTTGATGTTAGCTATAGGTATGACTTAGGTGAGCCGTCCAAGGGCGTAAACAGGGATTTTATTGGGAGGGGTATACAGTAGTGTGATTGGGAATATACATCTTAAAAAACTGTGAAAATCTTTTAAAAACACATTAAAAATTTTAAAGGTAGTCTGATTTGGGGTTATATATACCGATCTAGGCCTACCTCCCCCGTCGCTACGCCCCTGGAGCCGTCATATTTTTATTCATGGGTTGATGCAGGGCCGGGGCTAACCTGCGCTTCCCACCCTAATTAAGAATAAATATTCTGGCTCCTGAGGTCAGAGAATGTGGGGATATGCGCAGCTTTACATGAAAAAATACCCTTTGGATAGGCACCTGTGACCGCCTGCCTCCTCCCGCCGCATGCGACTTTGCTGGTTCCCGATGCCAACCCTCGGTTGACGGAGTAGGCCCTAGGTAGGCCTAAGTCCGGCGTAGGTCGTTCTATCTTTGACATGTGCTTAATTAAGTTACGACTACGGAACTGAAGATCGACTGTATAGGCCTAAGTAAAATATTGTCTCTTGGAGGATCTTACTACTTGTATTTCTTTTGCAGGTTATTGTTGTAGAAGCAGTTTCCGCAGCCCTCCTACCTTTGGACCGTTTTCGGAGGAAGTCTTGAAACTCTATCCTCAAGGTTAGGCGCACGGTGGAGTAGTGGTGGGCAGTGGCGGTTCAAGGAATTCTTGGTGGGAGAGGGATGAAATTTTTTTGAAGTTGGTTGGGGGGGGGGTGCAAAGTGAAGAAGAAAAACAAGTAAAAAGAGAAACAAGGTCATTATATTAGTAGTGTTTTGCTCACTAAATGTTAAGAAACCTTGCCAAAAAAGGCCGACAAGCAAGAAAAAGAAGGTCATTTGCAATTTATTTTAAAAACTCACCGGAAAATAGGTTGACAAGCAAAAAAGGTCATCCGGAACCCCGGTGGGGGATGCATCCCCAGTCATCAACATGGTGGAACCGCCACTGGTGGTGGGATTATTGACACGCGACCGGAGGGTAGCGGGTTCCAATCTGACCATATATCAACTGCATACTGTAGGTTTTCGGTCTACGAAGACTTAGAAATGAAGACTCTTAGAAATGTTCAGTATTTCTGTGACGGTACGAGCCAGTACGGCGTACAGGAAACCTTAAAACAAATTTACATTTTCTCGCATAATTAGGTTCAAAAATTGAAAATGTTACGTTTTAGACTTTCATGCTGTCTCTCTTTCTATTTGATTTCGATATCAGGGGCGTAGCCAGGAATTTGATTTGGGAGGGTATAAATATTTTGGGTGGGTATAAATCTTAACTATAAACCGCATAAACCACATATAACCACATGTAAATCACATAAAAAAAACTTTAAAGTAGACTGATTTTGGGGGGTATATATACCGATATACCCCTCCGTCGCTACGCCCCTGTTCGATATATTTTATTGTTATACATGGACCAACGTGGCCTCATATCGGCTTCTGTTATGATCCTTGCCTAATAGAATTTGATATAAACGTCTACACAAGTTGCGTTCCGGAATATATTTTTCCAAACAAGCACTGGATGGTTCGTGTATTTCTTGCGCTGGCAACCAGAGGCGTATATAGCGTGCCAATGGCCAGTGGCGGTTCCAGGATTTCTTGGTGGGGGGATGAAATAAATTCATAGGAAGTTGGTGGGAGGGGAGGGTGAAAATAAAAGGAAAAATCAATAAAATTTATTCAGAAAGGCTGACAAAAGAGAATTTTATCCCTAATTTTACTACACTTTTACCGCAAAATATAGGTCGACAAGCAAAAAAGATCATCCGCAGTTTTTTACCCGTAGTTTTACTAGACTTTTACCCAAAAATAGGATTTCACAAGCAAAAAAGTAAGTCCTGAAGTCCGGTGGGGGGATGCATCCCCACTCATCCCCCAAGTGGAACCGCCACTGCCAATGGCGCTATTTTGGAAGCGACGACATGGATCATGGGCGGCACGAGGCACGCTACGCCTTAGCTGGCAACCCACACCACGCCACTGGAAACGAAGGCGATGTTTAGACCAGGAAGGCCTAATTAGAATCTAAGATCACTGCACACATCATATGTCGCGTGATTTTAAAATGGCTAACTAACAAAAGCCGGTTGCAATCGAGACTGTCGTTCACTTTTTCACTTTTTTTGACAGGCAAGTACCTTTTCTCGGCCGACGATGAGGCGCCGGTCTGCTACAGCGCCGGGCGTCGGATGACGGCCAACGATTGGGCGCTGATCTCCCTCCAAACGGACCTCAGCAGGCGCGACATCGCCTACCTACAGGCGATCGCTCGTATCTACGACGTCTCGTCGATGAGACAACTTGTACAGTGTCGAATCGACAAAATGGAGAGGATGAAGCGCTGTCTAGGTCGGCTGTACGAAATTCTCTATTAAGTATTAAGTAACCGGGGCGTAGTCAAGAATTTGATTTGGGGGTATAAATATTTTTGGGGGATACGCATCTTAACTATAAACACATAAACCATATAAACCCCCTATAACCACATATAAATCACATAAATAAAACTTGAGGTAGACTGATTTGAGGGGTGGGGGTTAAATATAAATAACTATATGTAAAGTAGACGCAAAGTTGAGACCCTCCTCAGTCCAGTCCACAAATTAGACCTATCTGCCTTAATCATAGGCGTTACTAAGGCGTATATTAGGCCGCTAGGTTCGAGCCTTCACTTTCTGAGAGGCTATATCCTAGGAAAGTGGAAGACATAGGAGTTGGACCCTCACTTTTTCATTCAAGTTGCGCTTATGCCCTTAATGTAAATACCGTATACGGTATACACCGTAGCACGTTGGCTTTTTGAAGCCAAAAATATGGGGACCTTAATATCCAGGCGCCGGTTGCTTTCTGTGGAATGCTAGGATTCACACGTTTTAGTCCATTTGGTGATAATTTAGATAACGCGGGGTTTCCAAATGTGAACGGAGTAAGATTTAAGATTTTCATGGACATAGCTCATGGGCCTCGTATAGCTCTTGATAGACGTGCTGATATTTTCTTCATTTGTGCAGTAACTTTGTGGATCGAACTGTGATAAACTAGAATCGATCGTTTGTATTATAGACGAAAAATGGTCTTTCGCAAAATTTATATTTCTTCAATACTGCACCATTTTTAATACAACGGATCGGCTAAAATCAGAGTTTAAAGATGCAAGAAAGTTTGCACACCCCAAATGGCTTGAAGGGTGAAGACAGCTAAACGCAACGCACCACGTGTAGCGGGGGAGGGGCGGGAAATTCCTGATCACTATTTACCGACCCCTCCACTGGTCTATTCCATCATTGACCTATTCTGGCTGGGAGTCTGGGACCAATCTTGGGAGTTGGGCGACACCGTTGAGTAATGGGAGAATAGGCCTAAGTAGTGTGCAGTGGCGGCTCCACCGGTGGGACCAGGGGGCCCGTGCCCCTATTGAGTGCCTGCCCCCCCAGTGACTCCCCCAGTTGGGACCCTATACTTAATGCTACATACATTAAACAACAAATGGTTGGCCCCCCGTGATTAGAAGTTGCCACCCCAACGGCCCCCCCACTTGCCAAATCTTAGAGCCGCCACTGGTAGTGTGCTCGGAAAAGAATAGGCAAACATGCCTTGACGACCTTTTTCGCTCGTAATTTCTGTTCGAAGATGTCGATTTGCCCCCTCTCCCAGATTTCGGAACCTTAGCCATACGCCACATATGACTCTATGCGTGGCAAAGGGGGTTCCAGTGGTTAAATTACTTTTTCAGAGGTGCCGGATCTCCTTATTTTTCCTCCGGTCACAAAATTTCTTCACAACTTTTTTAAACATTTTAAACGAACATTTAGAGTAGAGTTCACGTTTTCGTTTTCCCCGTGCATGCAAAATGATAAAGTAACCAATAAAAGATCACAACGAATAAAAAGTACGTTCCGGATCTCTTGCCAGACGTCCCGGATCGGAGATCCGGCAAGATCCGGCTCAATTTAACCCAAGGTTGTTCACGCTGTCGCAGAGATGGCCATGGATCCATTTTTAGAACCCAACTCCCATCAAATGTTCAACCCAACTCAACCCAACCCAACCCACCGTATTACATTAAAATTAGTTAAACCATGACCTATTTTCTGATCAAACTCATCATAAATATCCAAAAGTCTGACCCAATCCAACCCAACCCAACCCGTGGGTTAACCCAACCCACGGCCATCTATCTCTGTGCTGGCGTTGTCGCTGATGCCACTAAGTGCTATAGGACGCATGGGATTGATGTTGGACTGTTGGCTGTGCATCTGATTAGACGTTGAGCGATACGAAAACTACGATTTCTACAGGACGTACCTGGAACGAAAGTACGGCGAACGAATGCCCGACCTGATGCGGCTGATCCAGCCGCAGCCGAGACCGTTTAGACCGGTGTGTAGAGTCACCGAATATCCGGTGGTACGCCGACGCCGACCCGGCGGGGTGAAGGCCGCAGCACCGCGCTACATGGACAGCATCGCCAGGGCGACCAGAGGATCCGACGTTCCCGTCATCGAAGAACCGCAGAAGAAGAAGAAGGTGGTTAGACGGCCCGTCGAACCCAAGAGACCGTCGGTCCCCGAAAGAAAGGAGGAGGAGGTAAAGAGAAAGCCTGCCGTGCCGAAGATAAGGGTTTCGAAGGAAAAGAAGGAAGTGGAGCCAGACGAGATGGCGGAGCCGACAGAAGCCGATTCCGCGGACCTATCCCCGGACGCGCCGAAGGAGATAGAAGACGATGATGATTTGTTGGGAGCCTACCCTCCGGCCGAAGAGGCGGATTTCTTGGGCACCTACCCTCCGCCGTCGACGGCAGACTCTATGGAGTGCCCTGAAGCAGCCGCGCCCAGCGCATCGGACGTCGGATCGTCTGCGGACGTCGCTTCGGACTCGCGCGGATACGACCTGGCCGACCTCTCCCCGCCAGAGACGGAGAGAGGAGAAGAACCAGAAGAAGAGAAGGAGGAAGAGGAGGAGGAAGAGGAGGAGGAAGAAGAGGAAGAGGAGAAAGAGGAAGAGAAAGAGGAGGAGGAGGAAGAAGAAGAAGAAAAGGAGGAGGAACAGGAGGAGGAGGAACAGGAGGAGGAGGAACAGAGGGGAGAGGAGGAGGAGGAGGAGGAGGAGGAAGAGAAGGAGGAGGAAGAGGAGGAGAAGGAGGAGGAAGAGGAGGAGAAGGAAGAGGAAGAGGAGGAAGTGGAGGAACAGGAGGAAGAGGAGGAAGAGGAGGAAGAGAAGGAGGAAGAAGAGGAAGAGGAGGAAAAGAAGGAGGAGGAGGAGGAGGAGCAAGAGTTGGAGGAGCAAGAGGAGGACCTCGTAGCCATGTGCCCACCGCCTGACTATTTCATCGACGACGACGATTTGGCCGAGGTCGCAACGGCGGACGAACCGGCGCTCGACCGGCAGAAGGACGAGCGCCACGACAGCGTTGCGTCCCTCGATTCCGAGTGCGGAGCGGTGGGCGGCGGCCAGCAGCGAACGACCGGCGCCCAGCAGCGAGCGACCGGCGGCCAGCAGCGAGCGACCGGCGGCCAGCAGCGAACGACCGGCGGACCCGCTGAGGACATCGTCTCGCCGATCTTGGACGAACTTTCGAAATTCCAGGACAACCAGATCGACGATCCGTTCCTGTATGGAACCGGAACCGGTCTCAAAGAGAAGGACTCGTTCTACGACTTCTTCGACAATAAGGAGGAATTGGCGAAAACGGAAACAGAGACCGTCTACGGCCTTAAGTGAAAAGAGCAACAGGCAAAGAAAGGCTGGCTCTGTAGCCGGACCCGTGTAGCCCATACTCCACCTTAATTTCAACACACATCTATTATACGTTCGGGCCTTACTACAGACAATAAATATAATCATTTCATAGAATTCAATTCTGTAAATTGTCATTTTATAATATTTGAAAAATTATTAAAATACTTAACAGTCTGATTTGTATTAGTCTGAAATACGCAGACCATAAACCCGCATCACACGCTGTCCTACCCAATACATTGTGAAGGCCAGTGGCGTAGCCGAGGCATGGGCACCCGCACATTGGGGCATGAGGGGGCACTTGCCCCTCCTGGAAAATGCAAATGTCAATATTTCACATTGAAATTTGAAAATCTTGCTAAAGTATTAACCGTAACCAGTGTGTTAAATTGTGTTTTGCCCTTCCTGGAAAAATTTCTGTGGGCGTCCATGAGCCAAGGGGAGGGGTTAAACCCCCATTTGGCTGTTATAACGCTCCGAAATGTAAGTTTCCGTATGATGCACTACTGTAACGGACGGCACTGGGGTAAAACGAGCCTCGGATATAACGTAGCCTACTAAATTTCACAGACCCGCTAAGTACGTTATAAAGAACTTCTACTGTAGTTCGGGGCAAAGTAGTAGTAGACTTCTTTAGCGCCATTGTAGTAGTACATCTGCACCAGTCGATGGTCGCTTCAGTAAAACCTTAGGCAAAACCTAAGTAGGACAGTCAGAATACAGACAAGCTGAGAATTCTGTGGACAGTTCTAGTCAATCTCAAGATTATGTTTCACGCGTTTGCTCGTAGCGGATATATTGATCGTTGAATCGATACAATTTGTTCATGGTCATATTGTCAGCATGACGAGTAAGCATATTTCTAGGACACACACACACACACACACACACACACACACACACACACAAGACGCTTATACAGTAGATAGAGGTCATACGGCGCAACAGTGATATCTGCGTTTCTATGCCGTTGTTGTGGTTGTTATTGTAGCTCCGATATCATTTCTTTATTTCACGCGATTTCAATTATATCTAACTAGGTTAAATCCATTATTCGTTCATCTGCTCGTCTGATGCAGTTCATAGGGGAACTTCATGCACCATTATATAGTACACAGTTTACTTACGTGTTCCGCGACGTTCGGATCGGGACCGGTAGTAAGATTCATCCAAAACCGATGAGTAGTTGGAGCCTTGGGGGCGGGGTACAGTGACGTAGGCAGGATTTCCGGAAAGGGGCGGTTAGTTTTTTTACCGTGACCAACTACGAAAAAATCCTGATAAGCAAAAAAGGTAATCCTCATCTTTCCTTCATGCGTTTTTTTTTGTTTTTCCTTGCACATGCCAACAAGCGAAAAAGGCGTCACCTCTTACACCTTTACATTCTATACCACTTAGAAAATTTCGTTTGGCAGCCAAGGGGAGTAAAAGCAAATGTTCAATCTCTTTTGCAACGAAAGAGGGAAAATTTGATCGTATAGGCCTACGGAGTATTCCAGCAGTACAACTACAAACTTCTTCTTTAGTTTTATGTTACGTCACGCTTCTGGAAACCCCTTCCCCGTCGTCACACATCGTCACCAACGTTTGAACCCCTCCCCTTAAGTGCTTGACGTCATTTATGGACGGCCCCAAGTTCTTCCATGATTGAGACGTTTGCTCGATGTTCTTTTCAGCTGATAAACATAATTCTTCTGAAGACCGTCATGAAGAAGACTGCAGTGTATTGTATACAATGGCATTAATGCCTCAGTCAGTTACTGTACTCACTACTTCTGCAATACTTTGTTATACTGTATGTTCTATGTTCTAATAGCTATACGAGACCAATTTAGTATCGTGTATAGTACTTGGGTCTCTTTCAAAAGCATTTACGCAAATAACCATCGTCTATGGTAATAATAAGTAATAATAACCAATGCAAGTGTCTCATCCAGTTTATTCAATCTGTCGACCACTGTAGCACTAAAATGCTGTTTGTGTCTCCCAATCCGTTTCTTAAACAGTTTCATGTAATATTCTCTGGTTCCGTCAGACCGTTTTGTCCTTTAAAAAGTGTCCTTCCAATTGGCAGTCTGTTTGCTAGCGTCCACAGTATGTCTCAGTTAAATCTCCGCTCACTCTCCCTTTTTCCAACGTTTTTAATCCGCAGCGTCTAAGCATTTCTTTATAGTGTAGCCTTTGACGTCCGTTGATGATTATAATTTATTATCTGTTGTTGTTGTTGTGTGTTGAACTCTTTCTGGAGCCTCTAGGTCTTTCCTCAGAAATGTTATTGATGGTCCGGTCGGCAGTAGGCTAGCGTCTCCATTTCCTCGAGTTTTACTAATTAACAACGAAAACATACATATTTAACTAGAGCCTTGACAACGAATGCTAGAGAATACTGCGTCTTTCTGTCAACAATTCGCATACAACAAACAGGCCTGCGTGTGAAAAAAGTATCGCGCGGGAATTGAATTGAATTTGAGAAAATTGAAAGAACTGAACCAGCTGAATAGCCTACAGCATCTCCGAGCTCAAAACACCAAATTCAAAATTCTGGCGTTTCTATTAGATATCGACTATGGAGCTGATGATTTTATGTCTGTTGCTAAAAGTTAAAAAAGACCCACAGTTACGGTTTTAACAGCAGGTCCTTCGCTCTTGATCAGGAGTGTCTTTACAAATAGGGCCTACATTCCCCTATACAATGACCGTGGTATAGCAGAGGTCACATGTTGTACATTAGGCCGTAGTGAAAGCTTAACCACGAGTCATTTCATGTCACAGCGCAGGTCCCGAGTCTCGCGCACAAGAATCAAGTTAGTTTCATAAATTATTGACGAGATCCGTTAGCATCTTGATGGCGAAAGGGACGTTTGGCACGATCCCAGCATGTTTTCTTCGATGCGTAAAATCGGATTTTGTTGTCGATATCGTGAAATCGGCGTCGAATTAGGCCTATTATTATTATTATTTTCGGCGAAATATTACGATTGAAACGTTGTTCGAAGCCGTTCGTCAGGTCGTCGACTTTCGAAAGAGGAAGAGGTGAGTGCCGGCCGCCCCGGGTTCGTCCGCCGTCTGGTCGCTGCCGCTGTGAACGTACTTGCGGGCTCTGGCCGGGTTGATCCGGGTGAAGTAGATGTAGCCGTAGATGGCGCCGAGTATGGCGCAGAGCACGATGAGCACGATGAGCACAATGAATCCGATGAACATCTCTCTCTCTCTCTCTCTCTCTCTCTCTCTCTCTCTCTCTCTCTCTCTCTCTCCTTCTGTCTCTGTCTCTGTCTCTCTATGTCTCTTTCTCGTCGACTGACCGATAGAGAACTGTTCAACTGGCGGTGAACGCTGGTTCCATTTCACCGGAGATTCAGTTTCGAACGTCACCTGAAAGGCGAATCAGAGAGGAAAATACGCATTTTAGAGAGGCACAGTAGGCCTAGTTCAGAGATACGATATACAACGTAGACCTTAGGGGCTGTCCATTAATTACGTCAACAATTTAGGGGAGGGGGTTTGAAAAGTTTGACAGTTGTTGACAGAGGGAGGAGGGTGGTCAAGAGAAGTGACGTCAACAATTTCACTTTTTACAAATAATCAAAAAAATAGGAAATTTCATGGAATACTACTTATTACAATGGAAAAAACATGGAAAAAAGGTCACCACCACCACATTGTGACACTCGATGAGCAAAATAGGGAAAAATTGTAAAAATGGTCATTACCACAAAAATAATAATCTTGTTATTGGGACCTGTCATTTATCTTGAGGGGGGTCAAAAGTTTTTGACATAATTATAGGGGGGTAACTGACAGTTGTTGACAAGGGGAGGATGGGTCACAAATTGCCCAACAATTGTTGACATAATTAATGGACAGCCCCTTAGAGCAGTGCTTCCCAACCTTTTTCCAGCCACGGCGCACTATCCGAGAAACATAGGCCTACACTCAAACGGTCCACTGCAACTGAAATGCACACATCTCATTTTAAAATGGTGCATTGTCTATAGGCCTACTAGTACTACATATTATAGGCTTACTCTAGTATACAGTATAATATTGACTACCGTTTTTCATAAGTATACATATTTTCTTTGCAATTTGTATCACTATTTCATGCTTAACTTAACTGAAGATATATGCCTATAATTCAACTTATAATTAACAATTAATACAGCGCCATTATTCAGAGCCGTAGCTAGGAGGAGCAGAGGATAGGGCAAGCCGCCCCGGGCGCCAACCGGTGGGGGGCGCATTTTGGATGAGAATAAAATAATATAAAATAGCTGTGACTTTGTGAGGACTAAAAAAGGCCATCAGCCGGAAAATGGATAAGTAAACTGTGACGGCTAAAAAAGAGATCATCACCTAAATTTAGGGGCACAAAATATAAATCTTGCCCCGGGCGCCGAAAACCCTAGCTACGACTCTGCCATTATTATTGTACTATTTTCCAATATTTTGCCACGGCACGCCTTCGCTCACAGAGCACACAGGTTGGGAAGCACTGCCTTTGGGCCTAGACACTTACCAAACTTCTCCAGCCACAACGCACTATCCAAGAAACATAGGCTACAGTCAATGGCACACTGCAGCCGAAATGCACACATTTCATTTAAATTTAAAATGATGCATTTGTATAGGCCTATTAGCCCTATAGCCTATATATTATACTCTAGTCTAGTATATACAGTATATAATATTGACTACCGTTCTTCATAAGTACATGTTTTGTTTGTATTCTAAACAGTGGCGGTTCCAGGAATTCTTGGTGGGGGATAAAAAAATGTATCGGAAGTTGGTGGGGCCACTGGGGGGATGCAGAGTGAAGAAGCAAAACAAGAAAAAAGAGAAAAAGGTCATTATTAGTAGTGTTTTGCTCAATAAATGTTAAAAAACCTTGCCAAAAAAGGCCGACAAGCAAGAAAAAGAAGGTAATTTGCAGTATTTTTCACTATTTTTAAAAAAATCTCACCGCAAAATAGGTTGACAAGCAAAAAAGGTCATCCGGAACCTCGGTGGAGGGATGCATCCCCAGTCATCAACATGGTGGAACCGCCACTGATTCTAAATTTCATATCGCATCTTGACAATTATGGTGCCAATTTCATCGTAAAATTCTAACTGGGGATTATATCTTCACTGCTTCCGCGGACGTCCATATTCAGGATACTTACTGTCCAGTGTGCATACTTTGGAGCCTCTTTCAGAAGCCCTGTCATGTACTTTGTGGTGCAAACTACCAAAGTAACCAAGAACAAGTACAGTATAGGTAATTAAGCGAGTAGTCAGTCAACGCGCAAGTCTTAACAGCAGTTTCGTACTGATTCGGCAGGCCACTACCAGAGGCGTAGAGACGGGGTGGGTGGGTCGGTATATCGGTACAAATGAAATTCCTGGCTACGCCCCTGGCCACTACCATTCTAAATAACAGAGAACCAATTACAAGGAAATTCGATTCGCCCCGGATATTGACTATCGCGACAAACTACCGAAGCAAGCAGGAGCTCCGAAATCATCGCTCAATAATAGTTATTATCGAGCGGACTTAGAACGGCGATTCAGTTCGTGACGGAGATGGCTTATCGAGCGCCGGCCGCGCGTGGCCTTGAAAGGACGCCATCATTAAGATATCGACGGAACTGAATTGAGTAGCAGAGCATAAACTCCGGACGACGTGAACTTTGTCTCGTGACAAGTGAAGTGGACCAAATTGACACGTGCACAGGCATGTGAAATGCACCTAAGACGAGGATGAGGAGGATGCGGAGAAGGGGGCTTAGTCATAAACGAGTATTCAATACGAGACCCCCCTCTCTCTCTCTCTCACTCTCTCTCTCCTTCCCTGTCTCCCTCTCCCACTCTCTGTCTCTGTGTCTCTCTCTCTTCTTTCCTGTCTCCCTCTATCACCTCCCTATCTCTGTCCCTCCTTTGGATTTGCACCCGTGTACACCCGTCTTTGTTCTTACACTCGACGATTCTTTTAATTATCCTTATCCCCACGACATCCACTAGACTATTTAGTTGCGCGACTTCTTCCAGTTTTATTTCATTTCTAGACATTGTATCTCCGCTTCGCCGCAATTTGCGAACGTGTTTGTGTGTGTGTGTGTGTGCGTGCGTGTACTGACTTAAAATGATTCCACCGTCATCCTAACATCCCCAACGGACATGTCCCTCGTTTTTCATATTCGTTCCATCGAACATTGTTTGTCCTTCGACACAGGACGCACAGTTAGTTCTCTGCGCTTCTGTCTCGTTCTCTTGGACGCGACGTTACTGCTGTGGCTGTTCCTGCTATTGTCCAGCATTCTGGATAACGTGATAATGGAGTGTCGTCCAGCGTCAGCACATGGTTACGTAATTGAATGTCGGTCGTTCTGTGACTGAAGACTCCTCGTTTCGAAATGTGGCTGCGTCGGTCTTCTTCGGTTGAAATTCGTTTCGCCTAAATTCACCGAATCCGTTTTCCCTATTTCCCCCCCTCGCGTGTGCAAATTGCCTGTCGTGATTCGTGATCAGTCAACGTCGTCTCGTGGTTTTTGCTTTTGTCGTTCGACTCCCCGCAAACAGAAATCGAAGCTGCTGTATTTCTGGGTCTTTTTGCCCGACGCAATGTCGTCGTCCATTATCCGCTTCTGATTCGAAAGAAGGCGGAAAATCGCATCAAGCAGCAGCATGCCGTGAACAAACGCTAGGCCTACATGTAGTGAAGAAGACTGGTACAGTATATTAAATTACAGTTTTGACTCGGAGCTGCCTTGGCCGGCGGCGGCGGCGGCGGCGGCGGCGGCGGCGGCGGCGGCGGCGGCGGCGGCGGCGGCGGCGGCGTCAGTATCGGTGTTGGTCTCCCGAGTCCCGAGTGGTGAACGTGATTGGCGATCTTATTCGCATTTTGTCCGCTGGTCTTTCCTGCCGAAGCTTTACCGAACAAACCGGGAACGACGGAGCGAATTCAGCTGCTAAAAAGGACGAAGAAATGACGACCGAACGAGAGAATTTTTTTGCCAGAAATACAATAAGGAGACCGTCCGTGACACATTTGCCCGGAAAAACCATATATTGACGCTGCTGCTTTTCAGAATAAACAGCCAAGTATTGACGGAGGAGAGAGTCGTTCGTTTTTTCAATCGTACTCTAGACATACTGTGCGTCTACGTGTTTCTCCTTTGTAGTATTTTATGCCTAAGAGGTCGTCCATAAATTACGTAACGCGATTTTGGCACTTTTTTTACCCCCCTCACGCAACGCGAAGTAACAAAACGTCAGACCCCCTAAGATATGACGTAACAACGGGCCGAACCCCCCTTTCGTCTTCCGAAAAGTCTTGACAAGCAAAAAGGTCATCCTTGTATTTTTCTCCTCTCCAAAATCCCTGACAAGAAAAAAGGTCAAAGGTCATCACTTTAAATTTTTTGCGTTACGTCACATTTACGGACCCCCCCGTCGTCACACTTCGTAACAATTGGCCGGACCCCCCCCCCAACCGCGTTACGTAATTTATGAACGACCCCTAAAACATATTTGTGTTGTCAATTATTCCTGGATGGCAGTACTACGACGAGCAAATCACGCGAATTGAATTATTCTCTGAGTAGCAGTTTCGTTTTCGAAATTTCGTCTAAGGCGTTTTAAAGCTTTCTGTTCCAGCGTGTTCTCAATTTTCTAGCCTAAACATTTACTTAACCAGCTAAATGGCAGGATTTAGTCACGAAGAATGCTCAATTTGGCCCTGGGCCTAAAAAGGCTGTGGGCCCCTGCAATATATTGTTACAATTAGTGACGGCATTTAGATTATAGGACCATTCGCAAGAATTCAAGAAATTTAATCAACATTATTTCTAAGAAAACCAAATGTTACCACGTATCCTACCGAAACGAAATCTGCCAACGTTGCACGAGTCGGAAGTCTTTAAAATGTCAGAAGTCAGGCACGTCGGAACGAATTTTCAGCAGGGGGTCCAGATTTTCACCAGATGAAAGTTGTGACAAGGGTTAAACTGGAAACAAATTCGTGTCTGAAAAAACCCCGACAAGCAAAAATGGTCGTCACTAAATTTGCTTTATCCTACTTAATTAAATCCTTGACAAGCAAAAAGGTCGTCCCTCTTTCTTCTGCTTAAAAATCCTCACAAGCAAACCAAAAAATTAAAAACAGCCTTATCTTCCAAGGGTGCGCTGCACCCCGTGATTTTTTCCAGGGGTGCAGCTGCACCCATACACTCCCACTTCCTACGGACCTGTCAGCAGTGGCGGCTCCACAGGGGGGGGGCAGGGGTCCTTGCCCCCTATTGAATGCCTGGCCCTCAGTGGCCCCCCTGTTGGGACCCTTACTTAGTACTACATACCTAACAACAAATGGTCCCCCCATGATTAGACGTTGCCACCCCAAGGCCCCCCACTTGCCAAATCCTGGAGCCGTCACTGCCTGTCAGAAATAGATAGGCCTAACATCGTGAGCCTATTGAAGTGATTTAGAAACACGAAACCGCAGAAAGCGCATAGCCTACCTGCGTCGAACGAACTGTTTCGCCGACCGCAATCGACTGCTACGCCATAGGCCTACATGTGGCCTCTGCGCGCCCAACGATGACCATTGTTGCGACTTCTGGGAATCCAGTTCGCTGCTCTCACTTGTCGTCGTCGTCGTTCTCAGACTACACCCGAGGAGTCCGTAAGACGAAACCGCTACAATTCGAGTTATAAGAACTCGCCGCCGCCGCACTACCTTGTAATCATGCCTGTGTCATGATACGGTGCATGCGCTAGAAAGCAACGCACGGCCACGATTAGACACATATTCGCAACACACTGTGAACAACAGACAGTTTTCTGCTTCGACCGCTGGGCGATCTGGCCAATCAGATTTGAGTTTGACCACCAAGATCCATCGTCAGTGCGAGACGATATACAGCCAGACGCCTTCCTTGGCTAAGTTACGCATCTAATGTCTGATGGCGGTCTTCTGTACGATGTAGGCCTAATAACATAGGGCCTACAGCAGGCTCAGTTAGCAGCCAAAGGACCAAGCGGTAACAGCTGGCTCTGTAGCAAAGCGCCCTCTTATTACGTCCATTTTCCGAACCACAATAGAATACTGTTTGTAATTATGTCGCAAAGATTTATTTCATCCATAAAAACTATCCGATAGACGCCGCCGCCGAAGACAATCACAGTATTCTGGGCCAGGGTTATTTCTAGGATTATCAATTAATTTGGAGGGTGTCGGTAAATTCTGGGGGTCCTCTGTCAACAAAGTCTGACAAGCCCCTATAGTGGCTTTCACACAGGCAGTAATGCCTCCTAAGCCACTTTAAATCACGCTAAGCTAAGCTAAGCTAAGCATAAGGTCATACCATAGCTGAGTGTGGGTGTTGGGGGTGTCGGTCTCAAATTGCGGGGTGTTAGGGCAGTGGCGGCTTCAGGATTTGGCAAGTGGGGGGCCGTTGGGGTGGCAACTTCTAATCATGGGCGAGGCAACCACTTGTTGTTATGTATGTAGCATTAAGTATAGGGTCCCGACAGGGGAGGCCAGGCACTCAATAGGGGCACGGGCCCCCCGGACCCCCTGTGGAGCCGCCACTGTGTTAGGGGGTGTAAAAATATCCCTGCTCTGAGCTAACTTTTGTTACAAATAAAAACTTCTTCTTCTACTACTACTACTACTACTACTACTACTACTACTACTACTACTACTACTACTACTACTACTACTCCTACTACTACTACTACTACTACTACTACTACTACTACTACTACTACTACTACTACTACTACTACTACTACTACTAATAATAATAATAATAATAATAATAATAATAATAATAATAATAATAATAATAATAATAATAACGTGATTTAAAGTGGTTTAGGAGGCTAAGTAAGCCTGTGTGAAAACCAGAAATGTGAGAAAACATCCGTCTATTGCACGATAGGCCTACATGCGAACTAGTCTTTCGTCTTCTGTCCATCGTTAGGTCTCCTCTTCTGTTTATGCTATTTCGATCTTAGCTGTCAATTCCTTCATTTCATCAATCGACTACGACGACTAGGCCTACGTGAAATGCCAACATTGCTTCTTTCATATTTCTAATATGCCCAGTACGTCGCCTGCGTCTCTCTTCTTATCGTCCTCTTCTTCTTTTTCCTCCTCCTCCTCCTCCTCCTCCTTGTTGCTGTTATTGTTGTTGTTGTTGTTGATGTTCATCATCATCATCATCATCATCATCATCATCATCATCATCATCATCATCATCATCATCATCATCATCATCATCATCATCATCATAATCTTCTTCTTCTTCTTCTTCTTCTTCTTCTTCTTCTTCTTCTTCTTCTTCTTCTTCTTCTTCTTCTTCTTCTTCTTCTTCTTCTCCGTCTTCTTCTTCTCCGTCTTCTTCTTCCGTACTCACTGTCGGTTTCTTTCCATCTTGCGTTTTGCCGGTCGTCATATTCAGATTTATCAGAGTTATTCTTTCCACGCGGTTTCGTCCTATTTCCTCAGATATATAAGTTTATTTTAAGGCGCATTTTTTCATTCGCAAATGCGCCGAAACCTTCCAGTTCTCATTAACTCTCTCTCTCTCTCTCTCTCTCTCTCTCTCTCTCTCTCTCTCTCTCTCTCTCTCTCTCTCTCTCTCTCTCTCTCTCTCTCTCTCTCACTCTCTCTCTCTCACCCTCTCTCTCTCTCTCACACACACACACACGCACGCACACTTGCATTTTTCTCGCTACCATACCATCCGTCAATACCCCAATTATCGACCTCGCCTGACATTACACCTTTCACGCGGAGTGATACAGACCAGTAGCTTGACTGGTATGACACGCGGCGCATACGTCCATCTTCTCCGCGTGCGTGCCATCGGTATGATCGGATTACATAGGATATGGTAGGGTAGGGAAGACGAAGATGATTTTCGTTGAATTTCGTAGGCCTTCATGTATACATATATATAATATTATATATATATATATATATATATATATATATATATATATATATATATATATATATATATCCAGTGTTCTGGGAACCAAATATGCGCGTTAAATCTTCCACGAACGTCCTTTTACGATCGGAAATTAGGGCCTACGGGAATTGCACTGGCTGTGATGACCATGAATGACGACCAGGGACAGTTACACGTTGGGGATGACTGGGGGATGCATTCCTCTCACCCACTGACCCACCAAAGATGCGTCTTCAATGGAAGATGATCGTCTAAACGGATTAAAATTGATGTATATCCCCCAAAGATATGGTTCATATTCATAGACAACGTTATTGACAAATTCGCTTACAGCAATAGAAAGCTCGATTTTGCTCTATGACTTTATACAACCAGACTAAAATGGATTTTAGGCCTATACATTGTCAATTCTGTACATTAGAGTTCAGAAATCATATCTACAGATTCCTTTTAAACCGTTTAGTGGCCTACGTATAATTCCTTTGACAATTGGCGGGATCTGAGATGAATTCCTTTTATCTGAAAATTTAGAGCCAAGTAACGAAAATTCTGGTATATTGATACAGCGCTTGTAAAAGTTTTAGACCTATTGAATTGGAGCTGTCCATAAATTACGTCAACAAATTAGGGGGGATGGGGTCTGAAAAATTTTGACAGTTTTTGACAGGGAGAGGGGGTCAAGAGAAGTTGACGTCAACAATTTAATTTTTTTACAAATGATAAAAAATAGGAAATTTCATGGAATAATATTTATTATAACGGATAAAAAACCTGACAAGGAAAAAAGATCATCACCACCACATTATGACACTTGATGAACAAAAGAAAGAGGAAAAGGTCTCGTTGCTGCAAAAATAATAACCCGTCACTGGTCTTAGTGGGGGGGGGGTGTCAAAAGTTTTTGACATAATTATAGGGGTGGTCACTGAAAGTTGACATTTGTTGACAAGAAGGAGGGGTCAAAATTGCCCAGAAATTGTTAACATAATTAATGGACAGCCCAGGGTTTAATCTATATCGTTTCCGGGGAAAATTGCCCTTCCCCCTGGACATTTCAATTCCCCCCGGAAATTTTGGCATACTACATCAACTAACAGCAGACTCTAGCAGAATTTCCCCGGCTTTGTCAGTTTCCCCTCGGGCTTTGTCAGTTTCCCCCCGGAGTCCAGGAGTCTAGATTAAACACTGGGACAGCCCCAATCACTGAATGACAAATACAATTCCGTGACTCCCGTCCTATCTGACCTACTCGACAAACATGCTCCCATAATCACACGGCCGCTATCATCTCACGGTAACAACCCTTGGACCTTGGTTCAATTCCCTTATTCAAGCCTTTGTAACACGACTCATCGTTATATACTTACATTTCGTTCG
This sequence comes from Metaphire vulgaris, assembly GCA_018105865.1. Classification (NCBI taxonomy): domain Eukaryota; kingdom Metazoa; phylum Annelida; class Clitellata; order Crassiclitellata; family Megascolecidae; genus Metaphire; species Metaphire vulgaris. The sequence goes on from CM030832.1 coordinate 6,874,072, forward strand.
CTAGGTGTCGGGCGCAGCATATTCTGAAATTATAAACCAGGCATTGAAACCTTTAACACACAGTTACTCATAATATGCAAAAATAGGTATGTTTTAATATGAGATGAGAATAGCGCATGATCAATGTTTTAACATGCAATTTTACTACATGAAGTACCATTCTCGATTTGTAAAGACGACCACATTAACATACCACTTTTACGTTAGAATCATGTCAGTGAAATGTTCTGGACGGCTATCGAGAATTACTTGACTAGGTTATACCTAGTTATTTGGGATTCGAACTCAAATTTTTAGGGGCGAGGTACTCACTCGCTTAGCAATTGCAAATGTAAAGCGGTTCACAAAGATCCTACCTAAGATTCTAGACCCACAGTGGGGTCACTTGATATTGGGCGTAGCCTTTGGCAAATTGCTGCTTTGCGCAAGTTATTATTAAATGACACAATAATTGTAAACAGGCTATGCTAGTATCTATTAGATTCACAATCAGATGGTAATAGAAAGGATGTGTATCATTTTGAATGAACAAAGGCAATAAGCAAATTAACAAAAGAGGTCCCTTATTAAGACACGCATTACTAGCATAGTTATTCTCCTGTCGTTGCACAGCACTGTTAAATTGGCATAAAAGGTCACTCGTCAGTGAAATTGTCCATACAATTACATGGCATTCTAAAAGCATGAGATTTTAAGAGCTTGATGGCAGTATCATAGCATTAGCCTGATATCTTGTCATCAGGTTACTCTAATTTCACTCAACTAAATTCATGTTACCTCATAGTGGGAACCTTTTTTCCTTTCTGGTAACCTTATTCACATTCATCATATGGATATAGTTTCGGTATTGTTTGCTATTAAAACAATTATGTTGGTTAAAATCCTAGGATAACCGGTACTTGATTTAACTTAACTTAGCATGATTTTAAAGTGGCTTAGAAGACATTACTGCCTGTGTGAAAGCCACTAGGGGCACTAATGGGGCTTGAACCCGCTCCGTCAGCCTGACGCTCCAGCACGTGACCCACTATGCCATATTCCGCCCCTAAATTTGATGTTCTCTTACAAAATTAATCGAATTCATTGTGTCTGCTGTCTGCAAATTTTGTATTTCATTTTGTATACGAGTGTAAAGAGAGTTGAAATGCTTCAGCTCAGTTCAAATATTTAGTATATTATACACAAAGTCTGTATAATTCAATGAGGAAGACTTTTACTAAATTGATATCCCACAGAACACCAGGAAATTTCAACATTACGGTGCATGCACAATCACAACAGAATACATTGGGTAAGTAAGTAAGTAAAATCTCATAAATTTCTATAGCGCCCTGGAAAGCAGCACAACAATAGCTGCTTATGATAGCTGGTTGTGCGGTGGGTAGGCTAGGTCAGTGGTTTAAATTATTTGGGTAGATTGACATTCCTAATTTGTCAGTAACTGACCAACACAGGTTTTGGTAAAGTCAAATATAAATCTAATTATAGTAAATCAGAAAATATTGTAACAATATGACAAATCAATCAGTAGCTTAAACATAACCACATGTAGAACTCAGATAATAATGCTTCAAAACACGCTGATAATAAAATCCTTATAAATTGAGAACCGACCTTTATACTGTTCTTGTGTGTGGCAGAAATAACCACACTAGTAAACAGATATTTGCTAATTAGAGCAGTTCTTGGACTCAGTACTAATCAGACGTACAACGCTATTCAGTGGGTCTCTCGAGCTAATTAGGTTGAACAGCCAAGCTACAAAGGCAAAACCACTAATCGGTCCTAATGTTTGTCATTTTGCTTCAAAAGAAAACAGTACATAAAAACAATGAAGGCAAGAATTGAATGTAACAGGTTTGTCTGAATTTGTTACAAAACTGAATGCACCGATAAAAGTACAGTTTACACAATGAAGCTTAATGCCTTATGGGAAAATCATTCAAAACTGAATCACAAAACCATGCACGAATAAATATATAATCCAAAGTGAAGCAAAATGTAAAATAATTACAGAAACTTAGCACAAGTATTCAACTACGGACACATTTGAACAAAAGCACACTAAACCTAAATTTTATCAAGCAATCCGAAATACACAATCAAAATATTGATTTTTACGTGCAGATGTTACCCAACAAAAGCCTACCCTAATGAAAAATGAATTCTGACAGCACGATCGCAGATATGTTAACTATCTTATATATTACACGATTTATACCAATAAATTGCATAAAAAATGAAATAAACAGAGTGTGCATATATATATATATATCCAAATGGTTTATACCAATAAATTGCATAAAAAGTGAAATAAACATTATATATATATATATATATATATATATATATATATATATATATAAACAAACAAACAGATTAGAATTACTGTTGTGCAAAATAAGCAGCACATTTCCTTAACTTAGGCGAACCTATTTTTTTAAAACATAATATCAAAATCAAGCAAATAATATAGACACAATTCCCATAATTTTCAAAACTGAGAGATTGGTTACAATAAAAATTGCTCTAAATCTATAGATCGAATGAAGAATTTCTATCATACTAATAGGGGCTTTCAAAAATGGGGGAGGGTTCTCAAAAAATGAGGGAAGTCCTCCCATAATGCCTGGGGTGACACCGTCTGCATAATTCAAAGGCGTTCACACTGCATCAGGTACATTACTGCTGCACCTTTTTATGGAATTACAAAATTGATAAATAATTCAAATATGCAAACAACTTTACAAACACATAGACAATTTGAGCTCCCGTGAAGAAATATAGATTCAAATATATCTGTCTATGAAAAAGCAGTTCATAACTGAGCCTACTGTGAAAACAACACTCTGGAGAAGTTTCTAAATATCCAATGTTCATAAAACAGAATGCAAATTAAATGAAAAAAATTCCACAAATGAAGCTGCTTGCTAAAGGCGGAAACTGCATGCAACCTATTTAGACACAATACAGCTAACCGACTGACGACATCTAGAAACTTGAAAACGGCAATATAATTCAGGAAAAACATCAAAAAATTAACCAAATCAGGGCAAACTTTAACATAATGGGTGTGACATTTTATTTGTTGGCGCCTACCAGGATTGGAGATAAATGATCACAAACCGAAAACTAGATAAAAATATGTGCCATGCTGATTATGAAAATAGCAGAATTGTTTGACTGACAATATGTATGGAAAGTTTGATGAATAAGTGTCTTCTAAGATATAAGGTTCTTAAATGGAACTGCCAACATTTGAATTCAAGCTGTATTCCACTGTTTCCAAAATATTCATTTACCACAAAAAAATAAGTCCCAAAATAAACTGCAATTCAGTTTTCGTCCACCATTGCGTACAAAAATATCTCAGGGTTACTTTACTATTCTTTCCCAAAAAAATGTGGATCCACATATTAAGATACAAACACTGAGAAGAATGGCTTCAATACAAATGAAGAAAACTAAATAAAGCAAATATTTCTCTCAACAAAAGAATATCCACTATATCCACTACATCACTTGCTCATAAGAACGCATCATTATATATATTAACCAGATTGTCAAGTCATAGAAATCTTTCACAAAGAATACTTCAGAATTATTCAGCCATCCAGCTGGTGCCCATAATTGCAATGAAACAGTAAATGACAACAAAATAGTCAAACTTCACTAAAACTGCCAAAATACACCAAATGTATGGACACCTAACAAAACAGGCAAGAACTTGCTGTGGACATTTAAGCTTGAGCATCACTTCATCAGATTCCAGCCATAAATCAATGTTAATCTTAAACTCAATGTCTGTACAACTCTTTCTACCAATGAATGTAAAAGAGCAAAGCAAAATATTTTAAGCTTCGAAGAAATTAAAAAATCAAGCTGAAAGCAAAAACTGCTAACAGTCCTCTACAACTAAACACAAGCCTTCAGTTGTCTTTCCTGTCATTTATTATAATTTCTGACAGTGCCAGAACATAATCTAAGCTGCACAGCCAAAAGAAAAGATGAACGCAGTAGAACTTGTGTGAAGTAGAGAGCAGGACTGCTGTCTTATTCCAGTTCAACAAGGATGTCATCAGAACTGACTGTCTCTCCCTGCTTGACATTTAACTTTTTAATCTGAAAATCAAAGCACATACTAAGTCACAATGATGCCGAAGGGTGTTTGATGCATCATAACTGGTACGATAGGTTGAACATTTCTGTTCTTTCTGACCGTACTATACAATACAACAGTACAGATTCCCAATGATTTGAAAGTCTTGAAACTCAATGATTTGAGCTTTTGTCCTGAAATTCATTGTATGGTACAAGAACATGAATTGTCAAACACCAATAATACCAGTTCAATTGATCGATCGATTGATTGAAATATGAAATATTACGGACATGAAAGGTGAAATAATATGAAATAATAAGGACATGGTCAAGTAGTGGTGAGATATTTTCCATGCAATCGTAGAGTAGAGGGTTTGACTCTGACACTCACTGCACAGGGATCTCAGGCAACAGGAAACCACCCTCACTTACCTCATCCATGGGTGGTGAAGGCCAAGTGGACCTGCCTTAGGCAGAGAACTCATCAACATTGAAATGGTATTAATACTACACAGAATTATAGCACATATCATATCAAATTATTATTATTATTATTATTATTATTATTATTATTATTATTATTATTAGATGCTGCTGCAGTCTGAAAACAGCAATGACTCAATGAGTCTGCAGTGCACAATAGGAACACTTTTCCAGCAATGCAGGAGTGCCGCAATGTCCAGTCATTCATGTGGCTGGTGAATGATGGAAAACACTGAAGTGATCGAATTCAAGAAAGTTGGCTCACCTTGCCCTGCTTGCCTGCAGTCAGACTGTTCTGCATCTTCATTGCCTCCAACACAAGGACTTCTTGCCCCTCAGCCACCTATTGTAACAACGGAATTAACAGTATATATATATATATATATATATATATATATATATATATATATATATATATATATATATATATATATATATACAGTATATATACAGTATATATATAGTAAATAAACACATATACATACTCATCCATACATACCGGTATATAAATATACCACAAGAGAAAACTGGTTCTTTTGGTAAATGAAAAAAAATCCTGGTCTAATTACAAATTAAGAACATGACTAATTTAGCTAATGCAATCAAGACGGACTTCTCTAAAACAGATTTTTTTATCATCAGGATCATTCCTGACTTCTTCGGTGCCAATGCAAGAGAATTTACTGATGAATACAGCAATATTTTTAATACCGTTTTGCTTTTACTATATATATGTCACAATTTCATCAGTCTCAAGGTCAGTCTTCCACAAATTCCAAACATTTCATCAACCCTCTGATGTTGCTCTGTTGTCCCTCATTTTCAAGTCTTGTTCAACCACTTCTTGTTTTCTTTCAGTAATAGACATTTGAACTGCATGGCAAATATTTGATGCAAATGTAAATTTACAGTTTGGATAAACGTAAGCAAGATTCTTTCACCTGGTCTCCGACTTTGACGGCAAGCGACTTTACCAGGCCAGGCATTGGTGCTATGACCATTGTACTCACGTCAGCAATAATCTTAGCAGGCATGAAATGCCACACTTCAGCCATTCGGTTCTCTAGGACTTGGACCTCAAACTGCAAATGACAATTGTTAATAAAAGTCACAAGCTGCTCTAAGCCAATATAATACCACACACACACACACACACACACACACACACACACACACACACACACACACACACACACACACACACACACACACACACACACACACACACACACACACACACACACACACACACACACACACCAATTGCAACGTACACACAACAAAACATTAATTGGAGAAATATACAAAGACTAAATTTGGCAAAATGAAAACCTGAAAGATCTTTAAAAAAACAGACATCAACAAATCTTTCCTTGACCAAATGCACTTATCTTAAATTCAAACTGGAATCAAACTGAACATTAAAATATAATTCAACAACTAAAATTGAATGAAGTGTAGATAAATGTTCTTAAGAAATATTCACGCTAAAGCAAACAGCAGGCATGATATTTTATTATGAACTACACTAAATGAGTTACTAAAATAAATTTTCAAAACTTTATAAACCATAACAAAATATGCAGCCAACAAACAAGCATGATGTTATGATAGCAGAAAATCTTTCCTCAAATGACTTAACGAGTCATTTCAACTAAAAACTTCTTTCTTTTTGAAACATTCTGTCTGCAACAACTTCCATTGGTTCACAATGACCGATTCCTTAAACCATTATAGAAATAAAATATTGATTAAGCCTATTACAGACGAGACTTACCAGCGTGCCAAGATACTGCATGCTTATGTGACCAACCTTACGAGAAATCAGCTGCAATTAACAAACATAGAACAACATGGTTGTAACATGTTTCCTCTCTGGGTAAACGGCCTCCATCAGAATTAACAGCATCATATGCACGGTTATATGATCAACCATTTCAAATGCAATGAACTAACTAGTTTGGTAAACAGAACAACACTAATAAAATCTTCAATCAATTTCAAAACTGCTGGATTTAAAAAGGTATCATAGCAACAAATCAAAATCAAATGTGACCACGCCTGGATCTGGATTTTCACAATAGCATATACCGGATATATGGACGTTACTGGTCTATTTGGTGTTGTGCGACTGGCTCCCGTCAGAACACCGAAGTTAAGCAATGCCAAGCACAGCTTGTACTGTACTTGGATGGCTGACCAACGACCATCCAAGGGTTCGAGTTGTGGAGCCAGCAGACAACGAAGCCATTCATCACTTAGGCATGGATAAATTGGCAACAGCATTAGGCTGTGAAGGTAAAATGCAGGTCTAGAGAAAGCAAGGGCAAACTACCAGTACTCTAGATCTATGGTGTAAGCCACCTGTGCCACTACTTCCCTAAGTAACAGGATATCAGCGACGGACCCTACGCTCGTTAAAGTGCGGGGCTACCTTTGACTTTATAAGGATACTGATAGCTTCTAGAGCATAAAACAATACAAGTTTTTTTTACAGAATAATAGTGATCAAAAGGCATGCATTCACAAGTCATCTACCTGAAATATTTCCGATTTGCCATTAACAAGAGCATTGATAACTGGAGACGCCAGAGTGAAGTTGTTGGCAATCACCAGATTTTCATCTCCTATGTTTACCTTAAAATCAACCAAGAACAAGTCATATTAACCCCTTAACTGGGTGCCCCGAGTAACGCTCGTCCATTTTACATTGAGTTACAAATAGTTGCCCAGTTAAGGGATTAACCCTTTCCCATCGGAGTTTTTTCATGATAGACACTTTTTGTGTCGTTCTGACATCAATTTTTAATGAAAAACAGCAAATAAATTGCAAAAACTCAGCATGCCGATGGAAATGCACATAACTATGGCTGCCTGAAGCTATTTTTAGACATGACATCGTTTATTTATTATTACACGTCTACTCTGAAGCACTAGTCCCCCATTGGGTTGTTAGCGACCCGGTTGGGTGGGATCAGGTTAAAACAAAACTCTGTGATCACATAGAAGGCCAAAAGAAATTTATTTGGCATTAGAAATACACCAGGGCACCGTAAATTTTAAAACCCCGTTGTGAAACCAGGCAATTACAACATAAATAACTACAGTGTAAGAAGACCAGCTACTCAAATTACAAAGACTGGCATATTCTTTGAAGGCAAATTCATATCTTTAGTATACGAGTACATACCTACAGAAATCCCAATATTTAATATATCTTTACTATACATACCTACAGAACTCCTAATAGTTGTTCCATGCTTCAATGACAATAATGCTCAAGTAAAGCTGAACTTCAAATAAAGGTGGTGGAGTATTTTACTGTAAATCTACCGCAATATCACCATATCAAACACACCACCTTAGATTAGCCATTGACACAAAATTATAAGTTGCTTGATAAAACAACATAGAAAATTTAGCAACTACAAATACAATGAATAAAACTAAATCAAATAACAACACAGGACCGTAAAGAGCTTTTATCTGAAAACATTAAATGAAATAAATCATCAATCATTTGTTTACCTCAAAGTTGTTTTCTTTGTTTAGATATACTTCAACTTGAAAAACGTCTTTCTTCAAAGAAGCATGTAATGTCCATCGAGTTGGCTTCACAAGTTCTACTAACTTTCTGCAATAGCAACACAAGAAAACCTAGTTATATTAGATTTTATACACCATGAACATCAAAAACTGCAGTGCTGGTCTGAAATACAGAGTATTAAATATTAAATTATTAATAATTAATAACAAAGAATCAACAATCCTCTTTAGATAAGCTTCGATAAATTCAGCTGTTTGAATTTTAAGAGGCTGATTTAAGTTTTCAGGCATGCTTTTTCAGGGGTTTTTTGTAAACAAAATATTTTTCGGAACGCAATAGAATATTTTCCGGAACGCAGGAGTCAGAAGTCAATTGTCAACATGACGTAGCGACCGAACAGTCACTATAATGATTATAATCAACACAACATTAAATTCATACATAGAAAGTTTAGAATTATATCAGTTCTAAAATTTCTCTTTATGAATTTAATGCTGCATAAAAATACCAGTCTTCAGATTTTTCCGGAATGCTGTTCCGCCTCGTTCCGGCACAAAAAGCCCTGTGCTTTTTCATGGTGAGCAATATAAAATGTTGCTCTTAGCTTAATAAGAAAACCGTTTGAAAACTGTACCCGCAAAACAATTGCAATCAAATGTTCCAGTTCAAGGACACAAAGAAAAACAAAAGTATCGTAAATTCTGAAAAAATCACTGTTGCCCGTTCAAAAAGTGGTTGGTTCTCTACTAGTCTGCTGTATAAAAATTGATAATTTACTAATCAGGGTTGTGCAAAACAGTAAAAAAACACACGTACAGCATGCAGACAAACTTTACAACATGAAGATAGCAATTAAAACTAAAAATAAAATAAGCAAACTACAAATAAAACTTCAGAATTTAAAAAAAAAACACAGAAATTCAGTATGATGAGCTAAAAACAGAACTAGACAAAAATCGAATTTCTAAAAAGATATTCCCAGCGCCAATCAACAAATAGTAGCCAATCAACAAATAGTAGCCAATCAACAAATAGTATGAATTTTCCACTTGCCCATCCTCATTCATAAAACTCATATTGCGAAGGTCTTCCTTTGCATGCACACAGCAAGCGATCGCCATAAGACTTTGCTCCTGTGGCATGGACAAGACCTTACCTAGCATTTAAACAACGAAACAAACTAAGTCTAATGGCCACAGATAACGAACGCTAACCAAGAATAATCACAATAGAATTTATCTAAATTTCTTGACAGGTAGAGTAAAACACAAAATATAAAATATGTCTAACAAACAAAAAAGCAACAATGACTAACTTATCACAAAGTGAAACAAGGAAAAAACTTATGACTTATAACAATGCTAACCTTTAAATCCATCAGGATAAGTTTCTGGAAGGTATTTAGTACTGATGTCTCCCTTTACAAAGCGCTTCTCGGTGATGACATCACGCAACAATGGTATGTTATGAGTCACGCCTATATAACAAAGTATGAAGCACCACCGCATTACCTTGATTGTCTCAGTTTTGATGCAATATGCATTGTGCGCTTCCATAAGCTGAACATTAGTTAGTATTGCATAATTAAAATTGTACAAGGCAAGAACAGTTAACAAAACTATTGCAAAGATGAAAATAATGTGAAATACCAATCCCAGGAAATGGTCAGTAAGCACACATTTGCATATAGTTTCTCAAATTGAAATGTTCTTGCAAAGAAGTACGAAGCACTGAAGAACTTCCTAAAGCTACGGCTCCATTAGGTGATATGTTGCGGGGATATATATATAATTAATCCCCTTACAAGTACATTATGTTGTCCCCAGACAGTAGACGGATAAAAAGTAGCCATGTCTATTGCAAAGATGGCGGACCACAGGAATGTTTGAAAATGCAGTGTTGACATGCATTTTAAAAGCCACATTTTCTATTGGAAAGAAGTGTCACAAGCAGTGTTAGGAAAGATCACTTGTAAAATGATCTTGATCAAAGATCAAGATCACTAGAGAGAAATTGATCTAAGATCAAGATCAAAGATCACTAGAGTATAAATGATCTAAGATCAAGATCACTTTAAAAGTGATCTAAGATCAAAGATCATACAAATATAGTTATTATATCATGTATGACGTGTCACGTATGATAACGATACAAATGTCCACTGTACGATGCATGTAAACTTTTGTAATACTAAGTTACTGACACAACTGAAAACAGTTCATGACAATTTTAGCAACTAACTGTCAGTTCACAGTCAGTGTTGGACACGGCAGTTCATTTTCAGCATGAGCAGACGCTCAAACGTTGCGTCAGACAACCTGTTTCTTCGCGGTGTAGCTATCAAACCTCCAATACTAAAAATCTTTCGACAGGCGCAGAAGCTGGCAGGGTTGTGTTATATTTCACAAATGCTGCCTTGACATGTGGGTATGCCAACAAGCTAGAAAGTTCCTTATTTGGGTTATTCAGGTAGTGCATGACCTCTACCTTGACTGCATTTTCACGACCAGTTGCAACTGAGCAAGCCTCCCTCTGAGTCCCAGTGGCAGTGCCAGTGCTAATGTCAGGGCCATACCCATAATCCTCATCATCTGCACCGGCTGCACTAACAAGATCATTGAGGTCCGAATGCTTGATTTGTCCGCCATTTTACTCAATACACATAGAAGTTCGTTGATTGATTGACTTAGTTGGGAGAATACGTATAATTTGATCTTTGATCTTCTGTTGATAATAAAGATCAAAATCACCGAAAAAGTGATTTAAAATCAGAGTCAAAGATCACTAGTAAAAAGTGATCTAGATCAAAGATCAAAGATCATGAATTGTGATCTTAGATCGTGATCTTTGATCTTTTGATCTAAGATCACTCCTAACACTGGTCACAAGCATAGAAAGTTTAGGTCAGACCTTGGATGCTGTTTTGGATAGTTCTGCAAACACATTCTAATGTCGCATAACCATCAGAGTTGACACAAGACCTAGCAGTCAATTGGGCGATGACCTTCTAACCCGGAAGCTGATTGGTTGAACAGCAAATATATCCGGCTAAATTATCCACTTGAAAGTGCAACCAGATATACCTGCACGTGATTTCTGCCCCAAACAAATGTTTTGCGGATATATTTTTAAGCATAGCACTGCCACTGGAGCATCTGTTGTTTAATGCCAGCTTATCATTCATGCGGATATTGTTCAGGGAACTACTTAAGGGACATATTCCCGTAACAAATATCTCAATGGAGCCGTACCTTTAATAAAACTGATATATATCTCTTACCTCTGATCACATACGAATCAAGAGCTTTAGCCATTGTATCAAGTGCCTCATTTCTGGTCTGTCCGTACGTTACCAGCTGCAAGCAAAAGATACATTTCAACCAAAAATACAAAAGACAATATTCACAATAATAATTAATCCACCACATAAACAAATGACCTCTCATGCATTCAGCTTCTGTGACTCAGATTTTTTAAACTTTAAAACGAGACTTCAAACACATCTTTCTAAGTGGCATTCCTTCCATAGTCTGTCCTGCTGTTTCCCACTCTGACTAATTTTGGAATGACTTGATCTTTTGTGGTTGGATTTAGAGTACTGTCAATTGATACCTTTAGACTAAATTATAACTGGTGTTATGAAAGTGCATAAAAATAATAATTATTATTCTACTCATCCAGACACATTCATTTTACAGATCTCTATTACATTACAAGTGACAGCATAACAACTATTAGAGCAAAGTTTAAAAACATGTAAAAATATAACAGCATCAAGGATTCACTTTAAGGCATGACCATGAGAAAATATACCTTGCAGATCATTGGATCATAGTAGATGCTAATATCGCTTCCTTCCGTTATACCACTGTCACATCTCACCTAAACAAAAACAGATAAAACACTGTTTTAAAATAGAATGGGCAATTTGATCTACAAATATCTTATCTTAAATTAAATAATAAATAATAAAACAATCCTGGCTCAATCTGCCTACACTTGTAAACTTCATCAAAATTCATTTGGAAATAAACAGAAATAGAAACTGCAGTAATATAATTATCCAAGATGCTACTAAGTTCCATCTCTGCAAATGAACTTGAAATACAGTTTACATAACATTGATATTCAATACTTGAAGATCATAATCCAACTTCTAAGGAATAACGACAGGTATCATATTCAAACAATCATGCATCTAAATAGCAACTCAGTTCCAGAAGACTCTAATTTCTCAAAAAATAAGAAAATCGAGTCCAAAATTGCAAATCTAAATTTTAAAATAAGGAAAAAGCAAATCTATGTGTGATGATCAATAAATTTCTTGGACCAAATTGAAAAGTTTGCCACTTCTGTTATTCATATTAACATGTACAATCATTTTAATTACCGGTAAGGGGTCGTCCATAAATTACGTAATGCTGTTAGGGGAGCCCGGCCATTTGTTACGAAGTGTGACGACGGAGGGGGGTTTCCGTAAATGTGACGTAATGCAAACAAAATTTTAAGCGATGACCTTTGACCTTTTTTGGGCTTGTCAGGGATTTTGGAGAGGAAAAAATACAAGGATGACCTAGTTTGCTTGTCAAGACTTTTCAGAAGACGAAAATGAGGGGTGTCGGCCCATTGTCACATCATATTTTAGGGAGGTCTGACGTTTTGTTACATCGCGTTATGTAGAGGGGAGTGGGTAAAAAAAAGTGCCAAAATCGCATTACGTAATTTATGGACGACCCTAATCAAATTTAAAATTTGGTTCAAACTATTTATTGTTCAAAGTTCAATCAGTGCAACTAATATTTAGTACCACTACAAGCCCAACAACAACAAACAATTTTTATACAAATAAGTAGAAAATTAATGAATTATATATAGATAATGCCTACTTGAAGCTAAAACCAGTCTGACATAATCAATACACAGAACATTATGACTTGCACAAAAAGATACTAGTACAATGATTTTTTACTTTAAAATTAATTATTAAATGCTTATAAAAATTTATAAGGCACTGATTTTATAATAAAATAAATGACAACAAAATATAACAATTGGACTTTAACTATTAACAGCAGCTTACAAAAGGAATGTGGGTAGGTTCAATGTATCTGGAGAGTCTTCCAATTGAAGGCAATCCAAAGGCTTTGTATGGATCCTACAATACATGCTGTTACATCTCAATTAATGCCTTAACATCTAAATAACTACTGTTTTCTATAAATGATCTGGAAAACCATCAAATTCATTATAAAGAATGAACATTTAACGACAAGTATCATTGTTTTGAATAGAGTCTGCTTAACGAAAGACTACGCGATCTTATTCACGCATAAAGTGACTGCAGAATGCAAGAAACAATACCTAAGAAACTGTATTAGCAAATGAAAATTGTCAAAACCTGCTTTAAAATACTGTTGTCTATTCACAACTTCTAAAATATTGCAACAAAAGGCCAAGAAAATGAAAACATAGATGCAATAAACTGAACGATGTTGCAATTGCAATCTGTTACTAATGCAGTGTCTTGAAATCACTGAGCATCAATAAGAGCATTTATTCTCAAAACAGTTGCCCAACATTAGGAATACAACGAAACAAGTTTCTTGGATTCAAAGAATTTCTAGCACGACGCAGTATCTGAACGCAAGCATCACAATACATAGAGCAAAGTTCAATTACTAGCTTCAAATAGAGAAAAATACGGAAACGGAAGCAGGGAAAGTTTACCGAACTCCGCAGTAACAACACATCATCATATTCTGGCATCATTCTAAGCATCAGATCCTAAAGTCAGTTTTTAAAACTTTTGATCCGATCTTCACTCCAGACGCAAGCAATTTCATTATCTGAACCTGAACTCCGATACAATCCAGTGCAATCTCATGACTTATATGCACTGGGAACCACAACATGTGAATCCACTAATAAATAAAATAAGTTTTCCATGTCTGCTTCTTACATTTCAGCAAGATTAACACCATTTTAACAATTCACCAATAAACAGTGCTATTGAGTATTAAAAAGTAATCGAAGATGTAACCAGAATAACGAACTGCATACACCACACACCTCAGCGTAAACTCTACATTCAAATGACCATCCATTAATTAAAACGTCCGACTGCTGATGAAGGAGCTTATGACCTAAATAAACACACAGATTCATTCTGTCATTACAACAATCCTTAAATTTAGCGGTTCTCGAACTTTTGAATTCACAGCAAACTCTCAAAGCACAGAACTTAATCAAAAAACCATTAAAGCCTTTAAACCAACCATTATGTTGCTAAGCACAACAACAAAGACACGAAGTATTTAAACGAGGATTGAAAACTGAAGTTTGTTCACAGTTATCCGGGACAATGATATAAATGCTGATAAATATACTGTATCTTTCAACTGTTAGGTATCCTAGTGGTACTTGGTACAATATGCCACCATAACGAGTTCCTGCTTATCATCGTCATCATCATCATCATCACCATCGTCATCATTATTATTATAGCGATGATGGCAGGTGACATGACAAATCAACAATTAACCATTTAAGCACGTAAGTGAATTATATGCGATTATGTTTTAGCTGTTTCTCATTCCAATATATGGTACTGGTACATCTGAAATGCATTCAAATCAATTGTAAAGGCATCCCCTTCTTACCTTTGGCAGCTCTTATCATCTGATGAACAATGTCAATTCCAGTGATGCATTCTGTAATCGGATGTTCTACCTGCAGACGTGTGTTCATCTCCAGAAAATAGAATTTTCTTTTCGAATCGACAAGAAATTCAACAGTACCTAAAAAGGAGGGTTTCAACCGACATGATCAGTAAAAAGAATCTGCAAGAGAACAAAATGCCACTGCAGTAAAAATTAATACATGTGCAGAACATATACCCTGTACCCAGGCTATAGGCTAAGTTATAAGACCAAAAGCATCATTTTAAAGCTGAGTAAGAACTATGATGAGTCTGGTTGTTCATTCACACCTCTCCTGTCTTTAAATACAATGCCCCACAGCAAGATCGGTTCAAGGCCATAATATTGCGAAATATTCAACTGACCAGAAACTAAATTTTCTGAAACAGAAAGCCATGCTATAATATCTAGAAATTAGAAAGTCAAGTGAGGATGAGTATCAGATTTCTCAGCAAGATCTCGTCCTTTTATTTGCCTATTTTTGTTTTCAGTCATATTTTTCTCAAATCGTTTTGTCTTTGTAGCATCCAGATTTAGTATCTAAATTAAAGTGAAGCCAAATAACAAATGAACTCACCAGCTGAAGTGTAGCCCACTGACTTCGCCAAAGCAACGGCTTGTTCACCCATAGACTTACGAGTTGCAGGATCGATGAACGTGCTAAAATAAGACGGTCGCTTAACACAGTTGAAGTAATACTGTCTCACATAAAATCACATCAAAATAATTACACAATTTGCTTTTAAATTAGATGCAATAGGTTTTAAATAAAATATAAAATTGACAGTGAAATTAAATTATATGCACAATATAGGCTTCGAAACACTCACATATAGTGTTTTATAAAGGCCTGATAGCAGGGGAATCCCCCATTTGCATTGAACTGTGTCTTTTACCCTCCATCCAAGTCAATCCCCTCCCCAAAGGCATACAATCTGGATAAAACAGTGCCCATATATGCAAATGTAAAATTCTACCATTGTCAGCAGCCTATAAACAATGCCTCAAGACTTAAAAACTGAAATGGCTACAAGTCTCTTACACAAAACTATCTAATGAAAGAGATGAGCTGAGTAAATTGAAATACAAAATAAACAACTAATCATAGCAAAATGAAGCATAAGCAATTTACACACACACATGTACGCACGCACACACACACACACACACACATTAAAAATACCTGGGTGCCTCTTCAATAACTTTCTGATTTCTTCTCTGAATGGAACACTCTCGTTCATTCAGATAGAGGGCATTGCCGTGCTGGTCACACAGTACCTGCATCTCAATGTGACGAGGATTATCAATGTACTTTTCGATCAACATACGATCATCACCAAAGCTGGAAGCAGCTTCCGACTTTGACAACCGAAATCCATTCCTACAACAACAAAACAAGGCCTTCGTTTGTCTAAACACGCAACGTTTAGCAATTACATAACTACTACCAAAAATAATGCCATGTAAACTCATACTGTAGAATTTGTATTGCTCAAGAATATATATTTTATCAGACCTGGCCTCTTTATCATTCCACGCAATTCGGAGACCCTTTCCACCACCACCAGCAGATGCCTTGATCATCACAGGGTAACCTGAAACAATGGGGATAAAGAATATAAGAAAGAAAATTTCCAGAATCACAGTAACGGCAAAAACTAATCGTCAAAATTGTCAGCATACTAATATTGACATAATAATAATGCTCTTGCTGGATGATATGATGAGTTTGCTGATTTCCATTTTGATTTCTACTTTTAAAGACCTCTGTCTGTTGCAACTGCCATGTGAAACTTTAAGTTTTATAATACCAAGTTATTACTGTTAGTGAAACTACTTTGACCAACATACCGATGTCTTTGGCAACGCGAACAGCCTCTTCTTCATCCTTGACCTCTCCATCATAACCAGGAATCATGTTGACCTTTGCACCCATAGCGACACGCTTGCTTTCGATTTTGTCCCCCATCGCCTTGATCGATTTGCTTGTCGGGCCGATGAAAACAACTTCAATCTCAGCCTTAACAAATAAGAGAACTTTCAGATAAAGAAAGCCCTGGACAAGTCTCTGAGACACAAGACTCATTAAAATGACACTTAATTCCTTGACTTCTGTCTAAAGAAGTCAGTGGCCGATTCTTTTCCTTCTCAAGTTTTTGTAACTACCCAAATTTTCCACAATCACAGATCACTCCATACAGTCTTACCAATTTGCAACAAAATAAGCAAGCACAACCCATTCCTTGCCAGTTGGTGTTTCTTAGTTTCTATATTCTCAAACACCGCTTTAACATTAAGTTTCATTAGCATACTTTCATTGGAGTGACAAAATGTCTCAAGTGTATGACGCATAAGATATGTCTGTTAAAATATGATAACATGACTCTTTCAGATCATGACAGAGCATTCCTTATGATGTGATAAATTCAAATCACGCATAAGCACCTACCAATCGTCTAGCAAATTCCATGTTTTCGGATAAGAATCCATAACCAGGATGAACCTATAGTAATTTCAAACAAGTTGGATTCTCATCACAGTGTGTTTCTTTTAAACAATGCACTAGACTGAAAGTTGAACAAACTGCTCTATACAACCTGCCATTTGGTTCAGGTTATTGTGCAGATACAAGAACTTTTAAACAGAATTTTGACATAGTAAGCAAACAAATACCAAATATCTGAGAAACTGGCTACAATAGAAACATCCTTATTGACAAGTCACTGTTGCCAAAACAGCTCTTGACTTCAATTCAATCTTTGATTCGTTTACAGCACTACATGAGCTGTCTCAATAATAATAATAATAACAATAGCAACAACAACAATAATAATAATAATAATAATAAAATAATTCAGAGAATATCATCTAAAGACTAATTCAGAGACTATCATCTAAAGACCTGTGAAAAAGATTGGTGCCTAGAAGGGCATCTGGCCAAAAAATTTAATTTAGACAAATGTATTTGCTGACCTGGGTATAAATCTGAATGGGGTGAACATTTTTACTGAGAGGTAGAGAAAGAGATAGCCTGAGAGACAGACAGACAGACAGGCACACACACAGACGGACAGACAGACAGATAGAGACTCTAGAAACTTAAGAAAATACCTACAGCTTCAGCTCCTGTTTGACGAACGACATCCAAAATGGCGTCCATCTTGAGGTAGCTCTGGCTGGTAGGAGCCGGGCCAATGCAAACGGCTTCATCAGCCATACGAACAAATTTCTGCAACGAAAACAGATCACATAACACAGAAACAATTCCACCAATGAAGCCAAGAAGAAGCAGCAGCTGCATCAATTTTAATACACAAAAGTATTATTAATCAATAGTATTTCAAAAGTATTATTAATCATTAGTATTTCAAATCCATCTGCATATGATCAGGTCAATGCCGGAGATAACTGTCAATGATTAAGAAACAGTGAGAAAGACTCTGGATGGAAAGCCAACTGGAAGAGATGTACTAGAAATCTAGATTTGAAAATATACAGCAACACCCGGTATTTGAACCAAAACCAATTTTCAGAGCATAAATTTGACAATCCATTTGAAACCTTGAAAACGGTTGCGTGCAGCGAAAGTGAAACTGACAACAGAATCACATGACAAACTCAGCATAAAGAGAAAACCAACCGCATTTGAGTCAACATCGCTGTGAATTGCCACAGTCTTGATACCCAGACGCTTGCACGTTGACATAACACGGCATGCAATCTCACCACGATTTGCTATCAAGATTTTCTTGAATTGCTGTACAAAATTTTTAAAACAACCAGTCTCATCTAAAATATCAATACAGTGGATCCCACTTAATCGCATACCGCTTAATTGCATAACCCGCATAATCGCATAACAACATAAAAACCTGAACCAGTGTTTTGTGCGTACAATTAATTATCAGACGTCCCGGCTATTCGCATAGCCCAGTTAATCGCATAAGCAAGGCTGCACGGCACCTATGCAATTAAGCAGGTTTAACAGTAATTTAACTGAAACTGTGCAGTGTTAATTCCTTGTTTTCGAAGTTCAATCCAACAATCCATATAATAGGACCTCACATATTGTTGATATTACAAAATATGTTTGCAGACAACTAAGTAGACATTAACGCTTTAAAAGGTAGCATTAATGTAACTGTTTTATCCTGTCAGTGAAAACAATTTATAACTGTTATTTCTTATACCAACAGAAATCCAGCTCAGATCAACTTTTAACAATATAGAAACAGTAAGATACCATCAACAAACATCTTTAGCAATGCATCAATTTAAAAAGCTCTGAAAAGATAAAATTTTCATGATTTATGCTAACATCTTCTCCTTTCTCAAATCTGTCATTCCAGTACAAGTCTCTCTCCAACTTGGCCGTAACATAAAGCGCCCGTGCATTCTACACAATATTCACAACATAACACAAAATCCAACCATTTGCAAATTCAAAGTCTAAAGAAAGTCATAAAACTTAACAGAAAAGTCACAAAACAATCATTTATTTCAAAAAATACACAATAACATTCATTTGACAAAAGTCATATTAACATAAAGGTTAATCTTTATGACTCGGTAATTTACTGCCCAAGTATAAATGTCTAAAGACATTTGCAAACAGAATATCTTATAACTAATAGAGCAGTAAGAGCATGAGTGTGATGGAGTGCACTGTAGCATAAGTATATTCATATCAATTCAACTTCACGAGCATCAAAAAAAATTACGAGAAATTGCATTAAAATACACCACAAAACACTCAATGGGGTGAAATAGTGACCTCCCATCATTAAGAATTTAATATAAGAGTCAGCACAGAACTATTTAATAATGTAATGTAATGTAATAAAACATTTATATTGCGCCTCTTCTGAAGAATCACTCAGAAGCACTCCCTCAGCAAATTACTGTATATTAACAAAGATATAAGTTTTAAGTCGTTTCAAAAAGAGGGCCATAGAATTAGGAGTTGCTAAGCCACGCATACTGGCGTCAAGAGCATTCCACAGAATAGGGCCAACTGATTCAAAACCTCGTTTCATGAACAAGGAGGTTCATGCTTGGGGCACACTGAGAAGACCATTGGTTGTGGACTGAAGACATGGCCGACCAGGAATAGAGCTAAGAGGATGGAGTAGCTCTGAAAGGTAAGATGGAGTGGCACCATAAAGAGAGAGTGCAACCGCTCTTAACACACGAAACTCAACTCGAGCAGGAAAAGGCAGCCAGTGTAAAACAGACATCGTATAATCACTAATTAATGTGATCACATCTTGTGACACCAGCAATCACCCTGGCTGCCGAACGAAGAACCATCTGGAGTTTATCAAGTCGCACCGATGGAAGACCAGCAAAAAGTGAACCACAGTAGTCAAGCCTTGAGCAAATAAATGCATGAATCAAAGTAGAAGCAGATGGCATGTCTAGTGTATGTCGAATCACTCTAAGCTGGCGGAGATCATAGAAGCAACTGTGACAAAGTGAGTTAATATGATCCATAAAGGTTAACTCAAGAGTCAAGAATTATACCAAGATCATGGACAGAAGAGGAGAAAGAGAGGTCAGGGTAGGCAGACTGCATAGACAGATGATCAATTTTTGAGAGCTGGCCTCGAGTACCAAACCAGATGACCTGAGTTTTAGCTGGATTAAGTAAAAGACGATTTGAGTGCATCTATGAACGAAGTAAGTCAGAGGCTTTAACAAATTCACGAGTGATCTGCAGTTCAGTAGTGGGACTGGAATGTGAATAGGCCTGAATACATATTACATCCAAGCAAACAAAATACGCGACATTCAATCTGAATTTTGAGCCTGAAATTTAAGCTAAACAAGCGTTTTGTAATAATATTGGTTACTCCTTTTCGAGGATAAGCAACGCGGTTTTATATTGTCGCGCTTAAAATCAGAAATAGTAGCGCAAGATTGAGTAACAATGGCGCTATATTATAGGTCGCACTGCTCTGATGATCTGAACTTCGGGTCGTTCAATGTCAAGGTTACTATCGACATTTATCGCAAGAACAACTATTAATACCTGCACCGAAGACGCGCCTCTCCATCGAAAAACCGCTCCGTTCAGGCGAATTCCTCTGCTCATCATCATCGCGGTGGAAGCCATTTGCGCAGCAAGACCTTCCATTTTCCCAACAAAAGCACCACCAACAACAACACCCTGCTAGCCGTCAGACGTCAGCAGAAGCGATGCTCCGCGAAAGAGGTCAATATCTCGTCCATGTGGACCGTAGATCAGTTGCTACAGAACGTTGCCCAAATTCAGACGGGTCAAATTCCCTCGCCCTTCAGAGCCCTCCGATCTACCTCTGCCGTCTATGCCAATGGTTCTCAGACCCCTTTTGCGGTCCACCTGTTAGAAAATGGTGATGACCTTTTTTGCTTGTCAGACAACATTCAATTTGAATTTTGTAGCAGAATTTCTTATAAAGCTTGCATTAACTGAAGCTTTATAACTAAAATCATCTATATAAAAACATAAAAATCCAATAGGCCTATAGATATAATTATTTTAAATATTCTTTTTGTTGGATGGGGCAAAATTATCAGTTTTCAATTGAATGCACTAAAATGATATTGGCGGAGACAATAGCTTCAATTTATAATCACAAACCAGTTTAAATCATATTATTCTTTCAAATTTCAATGTGCGGTCTCACCCATCTTTTAATTGTTCTTTAATGTTACATAAAATACGGCGAAAATTTTGAATTTTCGATGCTGACAATAGCTGAAGTTCACAATCGATTTTTGACAAAAAGAAATAAAACTGACGGAAAATCGAAATCGAGGGAGGAAATAAAAACCGATTTCTATTGTACTCGTAGTCTATGCTGTTTCATGTCTTAGTAATGCTGACGGTGTCGGCCTCTGCCGACCGTACAAGGAAGTGACCGTCGGTCTCTCTCTCAACATCCGCGTGAATAGGAGCCGGTCATTTGAGAACTTCGCTTCTAGGTCGTCGCTTCGATACGCTCCGGTAATTCTGTGTTATTTACGCACGACCGTTAAATTTTTGACCCGCAAGCGTGTATAAGAGGGTCAGTGGACCCCAGAGGTGGGTGTGTAGGGAGTCCCAGGTAGGCGTCTACTTAGTGGGGGTTGATATCCGGAAGTGAAGGCGTGCGATTGAAACTGGCCTCTGAGTGTAAACAATCTCGTTTAAAGTCTTTTTATCGGCTCATATGAGAGCCATGTAAAATCCATCCAGGATTGTAACGTTGATTAAGTACGTCAAATAAGTGGCACTATAGAAGTTGATGGTCTGATTGGATACTGCTGTTACATACACTGGAAAGACTTAAGTAAGTAAAATATCTTGAATTTATATAGCGCTTTCGAAAGTAGTATTGCAGTAACTGCTTCTTCTTAGGCTACATCATACTATGATAATAATAAGCAATGAGTCGCATAGCTTTAACAGCCACGAGGCATATTAAATGAACTGTGTTTTATTTGTTATAGTGGTTCCAAATAATTGTAATTAACAGATGCTGAAGAAAAGTGTTTTGCATGTCGTAAACAGTTTCTGTTAGAATTAATATTCGTCTACTTTGTCGAATTGTATTAGGCAGATGGCTTCAAATCTGGAACAGCTGTTGGTTCGGTTGGAGGCAGTCACTGCACGGCTGGAGACTGTGGCAGCTCGAACAGGAGGGCATGAAAGTGGAGGATCATCTGTCAACCTTGGTTTGTGCAGGAATTACTTGAACAATGTTTATTTAGTAAAATGCATGTTGCTTAGGACTTCAGCCAAAATCACCCGAAACCTAGACTGAATTAGAAGTTGGTGCCTGGTTAAGCCGGAAGGGCAGGCAGATCAGTGTGCAAACAAACTGAATTGCTTATGGGGACAATTATTTTTACAACCTTTTGCAATTTGCTTATTGAACACGTAGCCCGACTTTTCTGTGTGATGTGATTTATTGTAATATATTAATGTTGTGTTGGCATAAGAATGTTATTTAATAAAGTTAAAAACTGTAATTTCATATTTGATATTTACTGTAGCAGCAGTAATAATTAAATTCATCTTTGTAACTAGCACAGCCGACTGATAGTAACTGTGTGTTATGGCATGTTGAGCTTTGATTTCGTAATTGGTTCTTGAATTGTTAGAGATTTTATGACCTTTGCATTGGTATTATTATGTATGAAGTATTTTAATTTAATGTTTTCTAATGGTTTTCACCCTCCCTTTCTGATATGCAGTTGTTGTGATGAATGGTTCTTTTCTTTTTATTTCATCAGATGAAGTTTCTCCATCTGTGAAGGCATTTGATGCTATTTTGGAGGGCTCTCTGGCAAAATTTATTGCAGACAGTGACAAAATTGGCGGAGACGTCAAAACACAGGTATATATATATATATATATATACAGTCAACTCCACTTAAGTGGATACCTGATAAGTGGATAATTCGGTTAAGTGGATAATTTTCTGAAGTTCCGTTTTGAGCTCCATGTATTTCAATGGGACAGAGGTTCGTTTAAGTGGATACGCTGTAAGTGGATAATTCGCCTAACTGGATAACATTTTTTAGTCCTGTGTCCGTTCATTCTGTGTAAATGGTGACGGATAAGTGGATTACCAGCCATCAACATCATTGAATTTCAGTCCTCAGCCCCCCCCTCCCCAGCTCAAATTTCACAACTCCAACACTGAGTATAGAAAAGGCAAATAAGCAGCTGGTTGAGCGCCAAATTAGGTTATTGCCCGACAGTAGGGGTATGGAGGACTTTGAACAGTACTGTCAATTGACGATGGGTTGCAACCAAATGTGACGCGTTCAATACGACTGGGGCAACTTCAAAGGCGGTCAGCAGCAATGAAGACACAGAGAAGAGGCGACTAAGTAGGACAACCTCCCACGGACGTTGGCGACCACTCTCTAAGCAATGGACGTCCTTTGATGATTTATGGAGGCTAATGGCAGAACCCACGGTATATGCACTTGAAAGCCAGATTACTGACATCGGTCGTAAAACTGTCATTCGTGATCAACTATAAATTATTTTGATCGGAAATAGGACTAAATAGCAATGCGTATACTGTATACAGTAGTACATGAATGTTTTTGTCATTTAAGTTTTAACAATGTTATTACACATAAGCCTATGGCCAACTTTGGGTAAGTGGATACGCCGCTTAACTGGATAATGTCGTGACGGTCCCAGGGCTATCCAGTTAAGCGGAGTCGACTGTATCTGCGTGACAGGGTTGTTGACATATCTGTATGACAGAGTGTTTTGTCAGCTTGTCTCAATTAATAGTACTTACTTTTGCAACTGCAAAGTCTTTGTGGTGTTGAAGATGATGAAGTCACGATGCATGATAACAGTTTAATCTTTGCAGTCACGACTGCCAGCCTCAATGAGCATCATCTAACCCAGTGGTTCTCAAACGGTGGTACGCGTACCCCCAGGGGTACAAAATGGACTTCCTAGGGGGTACGCGGCGGAAAGTGGAAAGTCAGTGGAATTCTTATGCACTGATGTTTGATAGTAACAAATTTCACAATATTTGCAAAAGTTCTAAAAAATTATGAATGGATTTGATTTTCTCAAACTTCAGTGACAGATGTAGACCTTTTGGACTCCTCTAACCCGTCACCACTCGCTATAAGTTTAAAGTTTAACCTGTCCTATCACCTTGTGGTATTGGACTCTTCCTTGATCAGCGCGGCAAATTCAAAAGTCGCCCTGTGTGGATCAAAGACGCAGCCAAGATTCTCGAAACTGGCTGATGAGATGCAACCTCATCCGTCTCAATGATTCATTTTATTGTTTTCATTTGACCGATAGGTTATGCAAGTTTAACTTTGAATGCTACAAGTACGATTTTTTTATCCTAATAAGCTTTAATAAAACCTAGTAGGTCTAGTAACTAGTTAATGTTAATCGGACTGCTAATGCAGTCCGATTCAGGGCCATATTAAGGCGGGGGCTGACGGGGCTGTAGCCCCCCGGCCCATCATGAAAATAGGCCCACCGAAGGGAGATGACCTTTTTTGCTTGTCAGAGATTTTCAGTATAGGCGAAGGGCTTTTTTTCTCAGCCTGCCGGCCCACTTGGACCTTAATCTGAGCCTGGGCTCTTCCCTTAATTTCCCTACTAACCATTCCACAAGATATTCAGCAGGGCTTTAATTTAGTTGATGTGCCTCATTCTATTACAGTCAATGGCGTTAGTGTGTAGTATGAAAAAAAAGTATGTAGGTTTGAAGACATTATTAAATTTCATGATTCAGATACCATGTTTATGCTTTTAAAAATCGAAAGTGTGCTTCCTTAAATTTACTTTGAAAATTACGGGTACACGGATTTTCGACAAATGTCTGAAGGGGTACGCCGACCGAAAAAGTTTGGGAACCACTGATCTAACCAATCATTTGCAACTATACGGCGTACAATGCATTTGCTACACGTTATATGCAAATATTCTCTATAGACCTCATGCATGCATTATTAGTGAAGATATGGTCATGTTTCTTTAGAGGTGCTATATAAATTCTTACTTTACATTATATTGTGAGACCTTGTGTATCACACGCTTGCAACGTCGCACTATATGGGATTTCAGGCAGCATTTAGTTCACGAGGCAGGACGTGAAATTGATGCATACACAAAATAAGTATTAAGTGCCTAACATATTCTTATTTATTTCTTTTCTTGTGCAGGTTGCATTAGTCCAGGCTGGTTTTGCTGCACAGCGTGAGTTCCTAGTAAAGGTTTCTAAGTGCAAGGAGCCATCGAACGATGTTCTGCAGAATCTGCTCAAACCGACTTCGGATAAAATAGCCGACATCCAAGTAAGTGCAAAGTACTTTTCGTTGTGGCAGGGGTGGTTTTGAATAATTACAGTTCATAAATTTTCCTTTGCTTTTATCGCATTGTACTTATTAGCATGTGTGTACTGATTGTAAGTTTTATTCACAGACCTTTCGAGAGAAAAATCGATCGAGTGCGTTTTTCAATCACCTTTCTGCCATCTCAGAGTCGATACCTGCCCTTGGTTGGGTCACCGTGGTAGGTAAATTCGTTTAGTTGGTCCATGTTGTTAATGTCTGTTTTGTTTCTCATGAAGCATTATATTTCCTAGTTGAACACATTGGCCGCCTTGCCCATGCAAACATCTGTGCCTAACGACCACAGAAATCCTACCGTGTATACGACGTGTTAACATGTCCCTGGTGCCACGGTAACAAACTTTACAATGAGTTAACTCTTCCCTGGTGGCCACTGTGTTAAGAAAAATTAATCAGGTTAAGACCATTTTTAGAAATTTGTTATATTCATTGTTGTACAGGGCTATTTTGGTCATACACATAATTAATCTGTGGTCTCAGAAGCATTTCTGCTTAATGCCACATCCTTCAAATATAGCATTGACTGGACAATGGACATGAATGTAGCACAGTGTGTAATAGGACATTCAATGAGTAGATTAATCTGTTAATTTGTAGACAGAGTTTAAATTTAAGAGTTAATAAGTTTTGGGGATATTCAGTTGGTTGAACGTTTATTTTGTCTCCTTCAAAGTCACCGGCACCAGGACCTTATATTCGTGAAATGTCTGATGCTGGACAATTCTTTACCAATAGAGTTCTAAAGGACTTCAAAGAAAAGTATTTCAATTTCTTCTGTTTTTTACTTAAAAATTGTGCATATGAAATATGTAAATTACATTAATACTTTTATCATTCTGTCTGTCTGTCTCTGTCTCTGTTACTCTCTCTCTCTCTCTCTCTCTCTCTCTCTCTCTCTCTCTCTCTCTCTCTCTCTCTCTCTCTCTCTCTCTCTCTCTCTCTCTCTCTCTCTCTATATATATATATATATATATATATATATATATATATATATATATATATATATATACCCAGAAATGCTTTAGCGGCAGTGGATTGAACGGCTGTTGAACTGCATTTTTCAGACTTGTACACTTTTCAGACTTGTACACTCATAATTAATTTTTTCATAAAAAATTTTGCATTTGTATTTTGAATGATTCATAGGGAAAGCAGGCTTCGTACAGAGATTGTTTCTCTTCTCCTGCTTCTCCATTTTAGTATCCTCATTCTTGATACCAATTTGTAACATATCAAACTATGATCTGATATCAAAATATGAAACCTATTTACTTTTGTCTTTATAACTATTTTTTAGATATTGAATTGTAATATTAATGATCTTTGGTTTTGGTTTTGATACTAATAAACTGATTGTTGATTGATTGATTGATTGATTGATTGGTTGGTTGGTTGGTTGAATCAAAAAGCAAGCTGAAGCTGTTGCTGATTCAATATTCTGCTCTAACCTTGTCTATCCTCTTCAGTTTGAATGGCAAGCTTAAAACACCTACTAGTACTACTTAATCACCTTCCTCTTAATTCTACGTTCTCGTAATTTCTTATATACTCTCAATTGTAATCAAAATGACCGTGTGTGGCAGTTCCAGATGTCATACAGAGTTAATAGTTTATCAGATTCTCAGTGTTGTACATTTTACTTTGTAGAGATCCTGTTCATGCTGATTGGGTCAAGGCATGGCTTGGTACGCTGACTGAGCTGCAGGCGTATGTGAAAGAGCATTACACAACTGGTATTCAATGGAACAAGACGGTAATTCTGTTATTTGAATAGAAGAGTAGAATGTAATCTTGCTGAATTTGTTTCCATTTGTCTGTGTGCCTTGCTTCTTTGAATTTCGTTGAGCTTTCAAGGGAATGTATTCAAGGTGGTTTCCTCTTATTTTCCGTGATGCAATTTGTTTGAAGTTGTCTTTCCTTTGCCTAGACTCTTGCTGAAGCTATGTTGTCTTAATTGGTGGGATTGAGAAATGGCAGTGCCACTTCATGGGACCTGTTTCCAGTTTTGCTTCTCACAGAACCTACTGAGCATCCATGCATTTATTTGTTTTGTACATTTTCACCTTCAGATGTAGAATTCCCTAACATTTTATAATAAGGATCGCTTATTTTCATGGAATGCTTCACTTACCTTGTAGGGTGTTGACGTCTCGGCTGTTGGAAGCAAACCCAGTCCAACTCCAACTCCTTACTTGTGTGGTGGGCCTCCTCCTCCACCACCACCTGGACCACCACCACCCCCAGTTCCCGTTGACTTCGCTCCGAGTGCGAGTTCCGGTGACCAGGATGCGGCCAGATCGGCGCTTTTCTCTGAGCTGAACAAGGGAGAGGATGTGACAAAATGTTAGCCGTTTGTAATTTAAGTTAAAGTACATCTTTAAATGAGGTAAATGCTACTCAATCATCAAGCACGGTACCTAAATGCGAGAAATGTATTAGGACAGCTTCAATTGATGGTGCTTGAAATTTGCAATACTAGGATGTTTAGAGCAAAGCTGAAGGCTACCGGTTGGTGTGCTACAGTCAGAAAAATGTGAAGCAGTCTTTTGAGGGACATCATTATTCATTAATTCAAAATATAATTGACTAATAGGACAAGATGTTATGCTTTCTAGTTTAACGACATCAGCTTCAACTTATTACTCTGGCTCAGTTTTAATCAGAACTTCAGGAACAGCAATTAATTTTGCCTATGCTATTGTTGAACGTGTATTATGTATAGTTTTGTGGTAGATAGATGGGTTGCTATAAGTCTTGAAATATATTGTAGAAAATAGTAATTTAGGATTCATAATGCATTTTGCTTTAAATTATGTGCTCCAGGAAGCACAGCAAAATATTTGAAATGCTGTGATTTTGACAAGCAAACTTGTGCTTTGCAAATGTGAAATGTTGAATAGGAACACGAAAACGTAAATGCTATTCACTATACTGGAATGTATTGTTGCATTAATACATTATCTAATATGACACGGTTTCATTCATCCCTTTGCCATCTCAATAAACAATGCAGTGACTTCATTATGACAATGATGCCTATTTGTAATAAAATAAAACTTGGATAGTGTAACTGTGAAAAATTTGTAATGCATAGTGCTTTTTTAAATTTTCTATGAAATGCTCAGAAAATGACACTAGAGTTATTAATACTGTGAGCTCTAGGTACTTGCTTACTGGCCCAAGACTTATTATAGAAAACCAAATTATCTTATATTGCTTTGCATTGCAGCAGATAAAGATGTAGTTCTAGAGATGTTATTCTATATCTAACTTCTAATGCTGATACAATGGCTTCTAGAACGATTGACCCCTTCAACGTTTATCTAGACTAAACAGAGCACAGATGAGTTTGCGTGACTAAATAGTGAAAAGGTTAAATTCGTATAAAGCGGCTGATGGAAGAATATTTGATTTCTATATTTAATGTGAATGTGGCATCAAACTAGAATGAAATGAAGTACAATAGATAATGGTTTGAGTGTTCCATATTTATAGTGCATACGACTCTTAGATGATTATTTTGGACATACAATGAGAAGCCGTTTTAGCTATTTATATGTAATCTTAACTGTTGTTTTAGCTTTGAAAAAGGTGTCGGATGACATGAAGACCCATAAGAATCCTGCCCTGCGTTTCAATGCACCTCAGCCCTTCAAACCATCGCCTAGTCCAAAGCCGAAAGCAGCAGGCTCGGCAGCAGCAGCTTCAAAGCAGCAGCAGCCTCCAAAGCCCCCGCGCTGCGCTTTGGAGGGTAAAAAATGGATTGTGGTGAGTGGTCTTTTGTGTACATTTTAGGAATTTGTGAAGTGTTGTTTATATTTATTATTTCATAACTGCACTGCGTCTTTGGTTTTGTGTGGGCATGTGTGTGTGCTTGTGAGTGTGCATGTATTATCTACCATGTATTCTAACATTTAAGTCAGGGTTCATTATCTTAAAATGGCAATGAGTAATTTTTATACAGTATAAGTGATTCTAACTGATTGACATTGACAATAAGAAATCTAATGGTGTCTGAGGAAAATTCATGGTTAATGTGCATTGTAGTGAATTCTATAATTTATCTATTTTGTATGCCTCTTCAACTCTTGGACGTGATCACCATATTAGGCAAATTAGGCCTTTTCAGTCAGTCTATGCAGACCTCCAGTTTTCTGGTTCCTTTTTAGCTGTAGAAACTTCTGTATTATTATTATTATTATTGTTATTATTATTATTATTATTATTATTATTATTATTATTATTATTATTATTATTATTATCTTAGCATCAAATTTATATTTTGCTTAATTGTGTGGTTCCTGACAGTCAAATGTTTGTGTTCTTGACTGGTTTGATTATCTTTTTAGGAATACCAACAAGGGAACAAAAATATTGTTATTCAGGACACTGAAATGAAGCAGACAGTGTACATCTACAAGTGTGACAATTGCACAATTCAGATCAAGGGCAAAGTCAATGCAATCACAGTCGGCAAGTTTAAAAGAATTTGTAGTCTTTTATTGACTCTTTCATGTTGTGTAGCTATTTGTTGATATACTGATATCTTGGTAATTATTTGGTTTCATTTTAGCTGTTGAATGCTCTTTCAAACATCTGGTTTTTCTGTATTTGGGTCATTCTTCACCATTTGCTTATCCATTGTGTGTTACTATTAACCGTTCTCCAACTTTCTTTGAAATTGGCATTTTTAAAATTAATGTTTATTTGTAATCCAAATTTTCCACTCGCCCTTATTAAGGCCGCTGTTAATTCTACAATCCTTGAAAGGTATTCTGCTATTACATGGTAGACATGTATCATCAGCATATTCTGCATCATCTATTATTTCCTGGCTTTGGAGATGTTCCCAACCGATTCGTGTTTTCAATCCGTCTCATGATGTAATCTAATATAATGTTGAAGAATATTGGCAATAGGATACATCCCTATCTTAGAAATCCTGCTTTGATTTTGAACAACTCTGTCTCTTCTCTGTCGATTTTTTTAATCTTCTTCTTCATGTGCCATGTATTGCTACGTCGGCGACCATGGATTTCCACTCTTCTCTGTTTCTGGCTTTCCTTATCAGTTCGATGTTGTCTGTAGTTCTTGTCGCTTCTCTTAGGCTGTCCGTAAACTTTATTCTTTGTCTTCCTCTTGCTCTTTTTCCCTCTATTTTTCTGTTGATTTGTCCAAAGAATTCAAGCTGCTGCTTTCTTATGGTTTTTAGCAATTTTCTTTTGTACCAAAAGTTTTTAGTACTTCCTCATTGGTTATTCTTTCTGTCCATGAAATTTTTGCATCCTTCTGAGAAACCACATCTCTGCAGCTTCAGTTTCCTTTCTGATGTTTTTGTCAACGTCCATGTTTCCGAGCCGTCTTTAGCTGTGAAGAATTCTGAGCCGTGTTGTTGTTGAAATATGTTTATTTGAGAATCTTTTTGAGTTGTATGAAGGCTGACTTTACCTATTCTCGTTTCAATGTCCTTTTCACTTCTTCCATCGCTTGTGAATATGCTTCCTAGATATTTGAACTGTGTTACTGATCACTGATTTTAATCACTGACTCTTAAATATGAATTTTGTTGATTTAGATGGCTGTAAAAAAACTGCACTTGTTTTTGACGAGTCAATTTCATCTTTGGATTTTGTGAACTGTCAGAGCGTTCAGGCACAGGTACTTGCTTAAAGATCATCTAAACTGAGTTTCGGTTAATTTAGTAAAGATTAATTTTTGATCTATCATTATTTAATGGTTATGGTACAAAAAATGAACTTGCCACAGACCACAATCAATCTTTGTGTTTGATGTCTATGGAATTTGTTTCACAGGTT
Source organism: Metaphire vulgaris (assembly GCA_018105865.1). Classification (NCBI taxonomy): domain Eukaryota; kingdom Metazoa; phylum Annelida; class Clitellata; order Crassiclitellata; family Megascolecidae; genus Metaphire; species Metaphire vulgaris. The sequence goes on from CM030832.1 coordinate 6,905,592, forward strand.
ATGTAGTGCTATGTAATGTCCATTAACTGTTCTTTTTATGTTTTTTAAAATTTATCATTTGCTAGTAATTGAGTTTTGCTTGCTGGGATGTTGATCCCTGCAGAGATTGTGCTGTAGAACTTCCTTCAGCTATCACTTTAGCCTATTTTATATATGAAATATTCATTTCATGATTATTGTGGGTGTTTTTGATTTTTCAAATGTCTTGTGATATTTTATGATGTTTTTGCACAAAACATTTTTCATATAACACTGACAAGTTAAAGCCTGTAGCCAATCATATTTCACAGAAAGTCATTTCCAAATATTTGTTTCCTCTGTATAATTTCTGTTTCCTATCTTGCATAATTCATCTGTGGTTTAGTAACCTGTACCTGCTTTAAGCTTCGGTTTAAACTTATTATTGTTTAGCAGATGTAATAAAGTAATAATGTAATGTAATTATGTAATATTCAAACAAATGATACTTGAGACAGATGAGTGGTAAATTATTATGCCACTATGGCCATTAGTTGTCTAAATTCTATTAGACAAATGCTCAGACATTTTCAATGTTTGACTAAGATGTCCTTTAAAAAGCACCCTGCTAAAATTAATGCCATAGGCTGAATGTTCTTGGCTAATATGATTGTTGTTTAAAAATGAACAATGTATTGCAGCGTTCGATTGTAAATGTAGCCTGACAAAGAACCAGTTGACCCAGGAAGAGTATAGAGGTAATAAAAATTTTCCACACATCACAGAAACAACTGGTGGGCGGAGGAAACTCGAAAGAGGTTTTACGGGCTTTTGTTGAATTTAAAATATTTGGCTTTACCGAATCTTGCCTTTGTTTGCCAGGTGATTAATAAAGTGCCGACTGTATCCATTGACAAGACCGACGGTTGTATGGTGTATCTGAGTAAAGAGTCTCTGCACACTCAGATCGTTTCTGCCAAGTCTTCTGAAATGAATGTCCTCGTACCAGACGACTCTGGAGAATACGTACGTATGCGCTGGCTCTTGAAGAGTTTGTAATTTTGATGATGCTTTATTTTTCAAATGATATCAGACCAGTAACTGGTGTGTGTGTGAACTGGGCAGTGGCAGATTTACCACAGTACAAATGGTACATTTGTACCGGGCCCACCAGCAAAATAAAAATTTTGGGGCCCACCTAATGTATTAACAATTTTTATAATGATTTTGTATGAATTATTTGTTTAAACAACTTTATTTTCCAAAATGCAACCATTTGTCATGCAACATGTCCTGAAAAAAAGAAAAAAGGTTATAGACTCTTTTACTCATACACCTGATCTGTAACTCTTCCGCTCTTCCAAAAATTTCCCGAGAAAACCTGACAAGCAAAAAAAGTCATCTTGCCACTTTTCACGCTTGATCTATAACTTTTTCAAAGAAAGTGTACCGGGGCCTAAAAATGTGAATCCACCACTGGAACTGGGTTAGGTTAACCCATCTAAAGATTCTTAACCCCTTAACTGGGCAACTATTTGTAACTCAATGTAAAATGGACGAGCGTTACTTGGGGCACCCAGTTAAGGGGTTAATGATACATACGTGTGTTTCTCTTGGTAATTGTAGAAAGAGTTCCCTGTCCCGGAGCAGTTCCGTACCAACTGGAACGGCAAGCAACTGGTCACCGAGATGACCGACATCAAAGTGGGCTGAGCCGAGGTCATGCGATGGGATGATGACGTGACCAATTGTTACGATCACTTTCATGACTTTATGTAGTGACATAAGTATTTTGTTACACGGGCAAGGCTTCAGTTTCAGTAGCTGCTGTTGAATGTATTTTACTATTGTGTGTAAATGACTTGCAAAATTACAGAATTACAATTTTTCTATTCTGATTGAGAAATCCTATTATTTTGTAAGCAGTAGACATTCTGTTGTGAAACAAATCTAAAAATTTTGATTGGATTGAAATCATTAGAGTTCTGGAATTTGATTTCTTCGATTGTGAATTTATGATTTTGTGCCAATTATTAAAGTCATTATAAGACTTTTGGATGTGATGAAAAACAATTGATGTAATTACCTGCTGGAAAGCTTAAAAGGATTAACTTAAACTATTGTATCTTAATGTTTATTATTATTATTATTATTATTATTATTATTATTATTAAATTTTCTCCTGTTCACCTTTATAAAATGCCCTTTTCTTTAATTAAAATATTTTGCATTTTAAAAGTTCGATGTCTGTCGTGAATTTTTTTCTTCCTGAATGTCGTTTGGTTAGTAACATGTGGCTGTTGCTCTTCTGTGCTATTAAAGCTGATTTGGGTGGTCGTGGATGCTGTTTAATAAAATTAAGAAGGGCAACTGTAGCTTGGGCTACAGGGTTGATGAATAAACCGGGGTCCACTTGTCTGTTTTGGTGCTATGTACTCTGAAAGTAAAAGCCTCTTAGGTCATTTTCTGTAAACATTGATGTAATTACAGAACTTAAATGTGATGTAACCTTTGTGTAAACCTTTGTGTACTTGGCATAGGTGTTTTTGTTATTGCTTTTCTAACTGAGCAATTTTTTCTGCAGTGGACGAGTGCTACTTGTATCTATGAACTAATGTGACTAGTGTAAGAAGTTGGATGCTGTTCAATTTGTTGAATGCAGCTAACAAATTGTCTTTTTTTCTTAATTTAGAAAGCGTGATGATTTCTGGTAATTGCCTGTAATTTTGCCCAAAAATTTCTAGGTAAAATTCTAGGTGTATTTTACGTATCACCTCTTTCTTGCAAATAACAGCCTTGGTGGCCCTTAACATGCTACTGTATATTGACGTTTCCCATCTATCATATTAAAATCGTTATCTGTATGTCTGTTACCTTCAAGCGTTCTGATTGGTTGACTATTGGTAGACGGTTTAGACCGTTTAGTCCTTACGTCGCGATGCGTTGGTGGGCGAGCGTTGACTATTGGTAGACGGTTTAGACCGTTTAGTCCTTACGTCGCGATGCGTTGGTGGGCGAGCGTTGACTATTGGTAGACGGTTTAGATTTAGTCCTTACGTCGCGATGCGTTGGTGGACGATGTTCGAAGACGACGTTGCTATTGGTAACAATTGTTCGTAGAATCGTAGTTTAACACGGTCGGCTGGGCGTGCGACGACGTTGCTATGGTAACAATTGTTCGCAGCCTCAGGTAGTTGTGCAATTTTAACGTACATTTTAACGTTACGTCAGCGTCACACATGGCCACAGTTGCGTGATTTTAACGTCAGAAAATTACGTGGCGCAGAGCTCTTGGCGATCATTGAAATGTTGTTCAGTTCAATGATTGGGTAAATGGTATTGGATTAGTATTATCCTGCACGGCGAGTCTTTCTAAATAATCTCAAATCAGAAAAAGGTCTTACCAGTGGTATAGTTCTGGGTAAATGTGGCGCTGTCTCAAATCGTGTTGAATTGTGATGGAATTTTGGTACTTAGGTTGGCCAGTCTGTAACTTTTTTTATACACAAAAAAGCAATTCTTTGTTTGACGGTCAGCCAAGTGTATATATTGTTAAGCAAGGGTTTTATTAATGGCTCTAGCAAAAGTGTTCTCAATCCTTTGAAGCTTGTGCACATTAGATCTAGCAAATCCGTTGTATAAGGAATTACAGTAGGCTGGTGACAAGAGCATTGGCGAGATGCATGAAGGCAGCTTTAGGCATTAGATCTCGGGATTCTTATTAAATTACAGATGAGTAGCTTTGCATGCCTCATTGAATAGTTAGTTAACAAGTCAATTTCTACAGCGCAAAAATATAGAAGAAGGCCAAAGTCAGGAGCGCTTTACAGTTCATACAATGTCTGATAAAGGTGAGTTTTGAGTTTCTTTGCGAATAATTCCGGGTTCGATTCTCTTGCTACGTCACTAGGTAATGCATTCTAAAGAATAGTATTTCCTTGCGTGAACAATCTTTCCAAATTTCACCGCGTCCGTGAAGGAGGAGGGACGTCCTGGGACGACCAACTTTACATCTGGCCGGATCTCAGCTGAAGACGCCTGTTAGTAGACGGAAGTTGGTGAACCAATTAAAGCTACCAAGTAGTCCGAACAAATACTGATCGTGCAAGGCCCGGAACGTTAGCATGCACCTCTTACATGCAATACGCTCTGACAGTTTTATCAAAATTCACACTGAGGTGGGGTGGTAGGGGAAGCATGGTAGCATTGGAATGTACAGCCGACGAAAGCGAGTTTAATGCCTGCAGGAGCCCTGGGATTGACAATTGCAGTGGTAAAATGAGTAGCAATGGCAACATTGAGAGGGTAACCATAGACTCGGTGGAATGACTGGCCCTGCACCGTCCGCCGATGGATGGTTTAGCCACCTAAGGCAGTGTTTCCCAGACTGTGGGTCACGACCCAAAAGTGGGTCGCAGGGCTCAGTCCAGTGGGTCATGAGGTAGTGCGAAATTAGATTCAAAAGTGCCATTTTCTAACCAATACTACATTGTCACAAGCTTTGGAAGTTGCAGTAGACTTAGGCCTACTGTAGGTTTTAATAGGCGTATATAGCCTGCAATCCTCCATACACGGCTTATTTTAAAATGATTAATATTTTATCCAATTTTAGTTGACAATAAGTTTGCAGGGTCGCGACATGTGACAAAGCCGCTGAAGTGAGTTGCAGTTCCAAAAAGTTTGAGAAACACCGGTCTTTAGTACTTTAAAATTAATCTTATTTCTCAATAACCAGGGCGTAAATTTTATCCAATTTTAGGAGCTTGACAATACCCACCCACTTTTTGAGGTGAATTGTTTATTATTATTCAGGGTAAAGCAATGAGAACAGCTGATTTATTTTGCCCCTTATGAACTCAGAAAGTTTCTATCCTCGCGTCTGACTGTATCTAAATTTTCTATGGATAAACGTGACGTCACATTTTCGCATCCGGACTCCATTTTGTCATTTTTAGGTCTTTGGTTCGGTCAACGTAAAACGTTTCTGCTAAAATTAATCTTATTTCTCAATATCCTGCATTTATCATGTAAGTGCTTCTAGATAATAATTTATTTTGTTTGATGCAAAAATATTCTTTTCACCAATTTTAATCTCAAAGTTCATTTTGATTACAATTTAGGGAATTTACGTTTGAACATATATACTTCTGTTGGATAAAACGTAAGAGTTAAATAAATTTTCTTCAGTTTTTAAATTTTTGCAAGAACTATTATTCGGATTATTAAAATGACTGTAACAAACTTATCATGTATCTGTTTCTTAATCTAGGCAATTCGTTAATTGCGATTTCGGCAATCGATGTCTTTTATCGCCAGTCAGTTGGATACAGGCAATTTTTGAAAGCTTTGTAATTTAGGCGTAAAATCAAACCTATGTTTTTATCAACAGACTTCCCAGGACCCACCCACCTTTTATACAGATCTACGCCTCTGTCAATAACGCAAGGAATTCAGGCGTATTCTCAGCTATTCTAACCATTTTGCTCTCTACTGGAATAAAGAGGTATGTTTCAGTTTAATGCAAATTTTTGCCATATTCATTTTTATTAAGACGCTAACAAACTTGGGTATGGGCAATTCGTCGGCGCGATTTTGTATCGCCAGTTGGGGATGTTAGGCGTAATGCAGCGTTTTATCCAGACTTCAGGACTTTGGGGATTGACTTGACTGGAGGAATCGCAATGCAAATCATTTTTAGAATGCGATTGGGTGGGGGGATTTTGAGGTTGGGGGATGTCCCCTCCTAACAGGCCTGTATGAAACACTGGCCTAATCGCAAATCATTTTTAGAATGCCAGCGCACGCTGACGGTTCATGATATAGCGCCGAAACGGCGGATCAAACGACGGACCAGACAGGATCGGTGGATGGTGGTGGAGATGCAGGTGGTGTACCGTGTAGGCGATGGTGGTGGCGATCAAAGCCCTGTGTGCGCCGTGCATCGTTGGGGAAACGGCAGAGACACTCGCGGCGATCGAACGCTCGCAGGCGGCAGAATGCGCAAAATCGAGGTTAATAGGTCGAGAGGTGTGGAAGCGTCGTCAAAAATGTCGACGGCGTTGATTATTATTCAAGAGAGAACACACATCGGCCGATCGAACAACACAGCGGTCCACGACACGGATACGATTCGTCCCGTCTCTGTAGGCCTACGTAGGTGACTCTACGGACAGCTGGCGACGAAGAGGACGACAATTAACTGACAAACGGAAGAAGGTTGGTGCGTCTGCCGCCGACCGAAATCACGGCCTACATATATAGCTTCAAACGGTAGAACTCTTAGGCTGGCGGCATTAATGCAGTTTCATTATGCAGTTCGATGCTGGGCTGGCCGTTGTGTCGATGATAATACAGCGACGCCTAATGACTACAATAGCGGCGGGATTTCCCCTTGACGCTTTATTACTGAAACCTGCTTTAATACATGCAGGAGTCGTATCTTCTAGAGCTATGTATTATATAGTTCAACTAGGACTACACATGTAGACTGTAGAGTACATATACTGCGCATAGGTCTATTGTTCTTTTTGGCTCGTATATATATAGTTTTGCATCGGTAGCGACCACTTGAAAAAGCCATGTCAACGTGTACGGAGCAGTGGCGTCATTTCACACTTTTCTTGGGGGGGGCGAGAAAATTTTTTTGCAAATTTTTCACAAATTTTGGGCAAATTTTAGGCATTTTTTGCAAATTATTTGCAATTTTTTGCAAATTTTGAGCAATTTTGGCAAATTTTAGGGCCAATGTTGGAAAATTTACAATTTTTTGATATTTTTTGGCAATTTTTGCAATTTTTTGCACGCTAATACATTATAAATTAATATTTTCATTTCCTTGGGGGGCCGTGCCCCCCAACCCCGCCACGGCCCCCATGCAGCCCCCTCCAAATGACGCCTTTGGTACGGAGTTACTTCTATTAGTCCTACAGAGATCACTGAGTGCCCGGGTTTACATAATATAAGCGACTGAACGCTTTTAAAATGCATATATATTAGAGAATTAATTATAAAAATAATACAAAAAGTTAGCCTTAGTTAAAGAGGTATCAATAAGGTAATAATAAGGTAATAATAAGGTAATAATAATAAGGTAATAATAATATAATAATAATAATAATAATAAGATAATAATAATAATAATAATAATAATAATAATAATAATAAGATAATAATAATAATAATAATAATAATAGCTAACTATATTGTTTGCTTCCTTTTCTTTTTTGCTACATTAAATCCGATTGCGGCGCCCCTCAACCCACAGAATAATAATACCCTATAATAATTAGTTCAGCCAACCAAGTGGTGGTTTAATCCCCCCTTGACTGCGCCACTGCGTACATGTCAGTCAGATTTTATGACAGGATATTGGCACCCAAACCTGAAAATGTTTTCATGGTGATTAGTTCTCGTAGCGGGGTCTAGCTGGGGCGGAACCCCAGTCACAAAATATTTGATCAATAGACCTATTATAAATAGATAGTGAGCTCTGCTGCGTATTTTAAAGACATTAATTATGATTTATTACTCAATGACCAAAAGCTGATCGCAATGACAATTGACAACAGTAAGTGAGTAAGCAAGCTAACATGTGGGTCCCTATAAATCTATAATAACTGGATTTTAAGTTGTTTAGTTGGGGCTTTGTGGAAAGTCACTGAAATACAAGCTCACAAATTTTCAGACACATATTCAAAGAACTGCGGCGGTCCACAAGAACCAACCTTGCGGTCAGAACTGTGGACCGCGGTTTCAGTACCCTTGTAGGCCTACTAGAGCAGCGGTTCTCAACCTGTGGGTCGCGACCCCCACGGGGGTCGAATGACGATTTGCCAGGGGTCGCCGGAGACCTTCAGAAATATAGGGTTGTCTCTTTTATTGTTATTGTGCAAAATTTATTCATTTTAACATGTAAAAAGGCTGACGAGCAAAAAAGGTCATCAGCTCATTTTAAGATGTAAAAAAGGCTGACAAGCAAAAAAGAAAAAAAAGGTCGTCAAGAAATTTTATTCTGCAGGGGCCCGAATTTCTCTCGGCGGGCCTGGTCGGGGGTCGTCACATCATGGGAATTGAATTAAAAGGGTCGCGGCACTATAAAGGTTGAGAACCGCTGTACTAGAGGGATGCTAGGTCGACAGTTCAACTACAGTGACTTAAAATGATTAATACTTTTATTACAGGTTAATACACTGTAGCCTACTGGACCAACGCGATCGTCATCTCATCTCACACTCTCATATAATTACAGTATAATTATTAATTATGTCCGTAAAATCAAACTCTCAAAATCTGCAACCGCGCTTTCTCGTATGCCGCACCAGAACTTTCGAGCTCAATTCCAGCTTCTCTTCGCAGCCGACGCCATGGTCAAACAACAAGCTCTGATTCCTCCAGTCTAATTCTATCTCCTCAAGCCTTCAGGTCTAGACTTAACCTTCCTAGGCGGGCTTCCAAAAGCCACTTCCTCCGTAGCTATAGCAACCCGCCCCGCCTCCTCATAGAATAGATACACTGACCTTCGTCCGAACGAACGATTAAGCGCATAAAATTAGGCAGCCACCACTGCACTACTACCAAAGCGCTATATAAATTTACGTGATTTTTGCTTACTTACTGACGACAAGTTTGATTTATTAAGCGAACTTGATTGATTGATTAGGTTATAGTATATGTTGCGGTCAGCGAACTGGAATCGGTGGCTTGTCTTTGTCATTTAATGTTAATCCATTTATCCTTTAATAAAAAATTCCATATAAAAATGGCATCAAAAGTAGTCACATGTAGCCTAAGTCTGCGTGAACATCAACATTGCCGCTGCACCTTCCGCTAAACGTATATCACTGCACACACGAAATATAGTCCCAAAATTTATCAAAATCGACAAATAGCGGGCGTAAAAAACAATTCGGAATGTAAAATTCTGCGGAAAATCATCGAGTCGAGTGTATTTGAATTCGCCGGTTCCAGTTCTATTTACGCTCGTTCCAAACGCGCGAGAGGTCAAAGTTCCTGCGTATGCAAATTAAGGGGCCTGGGAGAAGACATCATCGCGATGGCGTCGATGCTCGGCTCGGAGATCTTGACTTAGCGTCGGTCTAAGCGCGTCGTTGACACGGGGAAACGGTCGATCGTCGACGACGAAATCCGTCGGACATGGCGACGGGTGAGGATCCGGTCGACGACGGCCGATAGACCAGTCGATCGCCCTGTCCCCGCCAACCGATCGAAGACGACGTGGCGTTCAATTTTATTCTCGTCTTTTTCTATCTCGGCGGCGACGCCATGTTTATCCTCTGACAAAAGCTCCCTAATATTTGGTTATTTTGCTATGAAATTTGCGTTGAATTTTCGGACGAAGTTCGTTTTAAGGGTTGGATTTCTTTAGTTGGGCGCCGAAGGGAAAACACAGCCGAATTGCTTGTAGAAATTGTCTGCGTATGTTTGCCTGAGGACGGCTGATGAAGCATATTTGTATTTTGGCCAGAGTTATATAGCGCCGCTATATAACTGCAGTGAGGACAGTGCACTGTCGTGTTCAATTGATCTTCCGGCAGGGGTGGAGACGAGCGGCGTAACTGAAAGTAGTCCGTAAACACTGATAGAAATTCCGTTGAAAGGGTTAGGGTCAGGGTTATGGTCAGGGTTATGGTTAGGATTAACTTTAACTCTAACCATAAAACTAACCCTAAACCCTACCGAAACCCTAACCCATACTGATACGCGTAGTGATACCTTACGCCGTTCGTCTCCACCCCTACCGATCTTCCTGTGCCATGTATTGCTACGTCGGCGACCATGGATTTCCACTATTCTCTGTTTCTGGGCTATCCTTAGCAGTTCAATGTTGTCTTTAGTTCTTGTTGCTTCTCTTAGGCTGGCTGTTCAGTTGATACGAAACTTATTTGTATTTCCTGTATCTCTGTTGACCACAACGTGTCTTTTGCCCATCATGATATATTTGTGATGCAGTGCTGGTGTGCATCTTATACATGACAGGCACTGAATATTTTCAGAAAATTTTAACATTTGTGTAATTAGTTCTTGTTGAGTTGAATAGACTCTTGAACTGACTGCTGATGATGTGTTAGAATGGAGTGTGATGTCCCCATTTTGAATTGAAGGGATTCCAGTGTGGATGTTTTAATGTTTGATATTGGGTGACTTATAGATTTTGAAATGCTATCTTACGAATGTGTTATAGAATTCCTTGAAAATAGAGATGTACAGTATGGTGATTTGTCTGATGCCAAGTTGTACCCCATCAAGGCAGAGCAGGTTCACCAAGAGGCAAAAGACAGTCCAGAGCATGCTACACCAGAGCGAAAAGGCCAAGCTCCGGTCAAATGTACGTTATGATTAAGTATTAATTATTAATGAATATTTGAACTAATATAATTGTCGCCTTCTATTTATCTGACAATAGTGAGGTGTTGTTTCAGTCAAAGCACTTTATGGAGGAGCTGAAAATCCAGGCAACAGTTGATTGTAAATTTGCTTTTCACTATGTGTTGTAAAGTTTTAATAGGTCTAAACATTGTTGACTGGTACTAATGCCTTTTAAGTTGCTTGTGACTACACTATTATGATTAGCCGATACCATTTCTCTTTACTAATTTTAAGCTTGTAGTACTTGGTACTCATAGTTACGCTTGAGTTGATACATGAGCTGTACTTGAGTACATATTCTGTCTTTTGAACTTATGCTTTTAAACCAAGGTACTTTGATAGAGACCAAAGTACAGTACTTGAATGCAAGTTGAGTGTCAGGAATCATGAATATTAGTGTTGCAGATTTTCATTTATTAAATTCACTGACTGATGGTTTAAATAGAACTTGATAAGTCTGTAATATATCTATGTGAAATATTAGCTTCATGTTGGCTTCATTGGTTTCCAGCATTCTTTTCATAGGTAGATGTTAAACAGCAGACATGCTTTCCATGTACAGTAGATGTACAGTAGAATTCATCTACGAAAATGATTTTAAGGCCAGAAGTGCACATTTTTTAAAGCATAATCAGCAATGTACTTAGCAAAAGATGTTTTACGATGTTGAGATTTGTGGAAGCTTTATGTCTTGTAAATTTTGGTTCTGTTGTTAGTTCTATCATTTAAAGTTTTTATGCAGAACATTGGACTTATGAAACACACACATGTTAGACCATCAGCCATCTTGTTTAAGCTCTGAAATGTAATAGATTTATGTTTTAGTGATGTATGTCTTAATATTGCAGTAGTTTAAAAAAATTGTCTTAAATTTTATCCCTACATAGCCTACAGCCCCTACTATTCATGACTTTTAAATAAGATCAAGCATATTTAGTCTACTTCACAATGTTGAATTTCATAAACTATCTAACCCTGCCCTTTCATTGATTTGGGGCAGCACAATGCTTTACTTCTTTATTCAACAAATTTATGGACAACACTAGTACTAGTACTTGGGACTAGTGGTTAAAGTGGGCCTGGGCCGGGGCCAGGCCCCGACACCTCATTGATCGACCCCGACAAATATATCCGGGCCCAGGGTTTTCGCAGCGTAGGGCCCCCGGCACCTCCAACAAACCACTTTAACCACTGCTTGGGACCAATGTCCTTGTGCTGGTATTTTTATTCTTGCTGCCATTTATGTGAAAATGATACATCATCTTTCAAATATGCACTTTTAACCGCTTCACCGCCAGAGACCAAAATAATCATGACGCCGGCGAATGCCAAGCATCAATAGGAAAATGCCGGAAAATTCCGGCGCTGTGGCGTCAGCTATTTTCCCCGTGCGCTGGATTTTTCCGGCACACGGCGGTTAAGTGGTTAAATCTGATAACAGAAGACTTAATATGCATGTCATTATGAGGTATATACTTGTATTTAATAACTAGTTTGTTTTGCTTTAGTTTACTACCAATGATTTCAACACGAGGGCATCACTATTAACATTAATGCATTACTGTGCTGTGTTCATACAGACAGTCACGACATAAATCGTGTCTTTAATTATGGTAATAAACTACTAAGAGTTTTGTCAGTACTTTAGTCAATATTGTTGTTAGTATTGTCTTGAGATGCTACATTGGAAGGCAGAAATAGTTTTCAGCTAATACCGGTATATGTAACATCTTTTTTATAGTAGTAGTTGTTTGTTTACTGGCTGTATGTTATATATTTTGCAACAGAGCTGTTTCGTGTAAATATGTCATATATCGTAATTGCTTCTGATTACATAATGTTATTTGCAGCGCAAATTGAAGTGATTCCATGTAAAGTGTGTGGTGACAAGTCCTCGGGTGTTCATTATGGAATCATTACGTGTGAAGGTTGTAAGGTAAGCGAACTTGCTCGGAGCTTGAATGTTGGCAGCATAACAGTAACAATAATTCCATTTTTGTAGTTACCAGCTGTCAATTGCTTATTGTAGATCATGGAATGATTGGATTTGTGTCTTGTGGAGTTGATGTATGCAAATGTTTTAGAGGTGCTTTGTTTCTAGGGTTTCTTTCGTCGAAGTCAGTCAAACCAAGTTTCTTATCAATGCCCTCGAAACAAAACATGTTCAATAGATCGCGTGAACCGTAACCGCTGCCAGTACTGCCGCCTACAAAAGTGTCTCGCCCTCGGAATGTCTAGAGATGGTAAGTAAAAAATACATTTGTTTAGTACAGTTGTTTTAAATTAAATTATTTTCTTTCAGGAATTTTATGAACATGGGATAAAGATGCTGGCATGGTAAAAAAGGTGCTTTTTATGATTTTTGGCTAATAGAAGAGTTATATATCTTTATCATTAGTTTATAGTTGTAAATTTCCTATGACAAGCAGTTAGTGCGTTCATTAGTGTGTAGTTTAATTTTGAGTGTGTAGTCTATTCTTATGTTACATAGACACTTTTTAAAGTTTTTTGATTATTTTAAATAATCTTTCCTTAAGCGGTTAAGTTTGGACGGATGTCAAAGAAGCAAAGGGAAAAGGTGGAGGATGAGGCAAAGTATCACAAAAGTCGAATGAGCGGGATGTCAGAAGATGGGTTATCCCCCCGGTCGACTTCCATTGGCTCCGACACTTCTATCAACAACAATAACATGGATCTGCAAAGGTTGCTGATTTCTTTCTAGGTTACCATTTCCATCATTACATACTGATAGGATATATGTTTTGCCCTTGAACCTATACTGTTGTACCATGTTGTTCTGTTATTTGCTTCGAGTGTTAACTGTTAATTGAATAAACAGTTTTGCATTCGATATCACTGTGCATTTGAGGTGAATTTGTCTTGTGCACCTGGTCAAAACAGAATGCAAATTTGTAATTTTGATTTAAGAAATAATTGTGATCATTATGTGATATTCTGCAACTGAAAATATAACAGGTCTGTGGTGTACTTTTATAGATCACCTACATAACAAAATTGCCACTGCATGTTGCTCGAGAAGTGTAACAGTAATAGTTTTATTACTCGTGTCATGTCAATGATGTCATGTTATCATCCTTCGACATTTCCAGTCACTGATTTATCTATCGTATCCTTCCATTGTTCTTGGACTCTGTGGTGATTTCATCAAGATTCAATATTTTTCTTTCTTCTGTTTTCCTGTGAATAGAGGTCCTCGTCAAGGCAATTTATCCATCTCCTTTTTGGTCTTCCCATTACTCATTTCCCTTCCCGTTTTTAATTGATGATCTTTTGGGGTTTCTGTTGTCTTTCATCCTCACTCAGTACCTGGCGGTCCTGGCCTGCCCATTTAATTCCTCTTCTCTGGATTATTTTATTAGTTTTATTATTGCCAATGAACATTTGTAATTGTATAGTATAGTCTGTCTTTATCCTTATTTGCCAGTTCATGATTTTTATTAAATTATGTGCTTGCGATCTAGCACATAAAGATAGAGACATGTCAGAGTCTAAGTCTACAATTGTTAAAGTAATAGAGTTCATTATGCCTATCTCGGTCAGCTCTGCAGCCATGTAACATAGTATGCGCAGTAATGAAACACTGATTTTTTCAGCGTTTGTTGAAGCAGGTTTTGTGGTTGCATTTCAGTCCTTACAATCCAGCAGTACAATATCAGCCAGTCAATGGATTTGCTTCATACGCGTGGATTCCAGGAGCGTCGTATCCGTCTCCAAGTGGAGAAACTCAGGTGGCATTTGCCTCACCAGGTTCTGAAGCACTCAGTGAAGCTGAGGACGATGCTGACCTTAGTTAGTACAGTGTATTTTATCATGAGTGTTATCTCACTGTGTTACCTGTGCTTAATTGATGAAAGTGTAGTTAATTACTGTATTATCTCTGTTATAATACGCACCCGCATATAGTATGTACCCTTGGTTTAAAGAGTTATCATAATTAAAAAATTTTAACGCCTGTGTATAAAATGCACACAAGATTTTGCCTGGGAATCTCTATTCAGTAACCTGGATATCATAATGCCTTTCAAATTCTGCTCAGAATTGTAAGTGCAAACAAAGTTTCCCTCCGCTGGCGGTCGTCCTAATGCCATAACAGACATACAACAATTGTTTAACTATCAATGATGGAATTGAATGTAGTTTTTTGACTGTATGGAATAATGGATGATTGTAATGTGAAGTAGTGGTAATATCAGTTTTATTTGTGGTGTTTGCATGTTATTCCATGCTCTATTATTTTTACTAAAACCACAGATTTACTGACGAAAACTATTGCTGAGGCGCATTCGCTTACTTCATTCTATTCGAGGGAACAGCTCGAAACACTGCGGCATTTGATGGCACCCACAGAAATTCTGAATCGATACAGACATATGGTAAATTTTTGATTTGCTTTTGTTTAAAATTTGGGTTTTCACTGCATATGTTTTTTAGGTCATGGCAAAGGGGGAGGAATGATGTGCTGAAATGTATGTGTTGAAACGTCATCACTTGAATTTGTGTGCAATGAGTGACCAGTATCTATTTACCTAGTCACCTAATTTAGTGTTTCCTATTGATGACCGAACATTAGTGCTTATATGCAATGGTAATTATTATTTATGAATTGCTTATGCTGATCTGCATGGATTTTAGCTGTGTAGTCCTAAGAGAGATCAAAGGAAAACTACTGCTATGATAGGTAATTAAGTTTGAGAGTTTTTTATGTTTCTTTAGAATCATCAAGAAGTGTGGCTGGAAATGGCTGAGAAGTTGACCGATGCAGTTCAGCAGATTATCGAGTTTGCAAAAATGGTGCCTGGTTTTATAAACCTGATACAAGACGATCAGATTATGCTCCTGAAAGGGGGTATGTTTCTTCATTCGGAGGCCTGTTGAGCAACACGTAATGCAATGTAATATTTATATAGCATCTATTCTATTTATACTCACAGGTGTTCCTTGCTTTGGAGTTGCCTAATAATAATGTGAGTCTTTGGCTTTTGCATTGAACTGAATCTGGGGGGGTTAAGAAGTGAAGCCCAAATGGAAAGAGTCTGTGCAGTCTAGAAAGAGGGTCCATTCACTCTGAAAGCTCGATGCTGAGTAAAAGCAGTGCTTGATCTATGGACTTGAACTACAGGTGATGGTCAGTGGAAGTGGATGGTTTGAATAGCTTGGTGATGATATTTTGCATGACCTTGCAGTGCTGCTGGTGCAAAAATTATCTGTTTGAATTCTTCGCGGTCAGAAATTGGAGGCCAATGAAGGGTGTTGTTTAGCATTAAATGTTAAAAGAGCAAGGACGCTGTATATTAAGACTGCCGAGCGGTGTTAAGTTGTCGTAATGGATAGTTTTCACTTAGAATTTGTTTTGGATGAGCATTACTGTCTTATGTTATGACTGGATTTGGTGTGTTTTGTCCGTATGCTTCAGGAAGTTTTGAGATTGCCTTACTTCGGTTCTGTCAGGTCTTTAATCCGGAGAACAACAGCGTCCTCTTAGCTTCAGGCTCTGTGCCAGTTGATACTTTCCAGTCTCTGGGTTAGCTGAACAGTTTTTCTAGCTTTTATTGTAGGCATTTTAACCCATAAGCCGATGGAACCAAGTATACTCAGTTACATTGCATATAGTTATAAAGTATCTGGCGGTTTAAGGGTTGACAAATTATCATATAGCTTTTAACACTGACACTGGTACTTACTATAGAAGGTTACCAAGCCAACATTATGGCAATTATTAAATTGACATTTAGTATGACTTATGCTTGATAGATAAGTTCTTGGGATAGCAGTTGCATGGAGAATTGACACGGTGAGACATTGATGGTGATTGAAATGATTTGCACAACACAGGTGTAAATCAAGTCTAAAATTTTGACCCAAAATGCAGTTTTCTGACAAACTTATTTCAGCAGTGAGAAAGAAGTAGATGAAATTGGAAAAATTACATTAGTCTGAGAATAAGTTATGGTAAGAATTGACAGAAATACAACAGATGATGAAGTTTAAATATGTGTATGGTAAAATATGACACTAATTTAAGCTAGAATAAAATTGTCGTGGAATTGGTCAGAACTCTTTAAGTTCTAAGAAATGGCATCTAAGTATTTTACAGAATTTGGAAGCAAAAATCCATCTATTCCACGTGCTTGAACGTCTAGATCAGTAATTTTTAGGACCTGTTCGACAAGAAGACAATTATAAATTTGTACAAAATTCAAAATGTTTTTTACAATATTATTATCTTTCATATTTATACTTTATGTTTTTCTATGTAATTGTACATTTTAAGTTTTCAGCTGCACAGTTTTCTGCTGCTTGAATTCAGTTAGCCAGTAGCATGTAATGATTTTGACAGCATCGTTGTGCTCAATAATTTCTAATAACGCAGAATTTTATTGTGTTGCATCATAAAGATTTCTTGACTGAATGTTCAATAAACTTGACAATTTTGTACATTTTATTGTCTGCCAAGTTTTTGCTAGTGTTGGCAACAGTAGTAGCGGCATGTAAAAAAGCAATTGTTTATTTCTCGTGTAAATTGCAGAAGAAGAGGACTTGCACGTCCTAAAGAACATTGTCCAGTTTGCGCATCAGCTTATTTCACTGGACTTGACTGATACTGAGTTGGCCTTACTCTGTGCCGTTGTTCTAATCAATCCTAGTGAGTGATCATGTTTGATGTTCTTTTCTGACATTTGGTCTGTTGATACGGAAAATAATATATAAGCCTTTTAAAATTGATAGTTCGTAGTAAGTAGGCGTTCATGATCAGCTGTATTGGCTGGAGAGCGGTAGTTTGCTGACGTCCAAAGCGTTGTTTTGTGCTCTGGTTTCAGAGAGGCCTGGAATTAAGGATACGCTGATCATTCACAAACTGAACGATAGAATCGATGCGGCGCTGAAGATCGAGCTGATGAAAACGAAATCGGCGAGCGACATCCGCATACAGCTGGCCGAGAAAATTGCCACGCTGCAGTTGCTCAGCTATCAGCATTCGTCACTGTTGCAGCGCTTCAAGGAACTCAATCCGACGGTGGAATTCCCGGCTCTTCACAAAGAGCTGTTTTCGCCCGAAGGAGTAGAAGTTTCTTGCTAACGGTAGCACATTCAAGCCTATTTTCGATGCCCGACTGTGTATTCGCAAGCAACTTGGACCCTTTGATGTCAAAATGGCAAAAAAGAGAAAAGAAATTGTCGAAATATGGAGAAAAGTTTCAATTTGAACAACACTTGCTGGAAGGTGTTTGATGTTGCTGATGTTGGGGTGTGTTGTTGACTGGATAGAATATGTGGTGCCCTTTATAGCTACTTTTATACGTCATTTATTCTTGAAAAAAAAAATTTTGGCGGGCTATTTGCAGTGCCTCAGATCTAAACATTTACATGCAACTATATGTTCGGGTCTGTATGACATAATTTGCAAACCAATTTTGCTGTCTTGGAATTTAAGATTTAAAACCTGACAAGAATGTTTTTATAATTTAGTTTAATTTTGAGTCATCTCAGCTTAGCACATAGCAAAATGGCACTCATAATTTTTGCTGTGAGCTAAGTGTAAAATGAAGTTAGTAACATTGTTGTGATTTCTCATCAAAGCAATGTTTGAGAGGGATACTTTCCTATGGTCTGGTTAAGAAATGTTTAAAAAGGTGATTGCATATTAGATTTTAAGCAATGTAGGTCCACCAGCATTCATTAGTTATTACTGAATAAATTGAAAAATTCCATCTCGATTCATTCTAACAGACTGCGAGATCTGGAATATTTTGTTTTGGGGGGTTTACCATTGGTTTGTGCAAGTGTTTTAGTTGCAGTCCTGCTCCAGAGGATTTGGTATTTATTGAACGGACTTTTTCTGGCATTTTTTTGTTGGTATGGATGTGTTTCATTTTTGTGGTAACATAAGTTTGGGGTTTAACCACTGGTTATGTTTTTTTTTCAGAGACTGAATTAAAATGTACATATATAAATTATGCAACATTTGTTTAAACGATTAAAGCTTAATCTTATTTTGTACAGAAACGTTTAACTATATTGTGTCTGCTTAATCATGTAATTGCTGATCGTCTATAGGTCATCTTGTGTCATAAGCTGTTGTTCTTGGCATTAAAATCTATATCAAGCTTAAATTGAAGAGATGGATTTTTGTGTTTATGTCGGCTATGTGACTTTTGCAACAGATGCTAGATGTATTTTATACTGTGTGGAAACGTTTTGCAAAGTGCCTGTTGTTCCTAATGTATTTCACCAAGCTGCACTTTTCAGACTTTGCAATTGTGGTTGAAATGTGTGGCATGCTTGTTATAAAATTGGTCTTTTTCATGTGAAATCCTTCTCGTTCTTGAGCATTTTCTCCGAGTCCTGTGACGCAAATTTTGCTCGATCCACATTTATCGTTGATGACGGTGAAATGAAATGCTTTCTCAGAAAATAAAGTAAATCGGATGCACTGAATTTTTGCGTCTGTTGCTAATGCTGCAGTGTTGCTCATTGCTTGATTTTAGGCATCTTGGTGCTAATCATTATATGACAAAATGTGCAAATGCAGTTGAATACTTACAGCTATGCAGGACATCTAGTTTTTGGCTAATATGCTATATATGTTAAGCTGGTATGGTGAACTCTGTGACTGCTTTTTACTTGAATTTTTATATGGCAATCAGTGGCAATATAAGTGCATTCACCGTTCTTGCTAAAATTTTTATGCTACAACTTTGGTTTGAAACACACCAAGCATAGACTGTTGCATGCCCCTGCGTTATTTCATGAGGTATACGACTGTTAATTGAGCAACAGATGGCATATGACTGAATTTTGCTTGTGCTTTGTTAGTTCTGTAATTTCTGGTGGATGCCGGTCTGTGGAAGCAATTTGAAGAAATTTATGATGCTGGTAATTTTGTAAAATCATCACGAAGGTTAGATAAGGTCCTACTATGGCAGTTAACCCCTTAACCGTGTATTTAACTGTAACTCAATGTAAAATGGACGGATATATCCAGGATCCTCAGTTAAGGGGTTAATTAAACGTATTGGCAGCAGTTGTGTTTGTGTAAAGGTTTGAGAGGCTGAGAAATGTATCGTTCTAGGATCCTGTGAACCAGTTTCCATCTTCAGCTTTGTAAATATAATAATTCTAATAAAGAAGTTCTAAAGATTGAGACCTTTTGCATGTACAGATGCATATATTTTTGCTATAAAACATCGCTGTTTATTAAAAGAGGTCTTCTGTTATTTTTATAGAAAATGAAGAATATGTTGGTTCTACTCACTAAGGATTGATTTAACCATTCAAAAAGAGATAGAGGTGTACCGTTGATCTTGCCAGAATAGGACAACCATGCAGAGGCATAGTGTTTACCTTACTCGATTTCCGAGGCCAACCGTTTTAAATGAGAATGCTCAGTCGTATGTACATGTAACTTGTGGTGTTATTTTCAATATTTTATCAAGCTGTTGCTGTGAGAATAATGTTCCTCTGTGCCCTGCAAGTGTGTCTGTGTATGCAATTTACAACTTCCAGAATGTGTTTTGACTGTGTTCACTCTATTTGAATGTATTAGTTATAGTGTGTGTGTGTGTGTGTGTGTGTGTGTGTGTGTGTGTGTGTGTGTGTGTGTGTGTGTGTGTGTGTGTGTGTGTGTGTGTGTGTGTGTGTGTGTGTGTGTGTGTGTGTGTGTGTGTGTGTGTGTGTGTGTGTGAGTTATCCTTGCCTCTAAAATGCATGTATGTGAAAGGTAAATATTTTTGCGGCTGTCGTGTCGGAGCTCACTGGGTCGGAATGTTGAGTGTCGGCTCTGATTTTGCGACCTGCTGTGAAACAGTGGCTTTCGTCGTATATTATGCAAACTCACTTGCAGATTCACGATTGATCCATTACGGTTCTGGGTCTTCCAATTTCTAAGCATTTTGAAACGTAAATGTTTCACAATTTAATGTTTTGATCGGTGATACTTGTCACCTTCATTTTCAGCCTTTGTGAAGTTTCAAAGGCAGAATTTTTGGAAAATATTGCAGAATTTCTCTCTCTCTATATATAATTTGCATGGATGTCTGTATTTGTTTATAGGCTGCTGTCCCTCCCCTTTCCTCTTTTCCCAGTATCACAGTACACCCTCCCCCCCCCCACACACACACATGCATGCACAGTTGCATTCCTACATTTCTTTGCATAAGGAAATGTTTCATTGCATGTATATATTTTTACTTTATTTGTAATAAATAAGCAGTAGAACCATATATATATATATATATATATATATATATATATATATATATATATATATATATATATATATATATATATATATATATATATATGGTTGTGGGTTTCAACTTTTTATACTGGTAATCATGAAACAGGATTTTAGGATAATCACTAAGTAAGTTAAATCTTGTGTCAAACTTTTCAAACCCCCTCCCCCTAAATTGTTGACGTAATTAATGGACAGCCCCTAATCAGAATTCTCTTTGGCTCAGTATAGTGGACTAGATAGATATTAACCTGGTAAAATTTTACCCAATGCCTGTTTTCATTCCTATAAAAACCTTTGTAAGGACAGCGTTATCTTTGCCCTACTCTAATGAGTTAAATGAAATTGCAAAGAACAGAGAAGACTGAAAAAGACATGGCATCCGCATGAGTCAACGCCGACTTGATGGAATGTGATGATTCTAAGCAGTTTTGCTGCACGTGAGATTGCATTCTTTTGGTCCTTTTCTGTTGTTACCTTGTCATAGTGGCACATTTTGTTGGACATTGAAGACTATGGTTGGTTGAGCAATTGCACCAGGAAATCCCGATTAGGTTTTACGGTTGATATTGAAGTGTTTCTATGTCTTTTCAGTGTTTAACTTTGTAATTCCACTCCCTGTTTTTTGTTTACTGATAATTTAAAAAAAAACTAAAAATTGATTAAATGGGGTTAATATCAAATGTGGGATATGTATTTCGTAGGACAGTTACTTCTTAAACATTTTGAAGTTAAGTTATTAGGGTTGGATTGATAATGGAAGCTGATCAAAACATTTAATTTATGTATTAACTTGTTTTCTCAGGAGTTTTGTGCTTTGATGCACTTCAAGATGTATACTTGATAATTCTGGCCAAATAAAATTAATTAAGGTTCTCAATAATTCTATCGCACAATGCTTACGCTTAATGTATGTATGGTGAGTGAAATTTGAAAGGCCTGTAGTTAATTGTTAGAAAATATATAGCATAAAACCATGTTGAAGTGCCTTACGTTGCATATGCATGGGTTAATAAACTTCGTATATTACTATGGATTTTGTTATTCATATTAAAAAGCATATTTTCTTCACAGTTACTGTTTCTTGTATTATTATTATTATTATTATTATTATTTACATAGCGTTATTATTATTTACCAAGCGTTATTATTATTTACATAGCATTATTATTATTATTATTTACCAAGCGTTATTATTATTTACATAGCATTATTATTATTATTATTGATGTGTCAAAATATGATATGAGAAATCTGAGGAATGTATTCCTGGCATGTGCTTCTATTCTGCTAATGACATTGATTGCAATTGTCGTTGAAAATGCCACTTTTAGGAATGAAAAACTTGGCAATGATTGCGACTGTCTTTACATTTTTGAACTGAGCATTGTTTGGTCTGCAGGTCATACAGGAATATGTTTCATGCACTTATTGGTTGCACAAATTAATTCTTGCTGTGCATGTAATCAACTGGTTGACAAAGGCATGGAAGTTATATGAGGCTTTCTTTTCCTTTTGACAATCGTGAGTGCCCTCGGCGTTAAGTTATATGTTTTTCGTTGTCTGTGGGATTTGATATTGTTGGTCGTTGTTAACTCGTTTCTGTTGCTTATATTTCTCGCTCTGATTTTGCTATTCGTTTCAACTGCCTTAAGATTTAAGGTTGTCCTAATATCCGGGTATAAATGAATATGAATAAATTGTCATTGCTTTCCCTTTTCTTCAACCTCATATAACAAATCTGCATGCCATGTTTAACCGGTGATAGATAATTTGGTTTTTATGTGAAATGACTGTACGATGCCGCTGTTTTTCTGTTCTTATTGAGATTACAGTGTCTTGACAGAGGTCATTGTTATCATTTATTATTCAAGTATTTCCTGTTTCCAGGATATTGAAGACAGAGAGAGGAGAATGGATGGAAAGTGCTTTTTTCTTGTAATAAAATGTTTATGAATTTAATATGCATACATGTATCGTCTATTATTGCTTGCGTGCAACACACATGCGCACACGCATTCCATACAATATATAACAGTAGGCCTATAATTTAATATCCAACATTGCGGGAAATATATAGGCCGAATAATTTCTAACTCTCAATAATTAGATTTGCTAACAGTTGGGTATTAGTATTAGGTTACGGCGTTACGCACTCCAAGACCGTTCTATTTTTTCAATACTGTCTTATGGTCTGCTACAATTTTTGACAGTCTGAGAAGTCTTAAAATGTCAACAATTTCCATGGCTCATGATGGCTGAACGGAGGAAGATTATTTTAGGGTCGTTGTCCAACAACACTGCTCTTAAAACACTGGCCTAGAGTACATTACGGTTCGGTTTTAGTCGATGAATTTCTATTAGAAAAAGTGGATTCGACTGAAATGTCACGTGAATTGTCGCTTCCATCTTGCATCGAAGTACGACCATAAGCGACGCATTGGTGGAGCCCAACGCCGGAACTACTTGGCCATCTGGCGAATTGTCGCAGCACTAAATCCGGCTTCCCACTCGATGTCGTCGGTGCATTTCCTACGTCCTCATCCTCGATTGCATTCGTGTCTTCTGTTTCCGGTCGTGCGCTTACACTTAGAGGTGTGCACGGGGACTGACTGTTGTCCCCATCCCCTCCCGTCCCCGCAAAGCTTTTCTCCATCCCCACCCCGTCCCCATTGACTTAAAATCCATCCCCACCCCATCCCCTAATCTCTGTCCCCATCCCCATTCCCGTCCCCGCATTTCGGAACCCATCCCCGTCCCCGTACCCGCATTTTGGTCTCCGTCCCCGTCCGCGGTGTTTTATATCAACTATTCATTTATTAGTACCCAGGGTGCGATTTTATGACCTGGTGCAGTGGGAGGAGGGGATTTGTCGAGCTTAGGGGCGTAGTTGTTGGGGAAATGTAGCAGTGGGGAGGAGTTGTGGGGGAGATGCAGCAGTAGGGGATGCAGTTGGGCAGTGGAGAGGAATCCCCCTTCCCCTACAAATCGCGCCCTGTTAGTACCCAACACGAGAAGTAGCTTTTCAAAAGTTTTTCAAAAGTTTCTTCTAAACTATACAATAATCATATATGAAAATGGGACACTATTACTAACCTTATATCTTTAGCGCACATCATAACCATAGCGTCAGCCAATTCATTTTTCAACGTGTATACCGGAAACTAACCAAAAGATAACGGACATTCCCGGTTTTACTACCAATGCCATTCTGCCAGCAGTGAGCAAGACGTTGAAAAATGAATTGGCTCTCTTTCTTGTCCATTTTTCTGTAACTTTATAAAATGTTTAATTTATATAGTAGGCCTAAGCTAAGAGGAGTGTTTTAATCCACCTCCGAATCGATGGTGATTGAGTCAGGGGCACTAAGGTAAATAGTGATGGTGGTTGGTGGGCACAGGAGAGACTGGGCAATTGGGAGTGGGCACTGGGCGTTCAAATTACAAAGCTGTGCAAAGTGCTCTGCAATCCGCCCCACCTCTAAATTATATTATCTTTTGTTGTCCTGGACATCTATAGGTTCCCCAACAAGCTGAAACCGGCTCTGATGATTCTCCCTGGTGTGTTTATCAATTACCCTCAAGTTCTCAAATGGCTTTATGGTCTCTACCAACTGCGAACTAACAATGGTGTCGAGTGATCAAAAGATTCAAAACCAATCTTGCCTGGCCTAACAGTTCAATTTAATGGCCTTTTAATTCGAAACTGAAAGGCGTAGGCCTATATGGTTGGTAGCTATGCTAAAATCGGCCGAACGCATGATTATTGAATTGCGAGAGTAATCGTCCCCATTCCCGCGGTATTTACGGCATTTTTGAAACCGCATCCGCGGTAATACCGTCAGCCTGGATTCCGCTACCGCGGTACTACCGTCATAACTTTTCCGTCCCCATTAATATTTGGGCAAAATTACAGATTTCAATCCCGCTACCGCGGTAAATCCGCGGATTACCGCGGTGAAACCGCGGTAGCCATTACCGTGCATTCCTCTACTTACACTAGTAGTTCCTTCTTCGGCGTTCTGGAACCTGTTCTTGTTCCTTTCCTTCCTGACCTTCTTCCTCTGTTGGATAGGCCTACGTGCATCGCTCTGATCCGGATGATCGACGATGGCTGCACCCGTGACCAACTGGATCGGTCTCCAGCGACCAGCTGTGACCGTCTCCCGGTCGGCGGTCTTCGAAAGAGGAGGGGCTGGACCTCGGATTACGGCGAGTTCGCGATCGATGGCAGAAGGTGACGGAGGCGGAAGAATAGGCAGCAGGGAAAAGAACCTGGCGGCGGCGGCGGCGTTGGTGGCGGTGGACGGCGTCAGAGAAACCGGCGAACCGTTACAGCACGTCGCCGTCGTAGTAGTTGTTTCAGGGCCGTGTTGACACCGGAGAAAGATCCGTCGAGGATACGAATACGAGTAGGAGGCCTTCGTCTCGTCGTCGTCACCGCCGCCGCCGCGAAGGGCCGTCCGTTCCGACAACGACGACGTCGCCCCGCCGCCGCCGCCGCCGCCGTCGAGCGAATCCATCTTCAGACGATCGTCGTCTTCGCCGTGACTGCTGCTGCTGCTGCTGCTGCTGCTGCCGGAGATCAAACGGAACATCAGCGAAAAAGGGCGAACGATTGATGATCTCGCCTGACGCGCACGAGCGACTCCTGCCGTGGCCTTAACCCCTTAACTGGGGAATAAATCTGTAACTCAATGTAAACTGGACGGCTCTGAGCCGTCGCGCCCAGTTAAGGGGTTAAGAAGGGTTGAGCTCGGTTCGATATTGGCGTCGCCACGGGGTTAGGGGTGAGTTGCGCAAAAACGCTGAGAAAATGTTTTTGGGGATGGGGAGTATGACCTACTGTAGAATGATCGAAGAGCATGCGTGAATGTGGTGCTAAGACCTCCTGCATTGACGACCTCGTTTTCCTTGTGCACTTTTACATGAAAATATCGGCGTGCAGCCCCCTATTTCGAAATCCTGGCTACGCCACTGATGTTGAGTGGAGTTTACCCCTCCGCCGCTTCACAACGACCCCACCGGCAGTCCAAAATTGTGGTCTGGTAGTCTGGTACCCCCTTCCCCCAACTACCATTTAGAACAATCGTACACCACCCAAGGCGCCTGATGCGATGAGAATTGAGTACAGTGGCGACTCCACATGGAGTGTCCGGGAGGCCCGTGCCCCTTTATTGAAGGCCTGGCCCCCAGTGGCCCCCATTTGAGACCCTATACCTAGCTATAAATAGTGGGACCCCCATGAGGAACCGCCACTGACGTCTAATACAAAGGCCATTAATAATAATATTAAAGTCACGACCACCTTGTCAGCTGCACCCGATTAACGAAGTAACGAGGTTGTCTGTTACTTGTATGTTCCATGGTTTGCCATAGGCTAAATGTCCGAGGGAGAGGCAAAGGGCAAGCGCCTTCAATTTTCATGGCATCGGTTGTTGATATGGGATTTTATAATCCATCGGATTGATTTTAAGGCAACCGACTGGAGAAAGTCTGGCCGTAGCAGACTTTGGCACAGTAACCAAGATAACTAACTACTAGACGTTATATGCAAAACATGTCGTCGACAGTACGCTAATAATTTTCAATGTCATTTTAGACCTAAAGATGACGCATAGTCTAGGTCTGCATTTATGAAAACATGAAAACACCTTCGTTTTTAAGTCCACGCGATAACTACTTTCTCACAGACTTAGACTACTTGTCTGTTGCGTCTACAGCCTTTTGCACTTCTACAGCAAGTAAATAAACGAAGAGATTGTGGGTTTGAAATCGACGCGTTCAAACGAAAAGACTAACTGACCTCTGACGGCGAAAGAATACGAACAGCAACATTGTAATTCCAGCGAAAAATCCCAAAGCAATTCCAATCGAAATCGATGCTGTCATCACCACAATATGCGCGATAAACCAAAGCTTCTAGACATTCTATGGGGGGGGGGATTCCCCCTCCCCAAGTTTGAAATTTCCCCCATTTTCGACATTTTGGCAAGTAGTATGACTTCAGACTTCCGCAATGTCTGTTCCTCCCAAAATGTTAAACTCCCCCAATGGCTAGAATAAACACTGAACCAAAGTACAACACTCAAGTGCTTATGCAGTGTGTGTGTGTGTACGTGTGTGTGTACGTGTGTGTGTGTGTGTACGTGTGCTCTTTGGTGATTTCGTTCTCGAGTGCTGACAAAGCAAAAAATCTTGGACATTTCTTTAAAAGATGAACGTCCCTTATTTCATGATATGCGCATTAAAGTTGATTAGTTGAGGAAATTGAAGATTACGATCGCGAGTCTGGGAAAGAGAGTTTGAAAGTAAGCTTAATTTTTTTCATGAGTGTGAAGTTTTATCCGAAAATCTAATAAATTTAAAGAAACCGTGGAAACAGTGGAGCCGCAATGAACACTGTCTGCTGCAGAGGGTTTTTACGATTGAAATCTGAGCAAATATGATTTCTTTAGTTTTATAACACGAACCAGTTGGAAGACAAATGAATACCCGACGGTTGGTCATCGCTGATAATTATTAATTTACTGCGTCCCACTCTTTAGTAAGATAAATAATAACGAAAAATGGCAGATGCAACTGTCTGAACGCAATAATGGAAGTGTCTATTGTATAGAGGTCTATCGGTTAGGAAGCGTTGCCGTAGGAGGAGGAAATCAGTTAAGACAAAGCAGCTGGAGAGAAATGACGAGGGTAGATTGCGCCACAAGTTCCCACAACTGCCAAGTGTTATACTATATAGAAACCTTTAGCCACGTTACATGACTATAGGACGCACACGCGATATAGGCTACATTATACGGTTAGCTTATTCATTTTTGTAATATATCAAATTAAAAACAAATAATTGACGTATATTTGTAAGTCATATGAAGTTACTGTATACTATAACAATAAAAAATATATAATAAAATAAAATAATAATAATAACTGCAATGACAAAAATAACAATAATAATAACAACAATACAGTACTAACAATTCTTCTCCCTATTATTATTGTTATTATTATTATTATTAATTATTATACCTATTATTATTATTATTATTATTATTATTATTATTATTATTATTATTATTAATTATTATTATTATACCTATTATTATTATTATTATTATTATTATTATTATTATCAAACTGCATCTTAAGTCATTTACTAAGAGAAGAATCGTAGGTGCGGAGCAAATAAGGGGTAAACGACTTTTCAAAGGTAGCTACGCAGTGATTAGTAGGGTCAGGTTCGAACCCGCTACCCTACGGCGGCGTGTCAAGAGTCCTACTGATACTCCCCACCGCTAAGGATGTGACTGTTAGGCTGTGAAACTCACCGAACTGGATCCTTCTGTCGTGCGTCGCCTGCCTCGATCCTCTTCTCGATTGCGTCGCTGAAAATGCCACACTCCGTTTTGCTATTCACTTCACTTCGCTCTGCCTTATAGCCATTAATTTATTTATTCAAAAAAATTAGTTTATGAAGCGTAGCACAGGAATTCGTTGAAATAGTGGCGTGACCACGGACCAGGGTTCCAGGCAGGGTTTAATCTAGGTCGTTTCCAGGGGGAAAGGGCAATTTCCCCCGGAAATTTCAAATTCCCCGGAAATTTTGACATACTACATCAACTAACAGCAGCCCCCTATCAGAATTCCTCACCGACTTTGTCATGTCAATCCCCCCGGCTTTTTCAGTTTCTATCCGGAGTCCAGGAGTCTAGATTAAACACTGGTTCCAGAATAGGACGAGCGCCATCAGTTATAAAGGCGACCTCTGTCTGATCCGACAAAATCGTTTTTGAGGTTGGGGAGGGGGCTTTATGAGCTTTTACAATAGTACAATAGTACAATAGTACCAAATACTACCAAAAGTACAATACGACCAAAAGCTCTAATGCGGTTAAGATTCTGTCGAGAATTATCCCTCTCCCTCCATCGCTAGAAACGTTTTCGCATCGTCTTTTGCACAAATTTCACTACCGTTCACATCCCGAAAAGAGGCCAGACCTCAATACCATCTCTGTGGCTGCGCTAATGATTCTAATGCGTCGAATGCAATACTGTAGATTGTTGCGTAGGCCCCTAACTGTTGATTTGTCAAGTTCTAATGAACTAAATTTGATACAGAATTTAGACATGAATTTGAATTTGATTTAAGTCAACGTCAGTTATATTATTATTATTATTATTATTATTATTATTATTATTATTATTATTATTATTATTATTATTATTATTATTATTATTATTATTATTATTATTATTATTATTATTATTATTATTGCCGAGAAGATTTTTACATCTCTGTTAGTATATGGCAAAGACCAACGTCAACTGGGGTTCGCTTCAATACCTTACAGTAAAACTTTAAAAGCGCAACTTTAAATCAAATGATTCTGAACAACATTTGAAGCAGAGCTTCGATTTTTGTGTATGACTCGTAAATATTTCTTGGACCGCAACGGAAAACTCACGGATGAAGGCGCCATCCGTGTGGGATTCGATGTCGTTCCCGTCGAATGGATCACTGGCTCCGCAGGGAAAGGGAAGGAAGAGAGAGATGGAAAGGGCGCGCGGTCTGTCATTCCAGGGGCAAGTTACGTTCAGCGGCGGTGTCATATCCGAGCCGTTAATATTCTTCGCTCGAATTCATCTTCGGTCTTTGTTGCGTCGGCGTTTTTTGAAGTTTTCAGTTGTGCAAAGAAGCGCCATCCTCTGTCCAAATGACGATGTCTGTCTCTGCCTCTGTCCGTCTGTCTATGTCCCTCTGCCCCTTTCTGTCTCTGTCTGTCTCTGTCTGTATCTGTCTGTATCTGTCTGTGTCTGTCTGTTGTCTGTCTGTCTGTCTGTCTGTCTCTCTCTCTCTCTCTCTCTCTCTCTCTCTCCGTCGACATCCGTTCAGAAAACGCGATGGCATAATTGAAGAATTTGACGACCTAACTAAAAACGCTTTTGAGAAATCCTATTATTTCATTGCTAACAAATGTTTACCTACGCTCTTTTAACAGCAATAAATCATCATAGACGTACTGCGTTTAGCTTCTGCTTCATTAAACAAAGGCGCCACAGCGTCGCGCCTTCTCTCTTCGCATGCAGCTCATACCTCGCAATTTTCGACTTTTCTGGTGCTCTGAAGGGCGCTGTACTCTGTTTTCTTATACAGGCGCCGAAAAACCATTTTTCATCAGACGACGACGGCTTGTTCAGGGGCCACTACTCGCTCTCAAAGAACACATGGTAATTGTTTTGCCAAAAAACGCACGCCCTCTCCTGGATTGTTCATAAATAAATACTGTTTCCTTTCGTCGTAAATTGCTCACGAAAGGGGCGCGTGTGACGAGGATGGGTACAAAGACAACATGGCGCTTCCGGACCAATTTTCGTCTCTCTCTTTCTTTCTCTCTGTCTCTGTCTCTCTCTCTCTGTGTCTCTCTCTGTCTCTCTCATCGCTTTCTTAACTTCTCGCCTTCCTTTTCGAACAGTATACGGTATCTTCAACCGACTAGGCCTATTTACATTCCAGCGAGTTCTAAACAGAGGACATAAGGCAGCGGTTCTCAACCTTTATAGTGCCGCGACCCTTTTAATTCAATTCCCATGATGTGGCGACCCCCGACCAGGCCCGCCGAGAGAAATTCGGGCCCCTGCAGAATAAAATTTCTTGACGACCTTCTTTTTCTTTTTTTGCTCGTCAGCCTTTTTTACATCTTAAAATTAGCTGATGACCTTTTTTTGCTCATCAGCCTTTTTACATGTTAAAATGAGTAAATTTTGCGCAATAACAATAAAAGAGACAAGCCTATATTTCTGAAGGTCTCCGGCGACCCCCTGGCAAATCGTCATTCGACCCCCGTGGGGGTCGCGACCCACAGGTTGAGAACCGCTGACATAAGGGTTTCATTAAATCAATAATAATAATAACAATAAACGAAGTCAACGAGCGTCGACCCTCGAGTCCCGGAATATCCGAACATTCGTTCTGGAGCACACGGAGCCTTCTGCCCCCGGATGTCCGGTGGCTGGGTCTACGGACAGGGAACGCCTTCGCCTCTTCCGTTTGAATTTTCTGGGAGAGATACAGGCCTAAGAGAGACAGCGAATGCTTTCGCTAAATCGATGACGACGGCGAGGGAGAACATTCGTTCAGCAGACGACTTAGAAAACTGAAATCGTTTCGGCAGCGAATTCTTTCCACCCACCTTCGTTTCGTAAATCAGTCATTTAGCGCGCTCGGCGTCGTCCGCAGGCAGTTAAGAATCGCCCCAACGCACACAACCGCGCGTTGATCCACGACGCTTCGCCGACGCGAATTGGAAGAGAGCGGCGTGACGTGACTGTTAAACAATCCGAACGACTTTTCCACGGATTGGCAATCGTCGGGGGAAGAAGAACGGCCGATGCGCCAGTATAATTGTGCGGATTTTGCCTATACTATACAGTTTATGTAATGCCGTTCGACGCGAAATCTGCACACAGAGCGAAGACGAATTTGAATCAACCCGTCGACGCGCATCAAAAGTAATGACAACTAACGGAGACAAAGTTTCCATCAGAGTAGATCAGAAGGTAATGGAACAAGTGGGAAAGTTTACATATCTTGGCACGATTATATCAGAAGACTGAGAGGAAGAAATAAAGGCCAGATTGACAAAAGGAAGGGTTGCCATCAGAAAAATGAAGAACATTTGGAAAGACAACAATATCAGCATGAGAACAAAGAAGAGGATAATCGAGAGTGTTGCATGGAGTACAGCATCATATGGATGTGAAAGTTGGACTTTGAGAAGAAAAATACAGAGAAGAATAGAAGCTTTTGAAATGTACTCATTACGCACCATGCAAAGCATAAGCTGGAGAGATAGGAAAACCAATGAGGAGGTTTTGAAAATGTCAGGCACGGAAAGACGTTTCCTCAACATGTGCAAAAGAAGGAAGCTGCAATACTTCGGACACGTACAGCGGAACAGCGACACTAGGTCAACACTGGAGAGGACAATCCAACAAGGAATGATGTCGGGAACTAGACGAAGAGGGCGACCAGGGAGAAGATGGGTGGATGACGTGGAAGAGTGGACAGGAATGAAAATATCAGCAGCAGTCAAGAAGGCAGAGGATCGACATGGTTGGAGGAAAGAAATTCATGCTGTCACCTTAACTTCAGTTCATGAAGGAACAAGGAGAAGATGATGACGTCGACGCGCAAACGAAGTGCGCACTGAATGGGTCGAGACCGAAAGAAACGAGAATCAGACGGACGATGCGTGACCGTTTTACACAATAAAAGCGCTAAATTATTCCTTTCTGAGGTCCGTCTATATTGTCTGCGCAGCCGAGGGCCTCCCCGTCTAAGCTTACTTTACGTAGAATTGATGATCAGAGACAATAAGCAGATTGTTCTGTCTACTGTCGATTTTTGCAAATTATGGCAGAAAAGGACAAAATTTAACGCCCATCGAGTGTTTATTCTAACAACCTTGACATTGGGGATTTTAAAATGTTTGGGGGGCGGTGGAACAAGGTCTGAGTCGTCACACTTTTGGGGGAATTGCCATCCCCATGCAACATATAAAAATTTGGGAGGGGGGATTTTAAGACTTGGCGGGGGGGAATTCCCACCCAGAGAAGGCCTAGAATAAACACTGCGCCCATCACCACAATAAAATTCGTCGACGAAATAATTTTTTTTCATGCACCGGGACCGTTTAAAGAGCTCCCTCCCCCTACCCCGATCTAAGACGTACCTTCGGTGCAGTTGGTGACCATCCCCGTCCATCTGTTCTCGATGCACGTTAGATGCCAGGACGCTCGGGAGAAGTTACAGCGCACGGTCATACGGTGGCGCGATCTCTCCATCCAGGCGCCCGCAGGGAGCGAGGCGTCGGCGCAACCGATCGCTAAGAAGCGTCCGAGATAAACAGAAGACAAAGAGCCAATTAACATCTGCGGGAAAATGGACTCAGAATAATTAGTCATTTCCTACATCCAAACCTTCCTCTCGCTCCTCTTTATCTTTCCTCTTACTTCTCTCTCTCTCTCTCTCTCTCTCTCTCTCTCTCTCTCTCTCTCTCTCTCTCTCTCTCTCTCTCTCTCTCTCTCTCTCTCTCTATCTCTATCTATATATATATATATATATATATATATATATATATATATATATATATATATATATATATCAGCTTTCCTTCTCTTTCCTTCTCTCCGCTTCTTTCATCCTCTTTCTTTCATTCTCTTTCTTTGTTTCTCTCTCTCTCTCACTCTCTCTCTCTCTCTCAGCTTTCCTTCTCTTTCCTTCTCTCCGCTTCTTTCGTCCTCTCTCTTCCCTTATCTCTTTTCTCTCCTTTCTTTCATTCATTCATTCTTTCTTTCTCTTTCTTTGTTCTCTCTCTCTCTCTCTCTCTCTCTCTCTCTCTCTCTCTCTCTCTCTCTCTCTCAGCATCATGATCGTCAAAAGTGCAACTGTATTTCGTTGCTCGATGCTTTCAGAATTACTCGGAAAGGAGGGGAGAAGACAGACAGAAAGAACACATTTCTATCAGTTCTAGGCAAACGTTTCAATCGCTTAAGAATAATTCGAAGAATCGATCGTCTTCCCCTATTTCGGATAAACCTATACAAATCGAAGAAGATGACGTCGAAATGCTAGAAGCCCAAGACTTAAAACCCTTTCAACTAAATCTTATCGTTCAGTCTTGCATTTCTTAATCGTCTTATCGTCGTATCTACTTATCGTTTTAGCTCTAATCGTTTCAAACCGGATCCTTTGTAGCCCACCTTCGATCTTCAGGACGAAATTCCACCTGGCGACGAAACCTGTCGTCACCTGTCTGGTCTGCTGACGTCGAAGGTAGAGGTCGATCGTGTTTTCCAGCGAGACGTAGATGTTTCTCTCCCTCTGTTTCGAACGGCAAAGGGGTTTGGCGTGGGTCTCGCTCCCGTCCCAGATCACCAACTGCGCCGGACAGACGTCGTCGTCGTCGTCGACACGGTCGAGTGGCGGCGACGGCGGCGGCGGCGGCGGACGAAGAAGCTGCGAAGCGTGACGTTGATCGACTGGCCGCGCTCGGCGACGATGCGAAGAGGACAGGAGGAGGAGGATGCTGCTGCTGCTGCTGCGGCGAAGGCCAGCGACGAAGGAGAGGTGTCCGTGAGCTGCTGCTGCTGTTGCTGCTGGAGGTTGGCGATGTAGACTGCAGAGTTGGACGGCGGCAGAAATATCGAAGCGTTGCACAACATCTGGCTGAGATCGATCACTGAACAGACGATCACACAACGACACATGAACACTCCTAAATCATCCAATCATTATATATACACTGTATATAGGCTATCAAATGCATAGATACCAAAGTGAAGAAAAAGTGTCAATTATTAACGATAGCCTAATGGTAGGATAGGCAGCTGATTACCGTTTAACGGATATCCAGTGTTTTTCCAGACCCCAGGTCTTTAGGGGAGGGGATTGACTTGGCTGGAGGGCAAGAGACACGGTTCAATGCAAAAATTGTGTCACTGATGAAATTTTTAGGGGAGAATTTGGAGGTTTGGCGTCCCCTAACAGGCCTGGATAAAACACTGCGGATATCTATTAGGCCTATATTGGCCTGCTTCTTTGTGGACTGATTTTTAACACTATTAAATGATATCCTAGCATATTAAAACTAGTACAATAAGACTGTATAATAACTATATATAGCAGCAGCAACAACAACTGTAATAAAAATGGCAATAATAGATATAATAAACTGCAAAATTAAATAATTTATCTCCGCTAGTATAGCTGATTGCATCGATTTTCTGTTATGCATAATAATAATCTCTTAATTAATTGTATTATACTGACGCATCTATCGCTTTACTCTCATTAAGCTTATAGCCAATGACAAACTCTCTACAACTGTAAATGCGCATCTCGTTTTTTCATAATCTACACTATTTCTCACAGTTTTCCCTTCCAACTCTGTCATTTACCTGATTCCATGGATGGATTTGAAGTATAGATTAAGGCCTGTTCTTTAGAATCGATGCTGCAGTAGCGTAACAATTATTGACGAGATATTTTACTGGCATCTCTCAATATAAGACTGACGATTCGCGTTGTTGTATCGATGGTATAACCACCGTATATCATACCTCTGATGCATCGGTAGGAGGCTTCCAGATAGGACACGAGGTCCTTGGGACACGGCTGCACGAGCTCTCTCAGGCGCGGCACTCCGAATTCGCACGACCTTCGCCCGGAACACGATCGATCGAGAAGTTCAAGGACGTTGACGGAACAGCCCATGAATCCGTAGTCGTGTGACACGCACCTCCCGGCCGTCATGCGCCCGTAGCGAGCGTCATCCATGACGATGAAATGCTGCTGAGGGCATGACACGTTGAAGACTTCGAACTGACAGAAGTCTTTCTGCTCTAAAAAGGCGACAGACAAAAACGGATCGCATCTTAGAAAATAAAAATAATGACGGCGAACATAGGCCAACTAGCTGACTGAATGTTAGTTTCTACAGCTATTCAATGGCGCACCAGGATTACGGAATAGGGGCACACGTTGGCGTTTTCGGGTAAAAAGTCTCCAATGAACAAAAAACCTCGTCAGGGAGTTCTTCGCACATTCACGTATTCTCTTCGTGGCCGGACAAAATGTCCGCGGACAAAATGTCACGGAGAAAATGTCACGGTTTGGGGTTAGAGTTAGGGTTACATTTTGTCCGCTGACATTTTGTCCTCGTGACATTTTGATCTAGCACCATTCTCTTTCATCGTGCTACATCGAAATGTAGCACGATGAAAGAAAATGTAAAAATGTAAAATGTAGCACGATGGAAACCCCATAAAATTTTTCAACGGGTTTGCGCAAATCCCACGAACGCTCCCAGCTAGAATAGGGGAAGGGGAAGGGGCGGCTCCAGACCTCCCGTGGCTACGCCAATGTTTCTATTTTTTTCCTTTGCAGCAAAGCAGTGGTGGTGACATCGTAGGTTTTTCAGAGAAGAGACAAACATTTGGGAAACAGAATCGCAGAAATAATGCAACATATATTACTCCTACGTGTAGACTATGTGCTGTCAATATCTAAGCGCATTGCGCTGGAGCAGGCGTGCCTCGGCAAACTAATTGAAAGTGAAACGCTATATTCCGCCGCGTTCGACGTGACATCTCTGCTTATCTGTCTTTCGGTCAGACGCGTCTCGAATTTCGAAAGAACTTCCTTCCGTCCCTGCGTGTTTCTGGTCGTTCAGGAGGAAAGTGATTTTCTTACGGCGTTCCGAGCGAACGTTCACGGCATCGAACGGGGAACATTTGACACCAGAAGCTACGAGTCGTGTAAAAGGTCATCGTAGTGTATATAGACCCCGGAGTTAGTAGGTCAACGCTTATTTGAAATCAGACCCGTAGGAAGTGGTGGGAGATGCAGGGGTGCAGCTGCACCCCTGGAAAAAATTGGGGGATGCGCCGCACCCCTGGAAGATGAGCCTGTTTCTTTTGCTTGTCAGGATTTGTTGAAAAGCAGATTAAGGTGATGACCATTTTTTGCTTGTCGGGGGTTTTAAGAGACGAGAAAGGAAGGGTGATGACATTTTTGCTTGTCAGGTTAGGTTTTTATGGTTAATGATAATTTTTAGTTACGCCTCTGAAAATCTGCATTACCTGCTAAAAATTCGTTCCGACGTGCCAGTTTGAAATGGAATAGTTTACTTGCCTTAAACCCAAGCAGTAGAGAGAAACGTTTGGACGCGGAAACATAGGCTCTGCAAGATAATGGCTGAGTAAGTAGGCAGCCTGCAGGTTAACGGAATGTCGATATTTCTAGAGCGTTGTAAAAAAAATAGTCGCTGCACATCCTTAGGTGCTTGATCGAATAGTATAATAACAATAGTCGAAATGTAATGATAAGTTCAGATAATGGTAGAATAACAGTCACTCCGATTGCTTTTTTTAAATGTTTCGCAAATCTATAGTTGTATTGGTAGCTGCAATGCTGAACAATCAAGAAAGATCTATACCGACATTTGATTATATATATATATATATATATATATATATATATATATATATACTGTATATATACGCGTCTTCTTCGGGGCAACATGATAGCATTCAAAGTACAGAGACAGACATACAGACAGAAACAGAAACAGATATACAGAGACAGAGACACAGAGAGACAGATACGGAGACAGACAGACATAAAGACAAAGAGGCAGGGAGGGAGGGAGAGACAGAGAGACAGAGAGACAGAGAGACAGAGAGAGATCAGCACATATTCGTCTGACTGTATATTGGGATGTTCGTCCGGTATTTGTGTGACGCAGGCAACCGCCCGAGGCTTGAACTGACCCCTCTCTCTCTCTCTCTCTCCTCTCTCTCCTCCCTCTCTCTCCCTCTCTCCCTCTCCCTCCCTCTCTCTCTCCCTCTCTCCCTAGCTCTCTCTCTCTGCCATCAAAGCAACTGGATGTAATGCAGGGAATAGTGTCATTCCTCTGAGTCGAATGACACAGGTGTTGCTGTCGCAGCCTATATATTGCTCAGAACTGATTCAAGAAAGAGAAGATCTAGCGAATAATGATGGATTTCAGTTTCTTTAGATGAGGTTCTAATGAGCAGAGACACTTAGACATTCGCCAAGTCAGTAGAAGAAACAGCGATCAGCTAATTTACCAGACCAGTAAATTCTTCAAAGAAACAAGTTCTTGTAATCCTAACAAATTTCAAAGCATCGCATAAAAATTTTCAAAGACTCAGGAGCGGAACTTTTGAAGAGTCAGGTGGAAATTCAAAATAGGCCTATAGAAACAGTTCTATAATCTCGCCAGAACATGCATGAATTGGTTTTTTAGAAAGCGCTTTCCAGCAATTTTAACGTGCATTTGCACAGAAGTAAGTTTTCACGAGGCAGATTTTTCAAGAGCGCCTTCATCTGTAGAAGTGATCAAACATGGACATGGGTCCATTTTTTGAAACCCAACCCAACCCACCACTATTCAAACCCAACCTAACCCAACCCACGGAACAGCTGGGTTACTTGACCCAACCCAACGCAACCCATGCATAAAAATTCTTAAACCCTCCTTCATTTCCTAGACCAAAGGGAATGTATTCCATCTGGCAGATTTCATATTTCTGGATGCCTTTAACTTGTATTTTCCGATTGCTCCTGTGAAAAGGCATCGAAACAGATTAAAGGTAATTACAGTAGTAGTAATTTTTAAAAAACCATTAATATGTACACATTTGTGCAATATAACACAACAACCTGACAACCCAACCCACCATAAAGTGAAACGTTCGGACCCAACCCAACCCATGGGTGGACCCAACCCATGTCCATGCCTGAAAGTGATTATAATGCTGAATTGCAGTCCAGTAAACTGAAATGTTTAGAATGTTTCTCTTATCGACGATTCAGGCGACTGCCATGAAATGATTGTCTCTCAGTGACAACCGTCAAAAACGCCTTTTATAAAAACCTATCACAGCGGGTATTGGTTCCACTGTTGTCGCAGTCTCCGCCTAATCATAGTTAAAGTGAATTGCATAGCGAAGAAAAAGTAATTTCTCACCTGCCTGAGGTAAGTTACTAGCGACGAAAGGCCAAACAATTCCAACGCCGATGAGCAAATCTTTCCTTATCAGACATATTAAAGCCATCTTCGATGCAAACATCACCATACTAGTCATGATTGACAACAACAACTGCAATGTATTATATAGCAGAAACCAGAAACTTTTTCGTGTATTCAATCAATGTTCTTCACTATGCGTGTCGTTGCGAATTATTGATTCCTATAGTTAGAATGCTTTGCATAATTATAGACATCTGACATTCCTTTCGTAGTCAAGCGTTTGACATTCATCGGCAGCGCGGAGATGACGGGAAACGAATGACGTCAGCTCAACCGATGAGAAGAAGAAGAAGAAGAAGAAGAAGAAGAAGAAGAAGAAGAAGAAGAAGAAGAAGAAGAAGAAGCCAGAAAACACTAACCGCTCACTAAAACACTTATCTGTTCGAATGAAACCGTCATCTTTTATACGGTAGGACAGTTGACCCAAGCACTCGATCGGACGACGGCAGTTTCATCCTCATAAGATTTAACGCGCAATCGATTTCTAATCCAGCTCGGCTGACTGTCGGTGTTAGAACTGCTACTCCTAATGGAGCTGACGGCGATAGAGACAATCGAGGAAGCAGAAGAGGATGGCGGAGGGAGCGGAAGATGGCAAGGAGCTGACGAAGCGAGATTCAAGCCTCGTTAGCGCCTCTAGAGGCTTTTACACAGAGAGTAATGCCTCCTAACCACTTTAGATCAGGGTTTCCCAAACATTTTGGAACCGCGGTCCACTTCGGTGGTTTTGCAACTTGCCGCGACCCTAATCAGAGCATGTAATAGTTTTTTAAAAATGCATTAGGCCATCTGGCGAACGTTAGCTGAAAAGAATCTTCTGAATTTGAATAAATGGCAAACAAAAGCTCCGATTCCATTCAAATGAAAAATATGGCAAATATATTAGGTAGAATTATTTATATTTTTGCCAAAAACAAGACCAAAGGAGAGAATTTTGTTTTGAAATTTCTTGAAATTTATTTTTAAAATTTTGCCAGGAACATACCTTTGTTACGCGTCTTAATAATTCTATGAGTATGACAAAATCGCTTAAAACAGCCAATATCCCCGTCATTTTTGACGGGTAAACACCTAGTTGTGAAATAAGATCGATTTTTTACAAGTACAATAGGTAGGCCAGGGTTTCCAAATATTTTTGGGACTGCGACCAGTCGACCACTTCAGCGGTATGAAAACATTCGGCGACCACGTAAGGTTAAGTTATTGTTAAAACTAAAATTGGATAAAACAATAATCAGTTTAATATAAGCTGTGTATGGAGGATTGCAGGCACATAAATTTCTGAAAACCTTAGCCTGCTTACAACTTTCAAGGCTTGTGACATTGTAGTAATGGTTAGAAAATGACACTGTTGAATCAAATTTCGCGCTAAACCGCGACCCATTAGACTGAGCCCTGCAATCCACTTCTGGGTCGCGACCCACAGTTTGGAAAAACACTGCTTTAGATCATGCTATAGGAAACAGCAGGAAAAGTAGTAGAAGATCTCCATCAGATTATTTCCATAGACTGTCTGCACTTTCTCAACGAAAAACTCAGAAGTCAGCTCCGTTGAAATGTCGCGATAAGCAGTGTTTATTCTAGGCCTTCTCTGGGAAGGGGGATTCGGATTCCACCCCCAAGTTTGAATCCCCCATATTTTGACATTTTGGCAAGTAGTATGATTTCCCCAATGTCTGTTCTCCCAAAAACATTTTAAACTCCCCCTAATGTCTAGAATAGCCACTGCACGATAAGGATAGACAGTAGACACTAGAGATGTGCGGGTACAGCAAAATGCCTACCCTACCCGTACCCGTGAAAAAACTTTTTTACTCTACCCGTACCCACTAGCGCTATACCCTACCCGACCCGTACCCGTAAGCTGTGTACCCTACCTTGCCCGTACCCGTACCCGACATTGGTTGGAATTTGGAGTTTTTTGGAGTTGGACCCGTACCCGCGGGTGCCTGTACGGGTACAAGCCTACAAGGACCTGTACACGGACCCGTGTACCCGTATCCGTTCCTAGAGACTATAGAGAGGCAACAATGAAATAATAATAGTAAAAATAAATTCTAGTACTTAGGAATCAGGATATTCCACTTGGCAAATAGTAGGCCCGGCTTCTGAAGTCTGGAGTCTGGACTACTGGTTGGTAACATTGTGTAATACAACTAGTCAGCTAGCTTAAGCCTACATGAATGTCGGACATGGATTAGAACTTCTAGAAGACTCGATGGGCTTGTTTAACATATTTAGTAGATATGATTTATCCATGAGCAGGCATTAGAGCTCAAGTTAAACAACAAAACTTTACCAGAAGAACTTTCTCGGTCGAGGAGTCCTTGGAGGAGTCAGAGGATGCCATTAAAATTATAGATTTATTATATTATACACTACTTTACTGATGAGTGATGATGTCAGATGACGTCATCTGTATTTCCTTTATGCTCCCAGTAAGTAAAATGCATGCTGTCTGACAAACTGAACGCGATGTACAAGTTATACTAATACACTTTACTCAATATTATTTTTCTATTACTGCATTGCTAATTTGCTATAGAAGTGAGAAATGAAAATATAATTTTTCGGGTAAAAACGGGTATACCTGTACCCGTAGCCGCTATACCCGTACCCGTAGCGCTATACCCGTACCCGACCCGTACCCGAAAAAATGTGTACCCTACCCTACCCGTACCCGCGGGTACGGGTACGGGTAGGGTATACCAGCGGGTACGGGTATACCCGCACATCCCTAATAGACACGAGAGGTGAACGGAAGAAGTCAGCTTCCGACCAGAAGTTGGAAGGCTGAAAATAGGAGGTCCGATGGACGCACTTAGTGGGTCCCCATCTGTTCCCCAGCTGTCGCCCGTCCACCGATTACAGTACAGAACATCAGCGCCCCCTTTCGTAGGTCGCTGCAGAATAATAGTATCGGAATTGAAATTGCAGTTGACAGCAGATTGTAACAGGATGGTTGCCTCGTGTTGTCATTCGCGTGAGATCATCTCCGGTGACACTGCTTGCTATCGTCGTGACAAATTTTGTCACGTGATCTGCAGGAAGCGGAAGTCTTCTGTCGCAAGTGCAACGTCGCCCAGGATACAACGAGATCGCCTGAACACGCACTTCCGTTAAGAAAAAACTAATTACGCTCTTAATTTCGCTCTGTTTGGAGCGGATGTC
Source organism: Metaphire vulgaris (assembly GCA_018105865.1). NCBI lineage: Eukaryota > Metazoa > Annelida > Clitellata > Crassiclitellata > Megascolecidae > Metaphire > Metaphire vulgaris. The sequence continues at coordinate 6,946,982 of CM030832.1, forward strand.
GGCGGGTGACGAATTTTGTCGCTGCTAGGAGAAGCTAATTTTGAATCCGACAGAATATATTACAGCACAGGAAGTTGATTACAACGCCCGACTCAATTTGCCGAAAGTGTCGGAAATGAACAGTCGAAGCTTATTAAGCAAAGAAGAACGAATAGAATAAGAGTATTTGCACAACTATAGTCAGGGGCGGCGCTAGGTGGGTGGGTCCGCGGGTCCGGACCCACTCAGTCTCAGGCAGGGACACCCGAGCAAATCGTGCGCATCTGCAGAGAAATTTTGATTTTCGGGTGGGGAGTGATGGGGAGGGGTAGTCTGAGCCGGGTCCTGGTTGTGTAGATTGCTTTAGACCCACCCAGCCAACAAAACCCAGCGCCGCCCCTGCAACTAGTAGGACTAATCGATCACATACGCTGAAACTTACCGTTGACTACTATTTGATAATTTCTCGAAAAATATTACGACTTATATTATATTACTTATAACCTAAACAGGGACTTAGAGTGGCTTTGAATTTCTAATTTCCTCTGTGTCGGTGATCAGTTTCACAAATAGCGACTTAGCGATTGTGATCCGATTGGGCGAATGGCTGGTCGTGAAACCGGATCAGAGGCGAATACCA
>CM030832.1:6957600-7090100 GCA_018105865.1 Metaphire vulgaris
TGCTGCTGCTGCTGCTGCTACTGCTCTGAATCTACCACTACTACTACTACTACTACTACTACTACTACTACTACTACTACTACCAACTACTACTACAACAACAACTACTACTACTACTACTACTGCGACTATCACTAAGTAGGCCTAGGGCCTAAACGATAGGAGCGATGGACATCGCGACTGAAAATACCGGTTTTGAATCAATTTTCTGATACACTGGGAGCCACTAGCGACGGTTCTAGAACGCAGAGAACTGGAGTGAAGCGGCGATCGTATTTCGGTGTTTTATGCACTAATGCATCGATTATTTTATTTGCCTGACCCTTACACGAAGCTGCATTGCAATAATGTTAAAAAACACGGCATAGAAACTGCACGGAATGCATTTTACCCTGTTTTCGCTAGTTCGTCATTCGACAATTTCTTTCTTCTTGGACGCATCTCGCCGTTGAATTTCGAACGTCGATCGATCGAAAGAGGAGGAGGAGGAGAAGAAGAAGAGGTCGACACTGAAGCGTTAGCTTTGCCCTTAGCATTCACCGCGTGCCTTAGTCTCAACGCCGTCGAGGCTCACCAAGGATCACACGGTGAACCCTGAGGGTCGTCAGATGATTACACCACCACCAACAACAACAACAACAACGACGACAACGATGCAACAACTAGCAGAACGGGGCATTATCATCATTACCCCCTCCCCTCTCTCCCTCCAAACGACGCGTCCTACCAATATGACAAAGAAAAAGGTCGTCTATTTCGCAATAATAACGCAGCAATCGCTAACGGCAAACGACGGTTACGCGCGCTTTTAGGCGTCGCTGTCGTCTGCCTCTCAGCCGATCCATCGTCTGCCTCTTAAATACGGCGTCGGTCGACGTCGTCTGCCGCCTACGACGACGGCCACGGCCACGGCCGCCGCGGCGACAGCGGCAGCGGCGGGGAAGAGGCAGTTGGCATCTCTTCCAGGCGGCAGATACGAGAGCCGCGCTTCCAGAAACCACCGATGCAGCTAACTGTATTATCGTCGCTCGCACGGCCTAGAAGGAAAGAGGGACGAAGAGAGAAGGAGAGATGGAGATTGGAGAGACAGAGAGAAAGAGAGAGAGACAGAGACAGAGACAGACAGAGAGACAGAGACAGAGAGAGAGAGGGAGAGGGAGAAGAAAAGAAGAATGACGGAGAAGGGATGGGGCGTCTGAGTGATGGCCAGGACCTTATCGGCCGTCTCCAGAAATCCGGTCCCTATGTTTTTCCTCCCTCTCCCTCTCTCTCTCTCTCTCTCTCTCCCTACCCCCTTCTCCACACCTCTCGCTCTGAGCGCGCATAAGCAGGGTGGTACAAAATATTCGCACCCGCTGTGTGCGTTCTCTGCACGGCATCGCCGACCGACGCCCGTCTTCTGGCAAGAAACTTCCACTAAAGCGATCACGAGACGACGGATGCGGAACGAGGCCGGCTATCGCTCCGTCCTCCCTCTTCTCCTTCGCGTCGTTTTCTTATTCTCGCAAGAACAGAATCGATCGATTAACTTCAACCCCTTCAATAGAAATGCAAAACAGCTTAAGAACAGTCGCATGGGGGTCGGTGGGGGGGTCGGGTCAAGTGCCATAATTCTCGAAGTCGTTCTAAAGCTCGGGTGCAAAATTTCTAGACGGCTTGTGCTATGTTTACGTCTATAACATAGCGCACAAAAACATCGCGTGAATCGCGCATCAGAATAGGCCTATCGCCAAGTAATCCTTCATAGGTAGGCCTGATGGCGTTTCATTCAAATCTTATTGTGTAGGCCTGTTCAGAAAAGCAATAGGCTTTAGTAGTGTAGCTAGGTCTACTCCAAACACGCAAAATTGGCCTTTATCGCCTGTTTTTTAGGTCGTAGGCCTACGCCTAAATTCGCCTAATGCTCTGAAAACAAAAATACTAAACTCCAGAGAGGACTACAGTAATTTCTTGGGCTAGCGCCGACGCTTTACGCGCCTAGCATCCCCCGATGGGAACAGGGCCAACGGGGTAAGGACACAGTAATTAAACCGTCGGTCTAATGAAAAATCCTAAACCATGACCTTGTAGCCATACTCCTAACCAAAAATAGTCCGTTTCTCCTCTTTTTAAGAGGGCAGCCTATGCCAAGCACGAAATAGATGGGGTTTTTAACCGCCTGTTTAATGACATGGCGATATTTTCTGTTCGCGATATTATTGATGGTTACGGTTTATTACGACAGTTTTACGTGAGAGGCGACATTACACAAGCGCTTCATTTCGAATAATCCGAGGGAATCAGAGCCTGTACAGAAGAGGCGCTATATAAATGCCTTGCTACATTACATCGTCGCTGCCAAGGGCTTTATTTCAGGTGGCATTAGAGCTGTGGTAATAATTTTAAGAAATTGTCTAGTGAAATATTAAGTCTTTGTCTTTCGATCGAAGTGGAAGATGACTAATTACTGTTATTGTTGTTATCAGTGTTTATTCTAGTCACCTTGACATTGGGGGGAGTTTGAAATGTTTGGGGGGATCAAGATTTGTCTCTCCACGCTTTTTTTTTTTTTGGGGGAGAATTTTCATCCCCAAGCCAACATATACAAATTTGGGGATTTTAAAACTGAGAGGGAATTCCACCCCCCCCAAAAAACAGGCCTAGAATAAACACTGGATGTTATTATCGAGTGGTGGATATTTAATTAAACTTCGAACATCGAACGGTTTCTATAACGAGAAAAAAATTGCGTGGAATATCCATGCAAGCGACTTACGCAACATCTGCATCATCAGTGACACCGACCGATGCTGCCACTGCTGGTGGTGCTGGTGGTGGATGCGGTGGAGATGGTGGTAAAGTGACGTTTGCAAAGGCAGCAGATCATAACGTACATCTGTAACCATAGTCCTTAGTAAAACTAGACTATAATATGGATACAGACAGACAAACAAACAGCCAGACAGACTGGTAGACAGACGGACAGACAGGAAGGCAGAGTGACAGACAGACATATTTGATAATGCAATGAACGTGAGAACAAGAGAAATGAAGAAAATTGAAAGATAAAGAGAAAGAAATACTGTATGAGGAGTGGGAGGGGAAGAGGAAATGAGACAAGTTTTCGAATGCTGCCTCTTTCGACTTCTCGGGGTTTTCAGCTAGCTGCAGTCAAATTCAAAAGGACCTATATTATTGGCGCAAAGCATCGGCATAAGCCCCTCAGCAGCAGCAGCAGCAGCAGCAGCAGCAGAAGCAGCAGCAGCAGCTGCGATCAATGAGCACACATAGTTTGTTATGCATTCGTCGGGCCATGTCACACAACTGCGTCACTGCGTCGCTCTCATAAATGCCTCGCAAAATAATAACTACTGTACTCCGTGTACGCTCTGCCTTTCTGCCCGCTTCCGTCCGCGTCTGTATATAGCTGGAAGACGCGCTTTGCCCCTGCCTCCGTACCAGTGCCTCTACCTCCGTTGCCAGTGCCCCTCTGCCTCCGTGTCAGTGTCTCTGCCTCCGCGTACCAGTGCAGGTCAAGGATGGTCGATGTAGTGCAAGTTACATGATTTCGACTTAAAAACGTCCGCATATTCGTAAATAAATATCCTGAAATAGATTTCACTTCTTACTCTACACATTTATTTTATAAGTATAGGCCCTATAATGTATATATATATATATTCTTTTCGAGGAACTTTTCCGTTCTTTTCGAGGAACTTTTTCCGTGGCCGTCGACCTCGAAGAACCTGACGAGAGTTAACACACATTAATTTTGTGTCCGGACAATTTTTTTCTCATAAGACCTTCGGGAATGAAGTACAGAGGGTATATATATATATATATATATATATATATATATATATATATATATATATATATATATATATATATATATATATATATATATATATATATATATATATATATATATAGACAGACGACAGAGCGTTATAGCTATAGAGCATTCGGCGCCCGGGGCAAAGTATCAATTTTTCGCCCCTAACATTCTAGAAACTGTTGATGACCTTTTTTGCTTATCAGACTTTTCGCGACGTTGTAGGAGTAGTAAAGTAGCAAAGGAAGTTATGTGCAGAATGCAGGCGAAGACCTGTTTTCCTTGACATAATGACATATTGGTAATACCGTTGTCAATAAATCAACCATGGTTTCTGACGCCTCCCTCCTCCCCAGAACGGCACCAGAGGCAGCTTACTCCCACCCCGCCCACCTAGCTACGACTCTGGAAGATGAGTGTTTAACTCGGTGCCATCCAAGAAGATGCGTATGTATATTTCGATAGATTCGGTTATGAAATTACGATATTGCTGTTTCGTCTTTTCAAATTCGCCTGTCCCAACAACTTAGACAATTTTTGACAAAAGTAGTATTCTACTGTAGGCCAGAGGCGTCGCTTAATGAAAGCCCGGGGGTGCCCAGGCATCCCCCCAAAATCTTGTTATGACAATTAATTCTTTAACGAGAAAACTATAGCAGTAGTTTTAAGATGTTCTAATTTCTAACTTAATTACTAAAAGACACTTTGAGACCAAACGGTTATGCATCAGTAAAATTTATATCAGGGCGCCGGGAATGTGCATCCCCCAACAATTGCTGCTGCGACGCCACTTCTGTAGGTAAAATACTTAACAGTAGGAATGAGTTATTTTCTCTGGACGACAATAATTCACACAGTTATTTTTATTGATTATTCTGTCAATCATCTTGCATTACTTAAATCAATTACTATGTAAAATATTAATTTGTCTATTAGGTACCTCTTGGCAGGAATTATGTTTCCCTTTTGGCAGGGCCGACGAGAGGGGGACAGGAGGTCCATTTTTACCTCGGGCCCGGCGATAAACAAAGGGCCCGCGCTGACCAGAAAAAATTATTAATGTAAAAGATGTAGGCCTAAGTGACGACCTTTCTTAAAATATGAGACGACCTTTTTTGCTTGTCAGCAGTCGTCCAGAGAAAACCATGGGTCTATTTTTTAGAACCCAACCCAAATCTCCAACCCAACCCATGCCGGCAATAAGGTTAAGCTCAACCCAACCCAACCCAACCCACCGTAATGCATTACAATTTCTTAAACCGTGACTTATTTTCTGACCCAACCCAAGCTATGGTTAACCCAACCCATGGCCATCTCTGGGCTAGTCTAACGACACTAATGTACACAAGAATGTACACACAGAGAGCATATTTTGCAGTTTATATAGCACCGTATTTGGTGTCCGTACGCCTGTCTGTAGTTCAGCGCGATTTTGTTGAGGGTTCAAAGGAGCGCGTTAGGCACAAAAGTAATGAGATCATGTGAACTTCTCATCAGCCGAGTCACCGAAGCTTAAATTTCCATGATATAATCTACATATTATGTATGCTTTTATGGTCTTGTGTATTCGTTGTGTGTGTGTCGGTCGGTCACCGCTTGTTGATGTATCATCGAGGTAGGCCTATACGCCGATGCTCTTTTTCTCTGAGAGCAACATCAATCGAAAGCACCGTGTTAAGTGGAGCAGGCAAATTGATTAGAACAGCGTTGTTGTTGTTCCAGTGTCGGGGTGACATGCACGACGCATGCAAAGGCCCCTATATACACACATTAGCCTATATTGTTTTTCTCTCTGTATTGATCTGTCTTTCAATCCAGGCTATACTGTTTCTTTCTGTACTGACGTCTTTGAATCCAGGCAATTTTTTGCATATTCGGCCTTCCTCGACCTATTTTCTCAGAATTTTGAATTTTCTCTTTTTTAATTGTCGAAAGGCCGTAAGCTATAACTGCAACACCTGTCCTCGCTTTTCTCTTGAACGTACCCTCATAAACCTCTAATTTACTTGCAAAAATGCATTTTAATAATTACTATTCTGGCCTATTACGTTTTTATAGAGCGATCGTTTGCGAAAAATGTTGCTTAGAAGTGATAGCGGAGAGAAATTTCTGAGAACTTCCAGTCTGTGTTACGCAACTAAAACAATTGATATGGGCCTACATCAATGACTTACTAAGAACGCTTATTCTGTAGTGATGCTGTTACCGATTACATATCTACGATGTTTTTCGGCCAGATAGCAGTAGGTCTACTGTTTGCAATAAAATTTTACACCATCTCAGTGTGCCGTCTTCAATTTTCCATAAAAATCCCACAAAATGTTGGATGTGTTTTATGGCATTGAACGGACCCAATAGAAAAATCGATAGGTTTGGCCTTTGGCCTTCCGACCTCACAAAGGTTATCGAAAATTGGGACGAAAGTATTTAGATCCCTTCTCGGCTGTTTCGTTTTAAAAATCGACTGGGCTAAGGATAGAGCATGCTACGCTACCATTAAATGCTATAGTACGTTCCTACGTTCCACACTTTAGCACTGGATTCCATTAGCCTATGCTGCCTTGTTCGGAGCATGGCGTAGGTTATGGATCTGCTGCCGTTATTTCGCCCTGCCCCCCGAACACTCCTCTAATTTTTATATTCTGCTATCGCCCGCGCCGCAGCACATAGAAATATAGAAAGATAGAAACGCCGCACAGAATCTGAAGATGTATCGGTCGTCTATAATCCCGGGGCCTATCCTTGAACCATTATCCATCAACCGCCGGGTTCTGATTATCGCTTCCATTTTCACAACGGACACGCCGCAGAGCTTTAGCCATTTCCACGCCTTGGCGCGCACGAGGTCTCAGGCACCATATTTATGTTACGATACACGTCCGTACATCGTTTGTCTCTCCGTCGATCCACAATGCCCCCCCCCCCATATCCATATGCTGCTCTCCGTGGCAGTATACTTCATATTTCTCCTCTCTGTCTGTCTGTCCCTCTGTCTCCTTTTGTCTGTCTGTCTATCTGTATCTGTATGTCTGTGTCTGTCTTTTTCTTTCTGTCTGCCTCCCTACCTTTTTATGTCTGCCCTATCTATCTGTCTGTGTCTCTCTGTTTGTTCGTCTGTCTGTTTGTTCGTCTGTCTGCCTCTCTACTTTATATGTATGTCTATCTGTCTGTCAGATTCTGTATGTCTGCCTGCCTGCCTGTCTCTCTGCCTGTCTGACTGATGTATTTATTATAATGTTCGTACTTGTACAGCTAAATGCGTTCGTGTGTCCGGGGCCTGTGTCGGGTGGTCCTCTTCCGACTCAACGGCGGCCGATGTTTATTGCCGAAGGGGCGGCTGCTGCTGCTGCTGCTGCTGCTGCGGGAGGCAGCGGCGGTGGACGGACGGACGGACGGAGGGAGGGAGGGCGGCGGCGACGACGGCGGCGGCCGAAGACGCATTTCACGGTCGTTGCGTCGTGTTATTCGCCGTCCGTGGAGTCCAATTCCTTGGAATCCAATCCCAGGTCTAATGCCAGTCGTGTATCTCTCGTCTTCACCGATTCCAATCCCCCCACCGTCTCCGCTCACCCATGAAACCACGCAATCAGTCTCTCTCTCTCTCTCTCTCTCTCTCTCTCTCTCTCTCTCTCTCTCTCTCTCTCTCTCTCTCTCCCCCAATCCCACTATCCGTCCGTCTGTCTCTGTCACCTTACTTCTGGGTCAATTCTTTCTCCTATCTGCCCGCGTGTTTGTCTGGTTTGTCTGTCTGTCTGGCTGTCTCTCTGTCCTAATTCTTGCCATTCATCAGTAGATGTCAATTAATTTTCAGAAATATTCTAGCATCGTTGTCTGTTAATTTAATATAATAAATTCGCTAAAATTTTTCTGGCTCTGGCTGAGATAGGCTATTTAATCATAGAATTTCTCAAATTAAACTTCATAACTAAATCTCCATTTACTCATTGAGCAATGAGCATCAGAAAATGAAACTTAAAGTCTAAGCCAAAAATCTGGATATTGCACAAAAGCTAGACGTTCAATATAAATGACGACATGCTGTTTTCTCTGCGGCATCCATAAAGTGGACGACCAATATCGTAAAATAACAGAATTTGAGACCACCAACTCAGTCACTATCGATCTTACAAGGCTGTGAGACGCTGAGGATCAAGCTGAGCAGCAAAGAACTTGGACGGCGCATATGCGTTCAGACAGACAGACAGACAGACAGACAGACAGACAGACAGACAGACAGACAGACAGACAGACAGACAGACAGACAGACAGACAGACAGACAGACAGACAGACAGACAGACAGACAGACAGACAAAGACAGACAGACAAAGACAGACAAAGACAGAGGCAGAGAGACAGAGACAGAGAAAAAGAGAAAGACCTCCGATATTTAGCATTTGTAGAGTCCACACTGTTGTCATGTTGCAATTTGAATCAAGATGGCAAGTTTCTAAATCACCCAGCGGTTACAGTCCTGACCAAATGATTGAAACCGTTTCTTCTTTAATTTACTTTGACTTCTGATGTTTCTCTGAATATTATCAGGTCAGACCCATCCACCCGCCCGCAAAAGTTTTTCATCGGACTTGCACAAAGCTCATGACTGGTCGTATAAGCCCGAATAGGAAGGCCGCGGATCTCCGTTTGCCTATCGTGGCTACGTGGAGTATGAAGAGCTGACCTGAGGACTAACACTGGCCACAACCTAACCCACGATTACCTTATAATCCAAGGAAACCATGTTACGATTACGCATGCACAAGTCATCGCTGGTTCCCTTTGCCGCCAAATAAAAATTAATAGATAATGCGTTACAAAAATGTTATAAAGATCAGTAAATTGCATTCTTTAAAATTTAATAATAATAATAATAATAATAATAATAATAATAATAATAATAAGAAGAAGAAGAAGAAGAAGAAGAAGAAGAAAGGAGAAGGAAGAGGAGGAGGAGGTTTAAAGTGGTTTAGTAGGGTTTGCTCTGCGAGAGAACTACCGCTATTTCAAAATATTGACCCAGAAATTCAAAATTCACTCTCATATATATATATATATGATACATATATATGATATATATATATATATAAACATATATATATATATATATATATATATATATATATATTGTATAGCATAATAAGCCTATAGCCCTCTACTATGAGTTCCCACTCTGAATGCCATTCTTTTAAGCGTGTCTCGTCAACTGCATCCTTAATGGATCAGCAGCAGGTTACTTGCACCGAAGCCCCTAGAGGTCAGGAGGAGGGGTCAACCCTGCTAAAACCGTTTGCCTTTGTTCGGTTCCAGATGACACAAGAGCCCCAGGAGGCGTTTACAGGACCATCCGTTCCCAGAGATTCTGCCCTTATAGTTCGAACTGTGTCCATTGAACTCCATTCTTGAATTGGGGATTGACCTCTCTCTCTCCCTCTCTCTCTCTCTGTCTCTGTCTCTGTCTCTGTCTCTCTCTCTCTCTCTCTTCGATTGTGACAATCTCCTCACATCTGCAGGTCGAATAACGACCTCCGGTATAATTCTACCAGAGACCGCTTGGCGATTTGACCGTGACGCCCCTTACACGGTCAACAAAAGAATTTCGTAAACTAAAACTTCGAGGCAAAGCCTTCCAAATGGTGGCTGCAAACCGCGGACAACAGCCACGTACGATCGAGCGAAGATAAAAGCGCCATAACTTGGCTCCATTCCTCCGACTTCGGTTCGAAATTAACGTCACCGAGCGCATTTACTGGTGATCAATATGCGACAGTATAGGAATCCACGAACAGCAGGAAAGAACCCGCGGCTTAACTCGGTCTGTAAGCATCGTCGAGCTCTCACACAGTACAGATCCCACTGAACCACTAAAAACATCGGCATTATTTATTATCATTAAGGAACTGCTATAGGAAGCATCCTATTAATCTTCGTTCTCCCATCTCTCTCTCTCTCTCTCTCTCTCTCTCTCTCTCTCTCTCTCTCTCTCTCTCTCTCTCTATCTGTCTCTGTCTCTGTCTCTGTCTCTGTCTCTGTCTCTGTCTCTGTCTCTGTCTCTGTCTCTGTCTCTCTCTCTCTCTCTCTCTCTCTCTCTCTCTCTCTCTCTCTCTCTCTCTCTCTCTCTCTCTCTAATGCCGTTAATATCGAAGCATTTGTTCATAGTTTTCAGCAAAAGATCGAAAATTGTCGACCAATATATCCGCCTACGTCCGTCCTAACTGGAGATGGTAAAATCTATGGGATTGCGCATCAGCATTCCTAAGCACAGACCCTACCAGAAGCGGGAATACGGGCCACTCGAAACGACCTCTGTTTTAAAAGGCGCCTTAAATTAGGCATATCTAGGTCTAAATCAAAATTAATTTCTGTAATAATTTATATTAAGTCAATATTTCTTTTTAAAAGTGCTGAATAATATGAATAATAATTACTCTCTATTTCATATCTGATTTTGTGCGCCCGGATACCTGTTAAACTACTCGATAGAATCATATTAAGAGCTAGGGAATTGAGTGAACTAAACTTTGCAAATGGCCCGGGTAACCTCTGATAGGGCCTGACACGCCTGTCTCAGTACAGTTTGGGGCTGTCCATTAATTAGTAATAATTACGTCAACAAATTAGGGGGAGGGGTTTGAACAAGTTTTACAGTTGTTGACAGAGGGGAGGGGTCAAGAGAAGTTGACGTCAGCAATTTCATTTTTTTACAAATGATAAAACAATAGGAAATTTCATGGAATACTATTTATTACAACGGAAAAAAGCCTGACACGCAAAAAAGGTATAATCACCACCACATTATGACACTTGATGAACAAAAGAAAGGGGAAAAGGTATCATCGCTGCATAAATAATAGCCTTCTAAACTTTTTGGAGGGACATGGCACTGGTCTTAGTGGGAGGGGGAGGTCAAAAGTTTTTGACATAATTATAGAGGGTAACTGAAAGTTGACAGTTGTTGACAAGGGGGTGTCCAAAATTGCCCCAAAATTGTTGACATAATTAATATATATATTTATTTATTTATTTATTTATTTCGCATTAACTGCAGCTAAAAAGACAATTAATTTACCAACACAAAACCAATCCAAAAAAAGAAGTCATGGACAGCCCCTATAATGCATTAATCGTTGTAGTAATGGATATTGGTTTTAGAAACTACAGCTCGCCTATGTTCTTGACGTTTACAACAGTGGAACATAAACAGGGGAAAACTAGGGAAACTGCATCTGTTCGACCTCCTCTAATTTCCATACCCGACGCGTCGTCAAAGCCGAAGAGACACTCCGTCGACACAGTTGGTCGGGTCAGACGCAGAGGTCAGAGACTCGACCTCGCACGAACTGCGTAACGTCGATTCGGATCCTTATCGGGATTTCTTGGGGGAAGAACGGTGGAAGAGTACCATTTTCCCCATCGACCGCGATCCGTTTGATCGACGGCGACTGAGGGAGAAAGTCGTTTGGTTTGATGTGTGGCCTACGTGACGAGACGCACGCTCTTGTAGGACGGCGGTGACACCAGGAAGCGAGTTCCCCTGATTACAGGGACTCAGAAAGCAGCGGAGACCGAAGCGTGCCTTGAAATCTCCGTCAGTTTGATCGATGGTGGTGGCATTTACGCCCCGGTAGAAACTATGATACCGGGGACGACACACGCAGAATTAACATTACTTTAATAATCAGAAATCCGATCGGAAAAAGCAGCGAGTCAACGGAGATGATGGTTCACAACGGCTTAAACAAGAAGACGGCGAAAGTTCCACAGTCTTGACGGTCGCAGGATTCAGAAGTGAAAGCACAGACGTTCGTTTCATGTTCTAGGAAGACATTTAACATAGACAAATGGCAACTGCGATGTTTAAAAGACGGTTTAAACGGTCGACAAGAAATCTGCTTGGTCGGTCAACAGCAAACCTTTGGCTAAACATTACGTTATTTACATTGCAGCCAAAAAGCGATGCTAAAATTGAAATTGTATCAAACCTTCGGTTTTGGCAGTGGCGAGGCCACGGGGAGGGGGCGGTTGAACATCCCCACTTGCCATCAGGACCCCCGTGAGATTCGTGCAAAATTACAGATAATTTTTTTTGTGGGGGGGGGATAGAGGGAGGGATGGTTGAGGATCGGCTCTACTAGTCTAAGTATCAAGCGTTCTCTATATAATAATAATAATAATAATAATAATAATAATAATAATAATAATAATAATAATAATAAGAAAAATAATGTGATTTTAAGCGGTTTAAGAGGCTAAGTAAGCCTGTGTGAAAACCACTGATGTAACCATCTGCATTCAATAACCTAGTTATTATAACAAGTTCTCTATATATCTATATAACAAGTTTTCTATATCTATAGGTCTATAACAAGTTCTCTATATATCTATATAACAAGCAGTCGTGCGTCAGACGGACTGGGACCCGCCATGGCCGTCCATGTTAGGCCTACTATTTGCAAGAAATTTTATCGGATAGATAAAAATATTGTTTAAAAGTTATTAAATGCACTCATTACGTGTGGAATAGTAATTCCAACGAATTCTAATGTTGTAAATGTAAAAGTTGTTCAGCTTCAGGGGGCTTCGTCCCCTGACCTCCTGACCAGAGGCTTGGCCCCTGGACCCCACTGGGTCTCTGCCCCCAGATCCCCTCAAGGTGCTCGCCATAACCCCCCAACTTTCAAACGTCTGGCGTCGCCACTGGGTGTTGGCTAATGAAGTTTATACACTCTTTTACTTACACTATAAAGGCTACACACATTTTACATCGGCCTACAAAGCTTCTCGGACAAATTTTCTGTACAATTTTCTCACAATTATTCGTCACCCCTTATGGTTACGATCGCTGTCTACAAAAATCTTATATGGCTTACACACCAGACTACGGTGGAGAGCTGATTTCACAGTGCAAAATCCATAGCTACATTTAGAAGCAGACGTGCGAGAATTTCGTGTAATTTTCATACTTTATTGAGTGATTAAAATGATTCCAGACAACACAGTGCAAAAGCTGCTAATAAAAGAAATCTTTGGCAGTTAATTTCTACAACAGGTAACATACTCGTAGTTTCAAGTAATCTTAAAAGTTCTAAACAATGCAGAAGATGTTCTTAAAAAAACAAAAAATCCATTCTACAAGATCATCTGGACCAGTGGCGGCTCCAGGATTTGGCAAGTGGGGGGAGGGGGTGGCGTTGTGGTGGCAACTTCTAATCATGGGGGCCAACCATTTGTTGTTAGGTATGTAGTATTAAGTGTAGGGTCCCAACAGGAGGACCACTGGGGGGCAGGCACTCAATAGGAGGGCACGGGCCCCCTGGGCCCACCCTGTGGGCCCCCTGGACACAGTTCTGAATCTCATAATTAAACATCATGACACAATTATTGCATACATATGATGATATGATACAATATGGTGAGCATGCCATTGCAACATTTAGAGCAAGGAAGCAAGTTAAACGTAAACAGGACTCAATTCACCTTGTATATTTGCGCTTCACACAGCTTACTAGCTTCATAGTTAGATAAACACACATTAGGCTCAGAGGCAAAACTGTACAAAGTACACTAGTTCCACACAACATTCATAGAACTTGATCCAAAATCAGATTGAAATCTTTCAAGATCTGATAGTTGGATCCAATCCAAAATCTGTTCTGATCCATAGATCTGAACTTGGATCTGTACTGGTAAATTCCTAGTTCTACTTGATAAAAATCCATCAATAAACTTCTATAGCGCCACCATCATAATGCCTAGACTAGAGGATCAGCCAATAGTACAAAGAAAGAAAATTACCATTTGTACACCGTACTTCTCATGGCAATTTACAGCTGAAAGATTTCACGCACTTTCATCAATCACATTTCTCATAGAGGACTAGTTGATTTCATCAAGTACCATCAAGTCATTACAAATTACATCATGATCTTGAAAGTATTTCAAAGAAATGTGTCAGACGCACTTTATATGAAAAATGCTTTTTTCCATTTGTCAGTTGCATGAAATTGCTGAAAAATCTTCCAATGCAAAGCAAACACAAAATATTTCAAAACAAAACATTAAAAAAATGAACAACAATTTTATTTTTTATGAGTCATGCACATCCAGAGAAATTACTTGATTTAAATAATTCCTAGTTGATTTGGCATTCCTTTTCGGTGATCTTGACACCTTTTTGGACATGGAGCTGAAGGTTCTACTGACAAATAATCTTGCCATGAAGTCCTTTCATATTCCTTTGGCTTCTGGAGTTGACGAGAGGCCTAAAGCATTGGGCTTGCCCGCACCAAGATGTGTCTCAGTCGGTTCCAAAGAACTTGACGAGTCTTCAACACCAGAGTCAGAAGCAATGACAATATTATCTGGTCTAGCACTTTCTTCCTTCTGCAGCACTTCATTAAGAAACAAATCAAATGTTCACTAAAGTGATTAATAAAATCATAAATGTTAAATCCAATCAATATCCAAAATGTTTGTTTTTAAGAGTTAAGGAAGCAAATAACATACATCAGAAACAAGCCCACACACACCAAACGTAGCTCAACAATGTACTCTGTTTCATAAGCTCACAAGTGAATTTGAGAAAAGTAAGATACATTATTACAAGCAATGACTTCAGTTGCCTGAAACAGTGAGCAAATTGAAAACACTTGGGCAGCACTGATCTTTAAAATATACTAACAAACAAATGCAGTTTTAGTTTCAATACTCTCTATATCAATGAATAATAATAATAATAATAATAATAATAATAATAATAATAATAACAATAACAATAACAACAACTTAATTTTAAGTGGTTTAGTAGGATTTCTCCTGTGCTGAAAAACCAGTCACTGTCCCAGAATACTTCCTGGTTTTCCTATAATCTACCCAGTATATGCTGCATTATTTCAATTACAATAAGCAAAATCTCACATGATTGTTCTTGAGACAGTATTGTTGACGAATTGCTTTGGTCGTTTCTTTCCTGGCAAAGTAGTAACCTTGACCTCTCCTGGAAATTAACATAAAGGATAACTAGGACAACTTCCAAGCTCAAAAAGCCAAAAGTAACAAAGTTGTTTCACAATGACATTAGTTCAGTCACATGTCCTCCCCATTTACTGCCAAAAAATCTTGATAGCAAATGACAGTAACTTGTCACACAAAAATTACTTGGAATAAAATATTCGAAAACAAAAGTCTACTGAATAAAAAGCCTATTCAGATTCTGCATTCATCTATTAAAATCAGTGGTGCAAACCTGGTCAGAAAGACGGCCATGTCCTAATTGTTACATGCTGGGCCTCGGACATAATTGTATTAATTTTATAGCCAAAATAGCCAAAATACACCCATGTACACAGCCATAAAGACATGACCTGTGCAAAAGTACTCATGCCAGGACATGAGGACATGGGTCGTGTTTGCACTCATGATTAAAATAATGCTGTACAAGGAAAGATTCAGTGCATAAAAGTCAAGAGAACCGGTAAGGCATCCATTAGCAAATGGGAAGAATTTTTTGGATAGAAATATTCAAAGTGGCTGAAATATAATTAAGACCAGCAAAGTTGCACGCATTGATGCTAATGCTGCTGCTATTGATGAAGAAGAAGAAGAAGAAGATGATGATGATGATGATGCAATAACACTGCTTCTGGCACACTAGCTACAACTGTAGCAATTAATTAATTAATTAATTAATTAATCTGAACTGATACCAACCTAAGTGCTAGTCAGCATTAATTATTTTCTAATAATGAAATGGCAAAATCACCACTTGGTCCACATAGGTCTAAAAGAAAGCTTGAGTGTCACGTGAAATAGCGCTATCATAAATATTCAATGAAAGCAAACTGCATTCAACTTTAGAACTTTAGAACAGGTTTTAATAAAGCTTTGTGACCAAATCAAAAATCAATAAATGTGATAGTTACCACTCCTCCTCCTCCTTTTCCTTCTTCTTCTCCTCCTCCTCCTCCTCTTCTTGTACCACTGCTCATTTGATTTGGACTGCTGTTGTATGAAGATCCTGAGGGTCCAGCATACCATACACGAAATTGCTCCGGCAGCCATTCGGCTTGTCTTACTCGTCGTTTGTATTCAATTTGAACCTTTCAAAAAAACATAAATAATTAACTCATAATTCATTATAATTATGATAGTTTGTATCAACAATGGTATGGTAAAATGGAAATGAAATTGGAAGTGAATTTCAGAAGGAATGCTTAACTTCAGAGAGTTGTTTATTCTACATATGCATTTATTCATAGAAATTCGTACTAAATACACTGCTATAGTACAGTTCAGTTTTTTAGCATTGGACAATCCAAGATGTATTTGCACTGAACTTTGATCAGCAGATGAAAAACAATGCTTGATTTTATTAGTGATTGATCGTCATAAGATTGCACAACACTTCATTGTTAATGAAAAACTCACTGAACATACAATGATTGTCAAATGATTACCATAGATATGATTACCGTGAGCAATGCAAATTAGGGGCACACCCGATACACAGAGGCAGCTTACCTTGTCATTGAGTAGACAGTGAAATATGAAGATAAACAATCCCTGTAGACTGTTGAGGATGGTAAAGATGTAAGCAAATGCTATGGTCGCTTCACTGACAAACGCAAAGCCAAATGCCCACGTCAGACCAAGAAGAATGATCAGCACCACAGAACCTTTCACCCAAGAACTATTCAATGAAATACAAAGAAAATGAACAATCATTCATTCTGTTGTTATATTAAATTCACATCTGTAATAAATTGCTCAAAACTACAGCAAAATGCACAAAAGTGCAAATAAAAGGAACATAACATTAAGTGCAGTGGCCGCAAGTGGTGTAGCCAGGTGTTAGCACCAGGGGGGAGTGGCAAGTATAATAAAAACGTGCCACATTTTCAATCCAGCCAGGATTCCACCATAGGGGACCACATTGACCCCATCTTTTGCCAGACAAGTGAAAAAGTCTTGAAAGTCGTGGTGAACAAAAAAGGTCATCGCTACACCAATATGCAAAGGAAACGTTCTTCATTTATGTTTAATTTTTAATTTATTACTTTTATCAATTTCAGAAAATGGAACCACTTTTCTGAAAATTTACTTAGTGGGAGTGGCCACTGTGAAAAATAAGCTGTAATTAACATTGTTTATTAGCCCTCTAGAAATCTCAAGCTATATTTGTTACCGAGAACATTTATTAGAATCTCAAACATGGCAAAGGCCAAAGTCAAGGGCACTTTCACCTACAATATTGACACAGTTAAAGAGTCCTGCCTTTTCTTTTATCCGGCTGGATCTATGATCAAATAGTCTGCATTGGTGTAGTACGTTTTTAGACTCCACTCAACAGATATTGGTCACACTGAGTTTATTACATGCCCCAAAGCATCATCATTAAATATATGTTTCATCTAAATACAAACTGAGCCACAACTTACCGGTAATATCTGTAGGCCTAATAACTGTCAAATACAGTAAAGCACCCTAAACCAATGGCCAGATTGTACTGTATGTCAAATCACTGTTTCAAAACTAAAACAATTATTGTCATCATAAAGATAAATCAGAATAATAAATAAGGTTATCCTAATGAACAATACTATAATCTTAGAGTTCCAACTGTCACAAAATTTTTCATTTTTTTTCTTCCCTAACGTTAAGAATAAAGTTTAGACTTCTAGCGAATTCAATAGGAAATTATTTCTGACCTACCGAATCTGCTGAAGTTTTGATTTCTTTCTCATTCCAAAGGTGGCAGCACTCATTGTATGTATACACATTGCTCTTACAGCAATTCCCAACATTACAGTGTTGACCTAAGATCCAAATACATCACTAAGACTAATCACATCATTCTGCTAAAGTTTAAAATTCACCAATATGACTTTTGTTCCACGACTTTCAAATTGGTAAATTATGTCACTGTTACAGAAACATCGCATTCAATCAATTTTGATTCAAGGCTAATTTATTATTATGTCTAAAAATCTCAACAAAATCTGTTCAACCAATTTAAAGAGACAGACAAGAGCTCAGGATTAGATGGCTTATATCCCAAGTTTCCTTATGAAGTTAGAAATGAAAGTGGACATGCAATTATATTGATAATCATAATCAATGAATCACTCAGAACTGGAGAAGTACTGCAAGACTGGAGAGATGCATTAGTAAGCCCACTGTTCAAGAAGGGAAAACGAAGTGAACCAAGCAATTACAGACTAGTGAGCCTCACTTCTGTAATCTGGAAAGTTATGGAGAAAATACTGAAAGAGAACATTTTGGAACATTTGACTAGGCATAAAATTGTTAAAGACAGTCAGCATGGATTTACAAAGAGACGTTCATGCCTGACCAACCCGTTGGACTTTCTGGAGGAGGTTTTTAATAAACTAGATGAGGGCAAGGCAGTAGATATAATATATTTAGATTTTGCCAAAGCTTTTGATAAAGTACCCCACATAAGACTGGTTGCCAAAATGAAGTCCCGTGGAATACGAGGAAATATTCTCAGATGGATTCAAAATTGGTTCAAGGGAAGAAGACAGAAGGTTTGCATTAGGGGTGTCCATTTGGAATGGGCAAGAGTTATTAGTGGAGTGCCTGATCAGATTAATGGAAAAAGTAGAATAGAAATTTCTTAAGAAGAAAAGCACATTTACCAGAATGATAGCAGCAGCTGGTCCAATGAATGCCCAAATGAATCCATTCTCAGTCGTCAGCCAGCAACTAGAAGGATAATTCAAATCAAAAAGTAATAATATATTGTGAGAGTCCATAATTTTTACTACAACCACCAAGTAAAGATGATAACATAACACTAAACAAGATTTTTAAATTTATTGCATGACGAATAAAATTATATATAAAAAATCAATATGAATACAAGACAGGTGATGTGAAGCAAACTAAGATGGAAGAGCAGTACCGTACAGGAAGAGGCCATTAAATTTCTAGATCCGATGGAATTTTGACATCAATTTCATGCACTTATATGACATGCATTTGTTAAGATGATTTAATCATGCTTCTGATTAATTACTTACCTTCACTCACATGATTATTGCTGTTAAAAATCTTAACTTAAAAAATCAACAACATATTCACTGTAAAAGGTTACAAATTACAAACCTATTACCATGTTACACACTGATTTAATTGCTTACTATTGATCAGTTCCGTAGCCCTGGTGGTAAACTGCTGCAGATGTGGTTACAATAACTGCTGGGACACCTTAAAAAGAAAACGACAATTACAGAACACGATATCAAATAAGCTTCATTCATGAACTGGTCTTGATTTTCAACGTGTAATCAAAAGTATTTCATTTTTTAAAAACTTGAAAGCAGATGTTTGCTAGAAAGCTTCAAATAGATGAAATTAGGTTCAGTGCACCTCACAAATGAACAGCATACCAATGAAATTAATTCATTCATTCGCTGCAAAACGTCATTTACGGGTAATACCAACCAATCAATAAATCAAAGATCATTTCAGTCAATCATTCATTCATTCATTCAAACAACTTCTATAGCGTCTATGGCATCAATATCAGAACGCTTAAGACATCATCAGTTGGAAAAGCATCTAAACCAAGTGAAATGCTGAACCACGTCAAATTGGAAACGAGTCTCTCTGACAGTCAGAAAGCAAACCATTTCATTAAAAACAAGGATACAATACTAAAATGAATCTTACTATCACAGCCACAGTCACCCAGGTCTACTGCTCTACCATTGAGTCATCCAAAGTAATTAAGTGCAAATTTGTGAAAGTAAGTAAGTAAAAACAAAATTTCTATAGCGCTGCCCGAAACAACTAAGGCTGCTTACCATAGGCTGACAGGTAGAACCACAAAACATGTGACTTATCAGCCTCAAAAACTTCAACCACCATGTAATAAAGGTGAATTCCCTCGATGCACATCCACGCAAAGACAGTCAAGAAGAAAAAGTGCAGAAATCCAGCAATAACTGAACAGAAAATCTACAAAACGCAGAACATCTGAACACTAGGTAGTACATGTATCATGCACTAAATTTTTATTATTTTATCATCTTCATAATTAAAAAATAAAAAGTATCAAAAATTTCATTTAAAGAATCTAAAATAAGATTACATTGACTACTGTCAGAGCTTTTATTGTGCCGGAACGAGGTTGAACGGCGTTCTAGAAAATCTGAAGTCTGGTATTTTTTTGCAACATTAAAATTCATAAGTAGAAAATTTAGAACTGATATAGTTCTAAATTTTCTATGTGTGAATTTAATGTTTTATTGATTATAATCATTATAGTAACTGTTTGGCTGCTATGTCATGTTGACAATTGACTTCTGACTACTGCGTTCTGGAAAATATTCTATTGCTATCTGGAAAATACTTTTTTTACAAAAAAGCCATGACTACTGCTAAGTCTGTAGACTCACGGTTCTAGGAAGACATGAAAATATTTTCTAAAACTTCACTAAAACCACATCTCATCAGATTAAAAATACCTCTAATGAAGGTAAATCAATCCCAATCAAAAAGATCAAGTTGGCGAAGAAAAGACACAAAACGAGGTTCTTATGGATTGTGTTGCGGTCACATTGAAGATTTCTGGAAGCCAAAATGCAAATTATCGTACATAAAATTCTGTCGAACATCAATCGCTATTCAAGCATGGCGGTTCAAAACACAAACGTCCCGATGATTTTCAAATTCTGATAATTATTCCTCATGATGATGTCTAAAAGAAGACATTTGTATCAACTAGTCATGACAGCTAAGCAAAATATCTTAATTACAATCAATAATTGCGTAACTTTAATCTGGAATTATAGAATCATTTCGCAAATTAGATGACAGGCCTGTTAATCTAATTTACCTGAAGCAGGCAAAGGTAAGAAAGCTAACGAATAGGCAAACGATGCTGATGCTGCATCCAATATAGGTGAGAATATCCAAAGCAAGAGCATTGGCACCAGTCACCTGGCAATCAAGATAGACAAAAATGATTTGTCCAAATCAAATAACATCACAAAAATATATGCTGGGTTTAGTTCTTGTTTACTTACTTGCTTACTCTATACCCCACCATTCCTCGGTCTCTGCTATCATATTTTCACATAAACTATCATCTTCATGCTGATGGAACTTCAATTTCAATTTCATTTCGCATTTCTTTGCTTAAATTTACTCGTCGTATGTTTTTGAAAATCCGAAAATCCAGTTGTGGATGGATTCAAATAAATTACATCTAAACATGACTAAATATGAACTCTATCACTAAACAAAATCCTTAGCACGAGAAACCTAAATCTTACACATTTTCTGCATTAAATTCAGGGACTTAAATATCTCTGCCTGGGCTCTTGTAGTAATCACCTACATCACTGTTTGGCTTTGGCGAATGACCTTATTATGAAATACGACTTGAAAATAATTTGCAAATGGTTTTAATTAACCTCTCTAAAAACACCAGAAAAGTGCTTCACGGCATGAAACAAGCAAATTATTGAAATTAATAGTTAAATGAGCATAAAAATTTTCACAGGCACCTCAGGAGATGTTGGAGACATGATAACGGCAAAACTGGTCAAATGATCGCACGAACAAGTCGTGTGTGTCAAATTAGATGTCACCAGAGAACATCCTTTGTCCGACCAATCGCCTCCTTCTCCATCACTACAACACATCAAACTACTTACCGGTACTTAACAAACTGGGAGCATTGATTGAAATCAACTTCATCATGCAGGTGAGAGTCCAGTAGTGCAAACAAATAAGCCTGAACAGTGGCATAGCCACGGGGGATTGGGGGTTAAACCCCCCGTTGGATGGCGCAAAACAATTTTTTTGATGGTTTCCCATGCAATTTTTATTTTTTGAGGTGATTTTTGGGGTGAAAACTCCTCCTTGGCGGTTATCGACGACCTTTTTTTCAGACCCCCTCTTCCGAAATCCTGGCTACGCCACTGAGCCTGAACAACCTTTAACAACACATTAAAGGAACCTCAAAAATACCAAACAAATGTGCACGCACCTTTCACTGAGTTTCCAGAAAGCGCAGATTGAATTAAACATGTTTTCAGTCTATAAAGTGAAAAGATGCATTTGCATGCATCAAACAAAAGCAACCACATAGAATGACTACTGCCTTACATGGTGGAAGTCAAATCTTCATTGATACTGCATAATTTTACAACTGCGTGATAATAATTTATGCAAACACAACTGTTCATTGTTTGCTTTAGTAAGTCAGCCAAAAAACAAAAACACATTAACACTTGAAATTCAAGGAATATCTATACTTGCACAATTCCAAGCTTGTCGTTTTCAGAAGCAAACACCTTCACACAAGCACCTGCCTTTATCATGATGGTTGCCAATAATAAATTTAAGCTGCTACTGTATGTTCAAATTTTCAATTTAATTCTATGGACACTTATTGCCAGACGATTCTGGAACAATAATTCATCAAACACAGTGTATTTCAAACGCAAACAGCAGATAATTAACCTTTCTATGCTCCAAAGTGAAGACGACTGGATTGTCCAACTTAGCTTCATGACCTTTTGTCATGTGTGAATCAACTGATGCAGATATAACCCTAGTATTGATGACAGCATCACAGGAGTCAGAATCATCAAAGTCGGAACAAAATGTTCTGCTGGAATTAGGAAGTAGCAGGTATTCCAAATTGTTGTAGGAAGCAAATACGACTTTCACACTGCCTAGTAAAAATTAAATAGGAAAAAGATAAAAGTAACTTCCGTTTTGGGATCTTATTACACCACATGCACCTATAGTTGTGTTAAATTAATAGTATCCAGTCCTATTTCTAATGCTAAAATTCAAGTCCACATCCCTGCTTACATGATTTTAGTCCCTGTCGTACATAGTAATTGGCATACTGCTAAAATCTGAATGAAAAATAAAATATCATCAAAAATAAAATATCATCAAAACAACTATAAAGGAAAAATTACAGGAATGCTTGCTGTCATCAATGTTTCCATATTCTGCAAATGTCTGGAATTTTTCCAATATCTCAGAACAGACATTAGTCTCGACAACTGAAAAATCTACTCACCAATTCAATCAATACACAGAATTCACCAATTCAATCAATACACAGAGTTACCAGGTATTCACATCTGGATGAGAAGCACTGAATGGCATTCAATAAACCATCAAGTCAAATTGTAACAATTCTTTCATGTGGTTAAAATTAAGAAATTCAATTCTTTTAAATGCCACAACAATGAAGAAACATCAAAATTCTCACAAGAGAAATAAAAGAAATTAACAACTCACCATTATGTAAAAGAGCTTCAGCTGGAATTCGAAATGAATTGTGAACATTTTCCCAGGAACTTCCTTTGAGAGCTTTGAGAGCATCTGCATTTGGAAAGATAATATCTCTTGCAGCCAAACTTGTGTTAACTTCAATCACGCTGACTTCCAGAACTGAATTAAAATCGATGTAAAAAGCTTCAAACAGCAATAACCTTTTATGTATGCTCAGCCAAAACCCTTAACTGCAAATGCTGGATTGCTAAATACTAAGGAACTTTCCATTAATGATTAATCTTAAAACTGTTTGCTATTTATACATAAACAATAAATAGGACACATATTTTTGGAGTTATATATCAATCCTGGATGCTACCTATTCCCAAACATTCAATTATTCTTTATATAATACAACAGCTGTGTAGGTATATATAGATTTTAAATAGTTGTATAACAAGCACCCATATATAATCGGTAGAAAATATATATGATATAGGCATTTACTATTTATACAGAATTATCCATGATTTCAAACTTCTTAACTATGACCCATGGTCAGTGTTGTATGAAGTAATAAGTTTGAGTACTCAAGTAAAAGTACAAGTATAATGGCATTTTTTACTTAAGTAATATTAAAAAGTACCTATGAAAATAGTTACTCAAGTAAAAGTAACAAAGTACTCCCCAAAAAGTTACTTTTAAGTAAAAAGTATCATGATGGAAGGAATTGTCAGCAACTCCACCTCATCATGCTAAGGCACATTTTTATGAGGGCCTACTCTTTTAAAGCAACATACAGTAGCCTCAACAGTCAACGCGTACATATATCAGGGCTGAAAACGTGGTTTTAAAATCCAAGGTTTTTAGGTTTTTTAACTGAAAAAAATCAAAATTTATTCTTTTACATTTTTGTTCTATAAATAGAAAAATGAAAACCCCATGTTTAATGTTTTTAAAGTTTCTAACTCATATGTGACAAGAATATAGAGAAAGGTTTATACTTTATAGGCTTTGACATGTGACAAAAGTATAGAAAATTGTTAATAGGTGTTGACATGCCAAGCATTAAAGCCTAGAAACCTAAATTATATCTTTAAAAACCTAGGTTTTTCCAGCCTTGACGCATATACACCATTAACTTCATATGTTCTTATGTTGTCTGCGTTTGCGAATAAAGTTATATATATAAGTACATTAACAGCGTCAAAAGTAGCCCAGAGCTTGTATTCCTTCTATCAACCCTGCTGTGGGACTAAGTAAGTATGAGAAGTTGGGAAAAACTAAACACCGTGTTTGAACAGCAACACAAGTAAATGCAACGAAAGTTGACTATGAGAAATTTTACTTGTAACGGGATGTGAAAGACATAATGTAATGAAGTCAAAGTACTAATATTTGATTAAAAACTTACTTCATTACAAGTAAAAAGCACTGTGCAAATTGTGTACTTCGTTACAGTACAAAGTACTCAGAATTGTACTCAAGTATTGTAACGTGTTACTTCGACTTCGTTACCGCACAACACTGCCCATGGTTCAGTTTCAATGTGAGAACTAGTTTACTAAATCTATCAGTTAACACAGTGTTTATGTACCGGTAATGTCATTTAAAAGCTTTGTTTGCTATATAGTGACTGGCCATCTCAGTTTCTTTAAACTACAAAACTGAACATAGAATTTTACAATTAAGTTGGGAAATAAGGAAAATAACCGCTGAAAATCACTTACGAATATTTGTTTTGATGTCAACTCTGGTCTCTGGAGAGGGCAAAAATTCGGCCATATGAAAGGCACTCGTTTCAACAGATGTCGTCAATTTTGTTGCCAACGAGCCCCAATTAGTCTTTGGCACATCAATCCATGACATCTTTTGCTTGCTGTCCAGCAGATCATCAGTTAATTTCACAACATTCTAACAGATCACAATCAAATTAGCCCTTCTACCATCTTTCTGAGTTGAGCTGCTACTTCCAATTAATCTGCCATGGTTACTGCATACCATGCTCGGTCACAAGTTTAACTCAAATTGAAGGCTTACTTTTCTGAGAACAGTTTCATGACAAATTCACTATAAGAGTGAAGTCACACCACTAGTTAAGAAAGCCATAAATATATTCCTAGACCAATGCACATACCTTCTTAAAGTCATCTAACATGATATTTAACTAGCAAAACCCCAATTTCAGCTTTTTATAACATCACATGCACAAATAGCAATCAATACAAAATTTAAGAAAATAAAAAATAGCATCCAATTATTTCAATGCTAAAATCAAGGCAATAATTCTAAAACAATTAATTACCGATGAAATATTATGCACAAGGGAACTAATATCATTTGTCTTGTCTGATGCAAATATGCCAACTTTTTTAACAGCATCATACAAGATGTCGCAGAGACCAATCAAGTCACCTCCAGCCAATGATCTTTCGGCCTCAGTATAGCTAACTAAATTATTCACGAGTGCATTCAAAGCCTGAATGTCATTTATATTCTCCAACTGCAAAACAAAACAAAAAACTCAAGTTAAAGTTATTGGTTGAATGTCTCCTGCAAATTAGCATTATTCAAACGCTAAATAATTTGCTCGTCTTTTGAAGCAGATCATTGAGTACGTTTTATCAGTGCGACTAAAAATGAAAATATGAGAATCTTATCATAATTGCTTATTAAAATTGTCCCATCTAATCAGCATTAAAACAAAATACCGGTACACCTTAAGGACATGAAACTGCAAGTTCCAATCAGCTCTAAATGTCAATGACAAATGGTAAATGTAAATAAAGTAGTCACTTTAACTTTTATTGCAACTAACTTGTGTCTGGAAGTTGCTAACTTCTGATGAGACACATTTACTAAGATCAGGATGACCAACCCAATCGACAGGGTCAGAACCACACAAAAGCCTTGCTTCATTCACTTTAAAAGCAAAAAAAACTTTATTACCTATCAGGGCCTGTTTTAACATGCAGTGAGACACAAAATGTGCAGTGATAACATGAAAATGTGCAGTGGTAAAATGCAATTTTTATGCCTTGTGCAGTGATAAATTTTCTGGACGACCTTTTTTGCTTGTTTTTTTGTGCGGATGTCCAAAAATTTTCTGAGTTTAATGCAGTGATAAATTTTTCTTAAAACAGGCCCTGTTACCTATGTATATAAGAATTATAATTACTATATAAATTACAATATCATCTGCAACATCACTACCGTACTTTATGTTCCTTTAACACACTTTTGATTTGCTCATCAGTATAATTATACTAGAAAGAATAAGAGCAAAAACAGAATGTGAAATGGCAGAAGAACAAGCAGGGTTCAGAAGAGGCAGAGGCACTAGAGACCAGGTCACAAATCTGAGATCGATAATGCAAAAAGCAAGAAAACACCAAAGACCACTTTATCTCTGCTTTGTAGTTTACAAAAAGGCTTTTGACACAATATCCCATGAAAGACTATGGACAATCATGACATACATGGGTTTTTCACAACATATCACAGACCTACATAACATATTTATTTCCTCCTTAAGTCTTGGTATTGCCCTGACTGATTTTTGGTTTTTGACCGGGACTGAACCGACCCTCCTCAGCTACAGTCTGCTCTGTCGATGAGCACTGAGGTTTGTGGTCTGAGGCGTCCCCGATGAACACCTACGTGTTTGAAATGGATGATAAAATTAAATTAATAATAATAATAACCTAATACCGGTAGTCAAAATATATACTAAACAACAGGCCTATTGACACCAACAACAGGTAGGGACAACTCATATGACAGTTTCATTTCAAGTCATCCTGTGAAAACACTCTTCAGCCAAGATTCTGGAACCCAATATTCTCCAGCAAACATGCACAGAAGTACCAAATGATAAATTCTGCACAATTTCCAATTTCAAAGATTTCATGGAAACAATTGTCACACCTTTGTCAGCTAATACAACAACAACAACACCAACAACAACAACAACACATGCACTCATTTACCGGTATATATTGTCAGTTTTCAAAATTCTAATAAGACCAAACTAAGTAATAACCACAAGCCACTGTGTCTGAAAAGCTTAAAGGCATTTCCTTCAAAATCGCAATAACAGTAGATAGGTACCGTATTGCTAGCTATCAAAGACCCTCATCAACCTCTAGATCCTAGAATTTTGCACGCAAAGCACAATGACAACTAACCATTGAATGATTAACAACTAAGTTACTACATACGGTTCTGGTTGTTGGGACACTGAGCTTTGGCCCATCTTCCAGGAGGAGTTTCTGGCCAGGTTATGTCTCTTTTCCTGCACCTTAGGCACATACTGCATCCTACACAATGGCTACAGTTCTGCACTGAATCAGAAAATATTTGACCCTGAGAAGGTATGGCCGGAGTATATGATAAAATGGCAGGCGTGTATCTCCGAGTGACAGGAAGTGCTGTCAAAACACAACCAGACATAACTTAACTAATTTAGAAAGTACTAGAATCAATGAATTAAGAATACACTTGATTCCATTTACCGGTAATCCTCTTACGGTACCGGTAGTTTTACAGATAATTCATCTAACAATTTGCAAGCTGTCGAAACCAAACACGCAGTCATAATGCCATGGAAATGCAGCAATAAAGGCACCTGAACAAACAGATGTTATGTTACATGTATGAAATATAATTAGACAATTAGAAAAGGCACTCTTTCTCTCAAGATGATTCTGAATGCTGATAATTATCAACATTCAGAATCATCTTGAGGCAAAAAGTCAGACCTGCTACTAAAATGCACGCACCCACGCTACATCAACGCACCCACGCTACATCAAGAGCAACAATGTCCCCTCTATATCTACTTTTTTGAAAACTGAAGATATGTGCATGAAACTGATTGCAGAATTTTACAAAATTGTCCTATTCAAACAACAACGGCACAGAGATCCAAGGTCACAGGTTCTATACCTGCAGGAGCCCAAGATTGACTCAGTCTTCACTTGCCAGATGGCAGTGGCAAATGATTAGCAGTTAATTAGCACAGTTAATCAGCATACTTAAACAGCATAATTAATTAATTAGTTAATTACGCTAATTAATTAATCAACCTAATTAATTAATCAACTAGCATAATTAATTAAAAAGAATAGCTAGTTAATTAATTAGAATACTTAATTAATTAGCATAAGTAATTAGCATAATTAATTAATTAGCATAAGTAATTAGAATAATTAATTATCACAATTAATTGGTGCGATTAATTTAACTAATTAGTGCAATTAATTAATTAGCACAGTTAATTAGAATAATTACTTTAATTAATTAATGGTTAACTGTGAGTCAAACAGGCACACTATGCAATACACTGGCCATATATGCTTAGCATTGCACATCTGGTTGAGGGACTCTGAAATAGAGATCAGTGCCACCCTGTGAGTCGTCGGGTAAGAGCTTGGGCAGGACTTTGACTTGACATTGTACCAAATACAAAATAGAATATATATGTAAATTAATATAAATTCCCCAATCTGCTTATAAACATCATATGACATATGATAAGAATACAAAATTTCATGTAAAATAACTTAAGACCCAAGAACAGTTTTAAAAATTTAAGGCAGTCCTCTCTCAAAATGGCTGTGATCTCACACACACTAAAGCTTACAACCTGTGTATGTATTAAATTGCCATTGAATTATGAGAAAAGGATGTTTCACATGAGTACCAAATAAGTAAAAGTACAAGTTTAAAATGTCTGAATTTCAAGAACTAAAGTCACAAACTTTTATTACAAAATCTAATTATATGAAACAACAAATTATAAAATTTACACATATGCAGTAAAGAAAAAATAAAAATAAAATTCTTACAGGGAGCACAATAATAAGTAACATAAAGGTAAACAGATACGTTGTTGTCACACGGACGGTCAGGGAATGTGCCCTTATTCACAGGAATGTCGCAAGATGTCTTTTTCTGACAACTGTTGACAAACAATAAGAACATTTTCATAAAAACAGGATATCGAATCACTATTGATATATCCCTTCTATTTGCATAAATAATTATAATGCTTCTATTTACAAGGCCAAATAACAAGAAACTTGATTATAAGACTTCTTTGTAATGGATGTCATATAGATGCATGGCTAACCCTCTCTATGCAATGCATACAGTAAATCAGGAATTTAGAGAATGGCAGTTTTTGGTTTGTAAAAAAAGCGAGCGGGTGGTCAAACTAGAACCACCATAAAACTTTTCCCCACCATTGGGGGCTCAGAACACAGTAGATCATCTGGTTTTAAGACTGATTATAGGAACATCAACAGATATACCAGAGCATATAAATTGAATCAAATGATATATTACACAAAACATTTTAATGAACTACGGTATTTGGAAATAAGTAAGCAATGATTTTGACGTGATCTTAAAAAATAAGATTCCTCTTTACCGTTGAGTAACTATAGACTGTGCTCTAGTTGACAAACACGCATTGCCTTGATCATGTTTTGGATCACCACAATTCCTGAAATCTTTAGCAAAATAGTTGTTAAAATGACCATATTTGATTTCTGTCAGGATTATTGTTGTATTGTCCACACAATTAATTGCCATAGTTTCATTTTCACAGGTCAAAATAGGCAAAATCAGATCACCTAACAAAAAAATCATAATTTAAGTCATTACTGTAGCCAAATTAATACTAATAAAGAAAAAATCTAATCAACTGCAGGGTTTAGAAAATCACAAGGTTGTCTTAAAATTGCTTGTAAAGCAATATCAATATAATATCAATAAATATGTTCCAGGAACATATAATAATCAATAATCAATATCAATACTATGATATCAATAATTATATATACAATTATATCCAGTGGCATAGCGAGGCAAAGTGCCACCTGGGGTGAGAGAAAAAATGATGCCTCCGAAAATTCCTGACAAGCCAAAAAAAACCTTATCAACTTCCCAAAATTTCCTGAAATTAAAAAATCTCGAAAATGCTGCCCTAGAGCAAGTACTGCCCTCAGGGCGGTTCACCCCCACTGCCCCTCGCTATGCCACTGATTGTATCAAAACAAAACAGATGTTTAACTATAATGAAAAGCAGTATCAAGCCAATCAGATAATGTAAGAATGCTAATATTGCTTATATTACTGTCACAAAGATGAATATGATCAATGTTAGACCTATACAATTTTATAAATTTTAAACCTGAGCCCCAAACTCATATCCAGACAAATTTCTAAAATTTTCCCAAGCCCAAATCAAGCCACAAGTCACAAAAGAAAATCAAATGAGCAAAAGTTTATCACTCAGGCGATTTTACCAATGCTTTCAGTAAAACACTGCCAAGTTTTGGTGATTGACTAATTTATTGCATCCTTTTTGGCCATGTTTTTCTATGTAAGTGATCCTGCTATTCCTTCTATGCTCAATCTCTGGCTTCTCTTGTGTGTTAATGTTGATCCCCATTAGCAAACTACAGTGTATCTGTCTGGATGTTATTCACAGACTCCTGAAAAATTAAACCATATGAATCAAAAGCACTACCATGTGTATATTTCACAGTAGATGCTAGCAGTAAGCTTAATGAGGATCTAACATTGCAATCTTCACATTTCAGGACTAGTAAGAAGTTAATTGTATCAAACAGACATGCCAAACATGAATTCAGTCAGGAATAAACCAATACAACATAAGATCAAATAACATAATAATTGACAGGTGATCAGTGGCAACTTGAAAAAACTATCATCAATTCATACAGCACCTTGTTAAGGACGCACTTATCATAAGTCTAAAGTCCATATTGATGTCCATTGCATGTCTGAAGTAGATAAAGCATAAGGCAGAGATACTATCAAACTACAAACATCGTGGCTCAAAAACAATTAAAAAATCTAACCGTTTACTGTTTGAGAGAAATCACTCAGGACCAAGAAACCCAAACAAATCATAATCCTGTGAGTTAAAAGGTCTTTAAAATCGACCATTTTGATGGACTTCAGTAGAGAAGATCACCTGTAAAATGCAGCAGGAACATAAATAAGGACTTTTGTAAAATCCATAAAACAACTACTTCATATAATATGCAAATAACATTAAAAAACTTTTAAAATGTGTCAAATAAACAATTTAAATATAGTATTTATTAAAATATCAAAATGCTCATGCTGCTTAGAGAAATAGTGCACAATCAGCTAGATGTATATGAATGCCAAATGCATGCAGGTACAGTATATGTAATATACCAAAATCAAATGTCAATAGATTTACCCAGCCATGTTAGCATTAAACAATTATTTATTATTTAAATTTTCAAATTCTAGTGATTCAAAACTTAAAACTAAAATCCAAAATGAAATTTTTAAACAATTACCACAGACAGAAACAGACATTTTACACAACTTTACTTCTGATTTCAGACACAGTAAACCAAATGAACAACTGTAGCACATTAATTTTTATAGCTTAAAATACACAGACTTCTCAATCAGAAAATTGTACCACAAAGTATTCTGCTCTATCCACGGTACATTTCTGCATAAGTTTGCATTTGAGGATTCTGTTTTCTATGAGTCTGAACTGTTTTACACTGCAGTCAAAGTTTCAATGCTGAATGTGCAGTCGTCACATTATATTGGTTATCTAAGTTACTCTTAACAAGACACACACACACACACACACACACACACACACACACACACACACACACTGATAGACATCTTCTCATTACATGGAAAAATACAGCATAAAATTTGTGCCAGCAGACAAGTAGATAAAGCAGACAAAGCCTGCTCACAACAAAAAATCTCCATGTAAACCCATATTTAAATCTTTTAAACCAGCAGCATCATTTCACACTTTTCTTGGGGGTGAAATAACTTTTTTGGCCAATTGGCCAAATTTTGGGCATTTGTTGGCAAATTTTGGGCATTTTTGGCAAACTTTTGGCAATCTTTGGCAATTTTTGGGCCAATTTTGGCAAATTGGTAAATTTTTGGCAAATTTTGGTGAATCTTTGTGCACACTTCACATTTATTTATTTATTTAATACATTATAATTATACATTATTTCATTTCCTTGGGGGGACGGCCCCTTGGCCCCCCAAATGACGCCCCTGTTTTAAACCTAAGGCAATCGGCTCAGCTTGGAAGCCACTTCCAATGCAACATGACAATTGGCATCCGCGATTTTTTTTAAAAAACTGCTCCATACGATGACATTCTCTAAAAATGTAAAGCTGTACTCTATTCCTTTGGATAATAAGGCATGACCCCATCAGTAAGACACAAATGCTGGGGAGAAATCGGTTTGTACAAACCACAAAAAAATCACAAGTTTATTCAAACACACATCAACACTGAAGATCAAATAGTACACAATTACAGTATAGCAATTGTACTTGAGGCACAATAGTTTTTGCAGAACCACTGATCTCAAGCCTAAAGCAGCAACATGCTGGAATGTTATATAAAGACTATCAGCCATAATTGCTGCAATTTATACAAGAACACCAACTCTAGCTCCTGCTTGATAGCAAATTTCAGTAATGAAGGTCATCAACACTCAGTTTAATTTATTATCCAATGCTAAATCATCAGTGAGCGATGTCGGCGTCTACCTTGTGCCAATTAACATTTTTCAGCAGTTGGCTGTTGATCTGTAAACTCATATCTAGAGCATATAGTAATACCATACTATATGTTCTGCCAATACACCAAAATAAGCTTGAATCAATGTGAATATAGCTAAAGGCAATACTATTTAAGCACATAATCAACATTTCACAATCAGCTGATGGTTTAGGATACTCAGAGAATGATTTTTGCACAATATTCTCTCAAGCAAATAGTTACACACTTATATTTACTTATTTTGACGGACTTCAATCAATAGAACAACTAATACATTATAGCTCCAGCTGCTCCACTTATGCCAAACTGTATCTTATCTTTGCAATGCATGCACACCACATAGGATGCCCACTGCTTTCGCTAGTTTTCAAGCGTTAGGCTTAATTTAAAGTAATTTAAAAGAAATATGATATAATAAGCACTGTGTACCTTTGTTTAACGCATTTAACTTCATAGGTTTTGGTTACTTTGAAAATAGAAACCAACTAACCTTATGCATTTAGCCATATTTACTTAAATAATCAGTTTTGATCTGCGCCTCAAACCCACTTGAAAGCAATCGCTAATACAGTCTAGGCTTAGTCCCACTATCAGACTGAAGGAATGAAGCAGGTATAGCATGGATGACACATCTTGTCCGCCTAAAACTCTGGCCTTACACAAGTGTTCCGAGTACACACTTTAGTCCTCAGTCCATATTAGCCAAAACAGGCAAGATAGCCCCAGGGCCACATACAAATAGTCTCTAGACTACAAAAGCCTTAGTCCTACTCACATGTGTGAGGTGACGCCGTGGACGCAAGAGCTTTTAACTCTTGAGAGATAGTTATAGTCTTACTGCGTTATTGTATTAGAGGCTGTCCATTAATTACGTCAACAATTTTGGGCAATTTCTGACCCCCTAATATCAGTGACAGGTCCCCTAAAAAGATTAGGCTATTATTTTTGCAGTGATGACATTTTTTGCTCATCAAATGCCAAAATGCTATGTTAAAATGATAATATTATAGCTGTTAATAGCAGTTACCTGTTACCACCGAAGTGTTTTTTTATTTCTTGGTTAACACTAGAGGTGGGTCGATTAATCGAAATCGTAATCGAAATCGCGATTTTTGGAAAAATCGTAATCGTAATCGACACGATTATTAAATAAATCGAAATAATCGATAATCGTCGAAAAAATAATCGAAATCGTGATTATTTTTCGATTATTCCCGTAAGTTATATTATACAATATTTTCGATTCAAAGAAAGATCAATTTACCGTTGATTATCAGATTTTCATTGAAAATGGATTCAACTGCGTATAAAGACAGGCACCATCTTTCTGGATTTGACAGCAGCTTTTATGCGGTGTGGCATGCGGGTTTTAATTACAAACTCTCGCTCAATTTGCCACCCTGGTTCTGTCAATTTGTGGAATTACTCATCTCTGACAGACGGTTCTTAGTTCACTTTCAGCTCCTGGAGACGTCAGCGAAACGGTCTAACACAGTGTTCAGTTCTAGCACCTATGTTATTCAATTTGTAGGCTTATAGGCTTTAACGACACGACTTACCGGATACCATAGGTAAAGTTTGGATACGCTGATATCTTGCCACCCAGGCTCGATCCTTTACGAGATTGAAGACCGGGGTTATTTCTAATTGTGAATTGGGGTGGGGTGTCGGGAAAATCTGGGGTGTATTTATTTAGGATTGTAGGATTGTGAATTTGGGGTGTCAGGAAAATCTGGGGTGTCAAAAAAATTTGGAAGTCTCTACCGAAAAAGGCTGACAAGCAAAAACCTTATAGAGACTTTCACAAAAAGTCTGACAAGCAAAAAGTCATCCGAGGATAAAAGTTGTGGGGTGTATTTCTCCATTTGGGGCAGGCCCCGTCAGAGGCTGAAGGAGGCCCAGGCCAGTTGGAATTTCGAGGCCTTCCCTAGCCTTCCCAACAATTAAAATGTTGACAAGTTTAATCACCAATTTTGAGGACCGCAGAATACCTTCCTAGCTTTCCCAAAATCCCAAAATTGTCGACAAGCAAAAAGGTCATCACCTATTTTGAGGACCGCAGAATACCTTCCTAGCTTTCCCAAAATCCCAAAATTGTTGACAAGCAAATAAGGCCATCTCCAAATTGTGAGACCCCTTCTAGTAGTAGCTATTTAGCTTTCTAGCTATCTCAGAATTCTAGACAAGGAAACAAAGGGAGGCCCCCAAATGATGGAGGCCCGGGCCGAATGGCCCTCCTGGCCCCCCTCTGAATGGGCCTGTTTGAGAGTGTTCGGGGCTAATCAATATGCATTCTGTATGCATACCATTGTCACATTACCAAATTTTAGGAGGTGTCGACCTCAAATTGGGGTGTTGGAGGGTGTTAGGGGTGTAGAAATATCCCTGTTGAAGACCAACTGAACATCGATACACAGAGGATTGCGAATACTGTAAAATATGGCGGGAAAGCCAGTTTCTAAAGGTACTGTGAAATAATCGAAATCGAAATCGCAATTATATAAAAAACCGTAATCGTAATCGAAATCGTAATCGTGAAAAATAATCGAAAATAATCGTAATCGTAATCGGAAAAAATAATCGTAATCGACCCAGCTCTAGTTAACACTTAGGCCTAGTCTTACACTAGTCGTATTATCGTATAATGTATATAGTCTTATTTTCAGTGGCGTCATTTCACACTTTTCTTAGGGGCGGGGCAAGACATTGTTGGCAAATTTTTAAACATTTTTGGCCAATTTTTTGCACATTTTACATTTATTTATTTATTTATTTAATACACTATTTCTTCATTTCCTTGGGGCCACGGCACCTTCCCTGGACCCTGCCCCACCCCTAAATGACGCCTCTGCTTATTTTTATAACAGTTTTATATGGTGGGCCCCCTATGCCGTACATATATCATAATTATGCAATATTAAGTGCTACAACTTGCTTGGCCCGCCAAGGGTCTAACATTTTTGTGCGGCCCGCAAGAGCATGAATGTTGGACAACGCTGGCCCAGGTCTATAAGTCTAAGACTTTAAGAAATTAACCGTGTAAATTGTAAATGCAGATAAGGGGTCGTCCATAAATTGCGTAACGCGATTTTGGCACTTTTTTGACCCCTTCAACCCCCACGTAACGCGACGTAACAAAACGTCATACCCCTAAAATATGACGTAACAACGTGCCGACCCCCCAATTTTCGTCTTCCGAAAAGCCTTGACAAGCAAAAAAGTTAATCCTTGTATTTTTTCCTCTCGAAACACCCTGACAAGAAAAAACAGGTCATCCTTGTATTTTTTTTCTCTCCAAAACCCTGACAAGCAAAAAAGGTCATTACTTAAATTTTTGGGGGCGTTACGTCTCATTTGCGGACACGCCCCCGTCGTCACACTTCGTAACAAATGGACGAATACTGGATTAAGCATTCTTAGATCCACGCAGAGGACCATTCAATTGAGAAATATTGAACACGTTTTGCTGTGAAGCGAATTCGTTTTGTTACATTTTAAAACCGCTTCTCGTCCAAGCGGCGGCTGTCCTTCGCGCGATCAATAACCTACTGTACTGTACGTTTCGTTCTGTAAGATATTGTTTATTATAACGACTGAAATTCGACACTTTATCTGTTTCTTGAATTACATAGACACATTCGATATTACGCTGCATATGGTTTGAAAAATGTCCAGGTGCTCATCCGATTCTTCCATGAGCATTTGTGCTTTTAACAATAAATTTATTGCCATCTATAAAGTGGGGACTCCAGGAATTGATAAGGGGGAGGGGCGCGTTGGGGTGAAACTTCTAATCATGGGGCCAACTTTTTCATAAACCTGGATTAGTTTAGTTAATTAGAACGAGTGCACTAAAGTACAGTGGCGGCTCTAGGATTTGGCAAGTGGGGGGGGCCGTTGGGGTGGCAACTTCTAATCATGGGGGGGCAACCATTTGTTGTTTAATGTATGTAGCATTAAGTATATGGTCCCAACTGAAGGGGCACGGGCCCCCCCTGACCCCCCAGGTGGAGCCGCCACTAAAAGTATGGGAGGTCACTGAGGGTAGAGATTCAATAGAGGGGTTGACACGGGCTCCCCCCCCCCCCATGGTGAGTAGCCCCTGCATCTGTAATAAAGAGTTCAGTATTCGCCAAGGCAATATTCGCGTGCATTTGGAGGTACCGACAGTGTTTAATCCAGGCCTGAAGAGGAGATTACCGCCCCTCCAAAAAAACTCAAATCCACCACCAAAATACCCCAGCACTGACACAAATGTTTGCACTGAACTGTGTCTCTTCCAGTGGCGTAGCGAGGGGGAGCAGGGGGCGAAGCATCCCAGGCGGCACTTGCTCTAGGGGGCGGCACTTTCGAGATTTCCTATATTTTTTGCTCGTTAGAGAATTTTGATGAGGCAGTAACGTTTTTTTGCTTGTCAGACTTTTTTTCAGAGATTTGAGGGCGGCACTTTTTTCTCGCCCCGGGCGGCATTTTGCCTCGCTACGCCACTGGTCTCTTCCCCTCCAGCCAAGTCAATTCCTCCTCCTCCCAAGGCCTGGAGCCTGGATAAAACACTGCCTGCTGGCCGTGCTGGGTACTCCACAGTGACAGAGAAGAAGATGATGACTGCCATCTATCCAACCAGCTGACAACCGCTGCTACCGAACGTCTGCGCGACTCGAGGAAACAGGTAATTACCGGTCATGCATTTTCGCGTCTCGTCTGCGGGCCGTTGCTAATGGCAACCGCGGAGTCCGTGCTACTGCCCGACGTGCGAGGTCTCCGGTTCACGTTCGATAAGAAGATGGACGGAAAATCCACGCGAACTCTGCTCTCGTCTTCACCACCGTATGTCACGCAAGCGTCCACGACTTGTCAGTTTTGTACTATAGTGACACGCTACGATATTACGATAGTGAAAATGCAGTGTAGATTGTGTTCAAGACATGGGATGGGATGTATCCAGTGGCGGTTCCAGGATTTCTTTGAGAGGGGTTGAAATGAATTCATAGGAAGTTGGTGGGGGATGAAAATAGAAGGAAAAACCAATAAACTTTCCCGAAAAAGCTAACAAAAGGGAATTTTGCCCCTAATTTTACTAAACTTTTACCGAAAAAATAAGTCGATAAGCAAAAAAATCAATTTTTTCGTAGTTTTATTAGACACTTTTATCCAAAAATAGGTTTTTCACAGGCAAAAAAGTCCGGTGGGGATGCATCTCCACTCATCCCTCACGTGGAACCGCCACTGGATGTAACGAGACGCTTCTGCCGAACAGCTATAGGGTCATAATAATTGCCCGATTTCGTCGGACACATTGCAGCAGAAGGGTAGGAGGCCCAGTGTTTAATCTAGACTCCTGGACTCCGGGGAACTGAAAAAGCCGGGGGGAATTCTGCTAGGGGCCGCTGTTAGTCCATGTAGTATTCCAAAATTTCCGGGAATTTGAAATTTCCGGGGGTGAAGGGCAATTTTCCCCCGGAAACGGCCTAGATTAAACACTGGGTAGGCCTATGATGCAATTTAGGCTGCAAGTGAAAGATTTGAATCAAAACCGTGACCAGAGACATCCTTGCACGACAGTTGATGCGGCAGAGTTTCTCCTCTGTTTCTGCCCTAAGGTTAATTTGTCGAGACGTCTAGGAATAAGTGGCTGATGCGGTGCTACTGCACTTTCTGAAAGCGCTATAGAAATTCACAAGATTTACCTATTTACTTACTTACTTACTTACTTATCAAGTGAACTTTTGTTTGTAACTTTTTGCGATTTTGTTCTCTTCCGGAAAGAATTTTGAATTTTCGCAGTCAATGAGTTGTACGGGAAGGCGGAGTTAAATTTGAGAAAACTATCACTTAGAGTCTTCGTGTTAGATGTTGTTGTTGTTGTTGTTTTGTTGTTGTTGTTGTTAGATGCCGGACACTTACTTACTGATCTACACTCTACAGTTCAAAGATCCCTTTTGGCGCTTCTTACTTTGTTGTGTAGATCTTTTAGTAGGCCTATAGGCTAGTCAGAAGTTCATTAAAAATAAATGTAGCCTATGTTTACACATAAACGTCGTAGGCCTATAATACATAATCTGTAGGCCTAAGCCCGATTCGGTCCTTCTTCGAGACTTCGACCATTGCATTATTATAATGGCGATGTAGTCTGACTTCTTGTTACGACGCGTTACGAAGGGGAGGGGGTAAAAACTGCCCAAATCGCTTAACGTCATTTACGGACGACCCCTTGTCAAGACTTTTCGGAAGGCGAAAAGGGGTTCGGCCTGTTGTGACGTCATATTTTAGGGGTCTGACGTTTTGTTACGTCGCGTTACGGGGGGCGGGGGTCAAAAAGTGCCAACATCGCGTGACGTAATTTATGGACGACCCCATAGTAGTAGTAGCCTAGTAGAAGTAGTAGCAGTAGTAGTAGTAGTAGTAGTAGTAGTAGTAGTAGTAGTAGTAGTAGTAGTAGTAGTAGTAGTAGTAGTAGTAGTAGTAGTAGTAGTAGTAGCTGCAATAATAACAGCAATATAGGCCTAGTAATGATGCAATAGCAACCTATTAAGCCTAAAGATTACCATTTTATATAAAGACATTTTGATAGCACGAAACGCGCTTCATAAAAATGCCACTTAGGCCTATAATAATAATTACGAAGGCGAAATTCATACTGCGTTTCGTAATTTATAGTGTGTCATCGCCTTCATTCGATCTTCTGGTCAGCCCAGTTGAACAAAGGACGAAAATATTGAACCGCTTAAGAATGCTATCTTCCGTCTGGCGAAGCGAGTTTTCTGGTTCTAAGACGGTCGATTAACCATTAACGTCTCTCTTTCCCTCGCCCCTCTCCTTCTCTCTCTCTCTCTCTCTCTCTCCCTCTCTCTCTCCCTGCGCGGCGTTCTTCATATGCCACGACGAACGGCGCTATATAAATGCATCTCGTCCGCCTAATGGGATTTACTGCAGCCGATATCGATAGCGACGTTCTATAAAACTAATCTCGCTTCATTATATGGCGCATAATGGAATCTCTTGAGTCGCCCCCGGGGCTCCGACCTCCCTTCCCCTTGCCATGACCCCATGACCCCACGGGTGACACGCTGAACGTCGCAGAGACCGGCTAAACGACGCTGCTGCTGCTGCTGCTGCTGCTGCTGCTGCTGCATTCGTCCTTTATTCCGTTCGTTCCATCCGTTCCCGCACTCATCTCGCATCTTCTGCGTCTCTCTCTCTCTCTCTCTCTCTCTCTCTCTCTCTCTCTCTCTCTCTCTCTCTCTCTCACACACACACACACACACACACACAGAGAAAGAAAATGGTTGGAGGATGGCTGGGAGTCGAGGGCTTGGAGAAGGGGGGCGGGGGTCGGCGTGACGTCTCTAAATTGCGTTCGATAAGAGATCTGGTTCGTGGCCTCGGTGGCGACCCCGAGAACCCATCACCCGAGGAAGAGGAGGACCATGGACTACTCAGGGACTTCTATATTTAGATGTACCTGGACTACTAGACTTCATGGGGCATGGGGTGGGGTGGGGGTGGGGTCGGTCAGAAGCGGCGCTATGGGTGGGGTGGGCGGGGGAGGTCTGCTGCCGTCTCTTCGTTATGCGGTATGATTAAGAGGCACGCGGAGATCGGAAGATCCGACGCTGAGACGAAGAGATAGAATGGAGAGGGAGAGAGAAGGAGGGAGAGAGAGAGGGGGAGAGAGAGAGAGGGAGAGAGAGAGAGAGAGGTGGGGACGAGAGGAGTGATAGTGAGAGCCAGAGGGTGCGGAAACACCAACAGCATACGGAACGATAATCTTAAACGGCGGAAGTGGAAGTCTCCCACATGCATGTGTGATCCTTAATTCGCCTCTTACTCCATAGTCTTTGTCCTCACAAAATCGTTTCTACTGCAATTGAACGACGTTCTCTCTGCCTCCTTCTCTCCCTCTTACTCCTCCCTCTCTCTGTCTCTGTCCCTCTCTCTGTATCCGTCTCTATATTCTGTGTCTCTGTCTGTCTGTCTGTCTGTCTGTCTGTCTGTCTGTCTGTCTGTCTGTCTGTCTGTCTGTCTGCCTGTCTGTCTGTCTGTTTGTGCTTCCTTGTTGTTATAATGGGCGACTTTAATTATATCATGTTGACTAGGAAACGCTGGATATTGAAAGACCATGCGATAGGGAATTTCTGAGCTGTGTCAATAATAATTTTCTGTTTCAACACGCGACAAGACCAACAAGAGGCAATAACCTCTGGACCTGGTTATAACAACACATAAGAATTTAGTTTCCAACGCCGATGTTTGGGGTAATTTTGCAAAAAGTGATCACCAAATGATCAATTTTATTATTAACTTCGGGAAGCAGGTCAATAAAAGCAATTTCTAGACAGACGAAACTTCTCTGATCAACGTCTCTGCTGACGCATTTCCTTATTATACAGTTCCTCTAATTTCTTGTGTTTATTTCGGTTCTGCCATTTCCCACAGAGATGTCCATGGGTCCATTTTGTAGAACCCAATCCAACCCAACCCATCAAGTCTCCAACCCAACCCAAACAATGCCGATGAGGTTTATCTGATCCAACCCAACCCAACCCAATGTAATACATTACAGTTTCTTAAACCATGACTTATTTTTTCACCCAACCCTACGCAACCCACCACTAATATGGAAAAGTCTGACCCAACCCAACCCAACCCTACCGAACCCATGGACATCTCTGATTTTCCATTTCCAAAACTTGTCGATCTGAGTTATTTTAGTTTTCTCTGTGCTTTTTGCCGTTTCGTTTCGTTGTTTTAAATGGAAGTTCATTGTTAACTTTCTTCTGCCATGGCATGGTCAATTCTATAACTTTGGACATATACTTGGTTACTGGCACACTCTCCAAATTCACTTCTACATTTCTACAATCATCTTCCTTTCCAGGATGTAATCTTCTTTGAAATTTTTTGTCTGATTATGTTTATCAAATAGGCCGAGGTATTACATGTAAAGAGACTATACATGTCATGGCAACATCTTCCCCATTGGCGCCCATTTCGGTAAAGACAAGAGCGTAAGTTGTAATTCTTTTCACAGGCGGTCTCTGCCTCATCATCCAGGCGCTCGTTAGAGTCGCCGCGAGTGGAGAGAAAGAGAGAGAGAGAGAGAGAGAGAGAGAGAGAGAGAGAGAGAGAGAGAGAGAGAGAGAGAGAGAGAGAGAGAGAGAGAGAGAGAGAGAGAGAGAGAGAGAGAGAGGGAGAGAGGAGAGAGGGAGAGCAGCGAGAGACAGACACACACAAACAGACTGTCTGACTGCCTGACTGACTGACTGACTGACTGACTGACTGACTGACTGACTGACTGACTGACTGACTGACTGACTGACTGACTGACTGACTGGTGACCGT
Organism: Metaphire vulgaris; assembly: GCA_018105865.1. Taxonomy (NCBI): domain Eukaryota; kingdom Metazoa; phylum Annelida; class Clitellata; order Crassiclitellata; family Megascolecidae; genus Metaphire; species Metaphire vulgaris. The sequence goes on from CM030832.1 coordinate 6,999,646, forward strand.
AGCGAGGGGCAGGGTCGCGGCCTCCCCGGGAGAAAATTTGGGGAAGCGCAAAATTATAGGGAAGGCTCAAAATTTTGGGGGCGCAAAAATAAAAATAATCGGCAGTGTGAACAAATAAATTTTAAAAAGATAAAAAATTATATTATATCAAAAATAATAAACATTAAAAGGTCACTGCACGAAATAGCTGATGACCTTTATATTGCTCGTCAGAATTTTTCAGAAGTTCAGGGCACATATTATATACCAGTTTCGCCCCGGTCGCCGCCAGACTACGCTAAGCCACTGAGACAGACAGACAGACAGACTGACAGACAGACAGACAAAAGGACAGACAAAATGACAGACAGACAAAAGGACAGACAAAATGACAGACAGAGCAATCGGTATAAGCTCCTCCATTCATCGATAAAGTAATTTTCTGTCTCTTGTCGTGTAGGCCTAGCGTCTACAATGAGCGTAACAGGCAGATTGGCAGCGATCACCCAGCCTACTGTCCTACGGCGATGACCGCAGCTGCCCACAATCGACGGTAAAGAAAGACGTTGCTTATCCAACTCCATCGCTCGCCGCCGACAGCGATGGCAGCCGCCGCTCGCTCGCTCGCTCGCTCGCCAACGCTCAACCATCTCCTGAAGCCCTCTCGGGCATGAGCCAAGAGCGTCGTCAACAGGCCGATGCGACGCACAAAGCTTCGGAGCAGCGCTATAAATATTATAAAGAACTTGGTTGATTTACTTACTTATCTGCTGGTCTCTCGAATACAAGAAGCGGTGCTGAATTTCGTTTGGGCGTTAATAATGTTCATATTTTTTCAAGATGTAATTAATAAATATAATTGTTGAGCACTCTTCTTCTTCTTCTTCTTCTTCTTCTTCTTCTTCTTCTTCTTCAATCGATTCAATTGCGCGGTAATGTCGTCATCAGATTTCCACTGCGTTGTTTCTCTTCTGAAAATCTGCGTCACGTGGTTAATGGCTACATCGAACACGGTCGGACAGCAGTCGCTCACAGGTAAACCAAGTCATCGCGTCGTACTTATTATTATTATTATTATTATTATTATTATTATTATTATTATTATTATTATTATTATTATTATTATTATTATTAACGACCAATTCCGCATGAAGTACTTTTTGCCCCACCCAAGACAGCGTTATGTCTTCAGGTCGATTTTACTGGTTTACTTTTTTAAAACGTAAAATCAAAGACGGGAATTAAAGAGAGGGGTGGATAAGGATGAGAAAGGAGGGAATGTAGTAGCCAGGGATACTTTTACACCCCGCCTACCCTCCACCCCCCAACACCCTCAATTTTAGGTCGACACCCCCAAAATTTGGTAATGTGACAATGGTATTCATACAAAATGCATACTAATTGGCTCCGGACACCCCCCGAATTTGAGGTCGACACCCCCAAATTCACAATCATAGAAATATCCCTGGTAGTAGCGACTGGGAGAAAAGAAAAAGTAAAGGATGTGGAAGAGATTGAGAGAAAGGAAAACGACAGCTTCTGCACTCTAATGTTGTAGCAAAATTAACCTCTATACGATAACGACAACGATGACGATATACGGCACACAACTTCAGTGGCGGTTCCAGGATTTCTTGATGGGGGGATTATTTCATAGACAGTTGGTTGGGGTGAAAAGAGAGGGAATAAAATAATAAATTTTGCCAAAAAGAAAGAGACTGGCAAGCAAAAAAGGCAAATTTTCCCGAATTTTACTAGACTTTTACCGAAAAATAGGTTGACAAGTTAAAAAGGTCACCCGCAGTTTATTTCCGTCATTTTACTCGATTTTTACCCAAAAATAGTTAGCCAAGCAAAAACAAGTCCGATGGGGATGCACCCCCACTCATCCCCAACGTGGAACTGCCACTGCACAACTTAAATGTAAATTTATGGATAAATTTGTTGGCCACAGTATCGATGGTTTTCTTTGATATGGTTACAACTGATTGATGTAATATTTTCGGCGGATGAAATCGCGGTGGCGGGGAGGGGGGACATCGCGCTAATAAAATGCGAGGATAATTATAGTGTAGAACCCTTTAAAATTAAATAGACGTTTTCTCCTTCGTCTTTTCGTCTTTACTAATTTAGGCATGCCTCCTGATTTCCAAAACTAGTAACTTCAGAAGCAAAGGCTGATTAAAAACCACAGTTCGTCTGAAAACAGTAATATTACTATCCGATACTAATCGATTACATGTATGATTATATATATTATAGATAGATTACAAGTATGATATCCGATACTAATCGATTATATGTAACCAGCATACATGTATCAAATACATGTATGCTGGTTTCATAAAAGTATTTGTCAAACTTTCAAACTAAATACAAAACAAATTTTTTTAAACCTCATTAGGCCTACTGACTCACGCCATTTTGGATTCTGTGTTCGAATCCATAGTGTCCAAAAATGATCCATAGACTATAGTGGAGTGGCTAAGCTCGGGTTCTAAGCTAAAGGGCAACCATCTCTTTATCGCTTATAGCGGAGAACTTGGTCTCAACCGACTTGGACAGTTTCTAATCGGGTTCTGGGGCGACACTCTATAGGCGAGGAATTTTAGGACTAGCCTATATCAGGTTTAAAACTTGAGCTCTTGAGAAATTTTTAGCTATATGATGATTTACTTATCGGCAATCAGCCTACCACTCCGAATGAAAATAATTTGTCGCCGATTTTGCACGAATCTCATAGGCCTAAGTAGCCTATGGACCCCAATAAGGAAGGCGCCCTCCCCCCGTGCTCCCTCCAAGATTCACCAATGCCGGTGTGCCTCACTGAGTTAGAGTATTGTAAATACGTGGTTCGTGTAACTCAAACCTGATGTTTTGGAAAATTCACCGTCTAAGGAAAATGAAATCAACAGACGTCGTCGTCGACGACGAATGGAATCTTAAAATGTATTTGTCTTGTTAATGGAGAGATCAAAGAAGACAAAGGAGGAAGAGAAGGAGGAGGAGGAGGAGGAGGGACGGTCGTCGTCGGCGGGCATCGAGTCGCTCTCCGACCGATTAAAGGCGACGACGACGACGACTGCCCCTCAACCGGTCGGTCGACACGAGAACACTCGAGGCGGTTTGCTTCTTCATATAGAAGAGCATACACACGCACACACACAGACACACACACACACACACACACACACACACACACACACATATATATATATATATATATATATATATAAAGAATATTGTGTGTGTGAATATTGTGTGTGTGTGTGAATGTAGACACTTTTTTCATAAATCGTCCTTCGGCAATTAATGGTTGAGGGCATTTTATGCAAATTATGATTATTATTGTAATCCATAATATTTAGAGTCTATAGATTCGTTCGAAAACAGGAAAACAGTTGGCTACTGTGTTGCTGCTGTTGCTGATGCTGCTGTCTGGATCAAATATTCTTCTGGATTCGACAAGTAATTCCGACGCTAAAGCCGATGCACTGTCTCTGTTATATATATATATATATATATATATATATATATATATATATATATATATATATATATATATATATATATATATATAAGTACGCTGTATACAAATCAAAATGGCCAGGATTGTCAGGATCATCTAGCAATGATTTGACTCTGTCTGATATGTGACAGAGAGAAGGAATGAGAGAAAGAGAGGGGATGCGATACAGGGGCGTCATTTGGGAGGGGGCAGGGAGGCCGTGGCCCCAAGGAAATGAAAAGAATAATGTATAATGTATTAAATAAAAAATAAATGTGAAATGTGCAAAAAATCGCAAAAATTGCCAAAAATTTACCAACAAATATTTTTAAAATGCAAATTTTCCAACATTGGCCCAAAATTGCCCAAAATTTGCCAAAAAATTATCTAGCTCCCAAGAAATGTGTGAAGTGACGCTACTGATGCGATGGAAGGAGGGACCAGAGACAGAGACAGAGATAGACATGCAGATGGAGACAGAGACAGCTAGACATACTGATGCAGATTGGATCTAGCCACAATCGACGGAGATGTGGTAAAAATTGCGGGAATTAGTGAATTCTGATTTCTGACGTGTTGTTTGGTCGTGGTGGCTTAGACAGCGGAGAGGAGCTGAGATAGTTGAGATAGAGTTCCAGCATGGAAGTACGGCGTCACAACAGATTTTGAGAGACAGAGAATTACAGCGCATAATTTAACAGAGAACCAAAAAGCAACGTTCGATTTTTCAAAATACAGAATGGTCAGAGACATAAATTGCCCACTTACAGTGTGCTGGTCAACTGATCATCATGGGCGAAGTTTGGTTTTTGTATTTGGAGGGGGAGGGGGGCTAAAGCCCAGTAACAACTCCAGATTCCCGGGCGCTGAGTTTGAAACGTAAACTGATCTTTCTGATCTATTCTGATCTTATCTGATCAACTAATGTTCGTGCTTTGCTCGATCGCTCCGCAGTTCCGAATAATATTTGTTTGCAACGTTTATGTTTGCGATTCTTACAGTACTTAGCATGATTTAAAGTGGTTTAGGAGGTATTACTGTCTGTGTGAAAGCCACTAGAGGACACTAACGGATCTTGAACCCGCTCCGTCAGCCTGACGCTCCAGCACGTAACCCACTCTGCCATCTTCCGCCCCCTCCAAAAAAATAATGATCCTTCCCTCGACTTCTCGGTGCGTTTCTCGAAGCACAGCTGATGAAAGTGCAACGTTGTCTCTCAGAATGGCAAGTACATCGGACGCGACTGTGTTTAGAATCAATCGAAAGTCTGGTTTCTTCAACGGTCGACGACTGCACGGATGATGCAAGTTTCGTCAAATGAGAGACAATCTCCTTCTCCTCCTCCTTCCTCCTCCTCCTCCTCCTCCTCCTCCGTTTCCTATTCCTTATCTTCTTCGTCTCTCTCTTCGTCTCTCTCTCTTCTTCTTCTTCTTCTTCTTCTTCTTCTTCTTCTTCTTCTCCTTCTCCTTCTCCTCCTCCTCTCATTCCCATTCCCTCTCCATTGTCCGTCCCGGTTTTTGCTTTCTGCGTTTGATGTCTGTACACGGTTTGCATAGAAGTCAGCATCATTATACACCAGTTTATCATTCATGAGTAGCGCTCTAAAGAATAAACGGAGATGAATCACACACACACACACACACACACACACACACACACACACGAGCATACAAATTTAGCGTTTATATAGGCTTGCTATAGAATATAGTCCTATATAAAATAAAATATGTTTCGTTTTCATATATGCGGGTAGCTTATGATGTGTATGTAACTGATGTACAGTGTATATACTTATACAATTTTTTCTTGTACAAATTCTATATTATATATATATATATATATATATGCATAGTATAGCACTTGTGCAAGTCGATGTATATATATATCATCTTATATAGGCCTATAGATACATAATTACGTTGATAATTACAAATACTGCGTCGACGATGGCGATACGTGTATAAATAATGCAGGCAGTGATACTTAACCATTAACCTACTGCAGATTTAATGTATAGGTCTATATTTTTAGCGCATGAGGCTGCTTGTATTTAACTAGTAGACTCGTGAGAGTAAACACATGCAAGTTGTAATAGAGATCTTTTGCAGTGATTTTAAAATGCAATCGATATGAAGTTATAAACTAGGTTTGCTAATTTCTCGTAATGGCGAAAGTCCAAATAGTCTTAAAGACACGCATAGACCTACATAGACGTGTGTCGGCTTTTCGTGCCTTTTTAAAAACTGTTAACATGTACCAGTCCATATGGAGGAATTCAGAATTGGGAACGGAAGATGAAGTGTTCTAGCTGAATTCCCGATCCGCCCCTGGTAAAACCGTTGGGAAAATGATACTAGGCATGGTTAACTTACTTCTCAATCATATTGTGAATTGAAATTCTTGAGACTCACGCTGCTTCTGTCCGATTTTCGCAGTCCTTCGTAGATGACGATGCTGTACTAAGTTTTAATTTTAAGTTTTAACATTACAATTTTGCCGTTCGCACCGTTTCATTTTGTCAATGCCTGAATTATAGTGGATATTAACTTCCCGACGACTTAAATTTATGGGCAGGATTTGTCTCAGAGAATACCAGTTTGATCGGCTTTTGCATTTTCGTCAGAAACTAATTTATCGAGAAGTTTCTTGACCGACATCTTAATTAAAGCCTTTGACGAAGATCCCGATCAGCGCTGAACGACTAGTGTGCTGTCAACGGTCAAGGCGACGATCAATTAATTACTCGACAGGGAGTAGATTATACCAGAAAGACCTCTTCTCCGTTCACAAATCTTGTTCGCGGTATTTTCAGATAATATCTACGAAGATGAGAAAGGCTGTGAAACCTGTGTGCCGTTAGATCTTTAACCCCTTAACTGGGGATCCCGGATATATCCGTCCATTTTACAATAACCGTGTATTTAATTGTAACTCAATGTAAAATCGCGTCCGAAATTTTTTAAATGTATAGAAACTCATTTTAAACAAATTTCGTCGGCAGCCAAGGAGGTTTTAACCTTCCAAAACCCTTCTCTTTGCTACGCCACTGCATTTAGATCACAAGAGGAAGTAACCTCGCCAGATTTCAGAGGTTCTCTTCGGTATAGTTCTATCTTTCGGAAATATGATACACGAATCGAAGGGTAACGGCATCATCGGTCAGCGATTTTTTGCCTCATTTCGCACAGCCTCTTAGTCTAGACTCATCGGCTCTTGGTCATGAAGCGACAGGGAAAACGGACCGTATTATTATTATTATTATTATTATTATTATTATTATTATTATTATTAGTAGTAGTAGTAGTAGTAGTAGTAGTAGTAGTAGTAGTAGTAGTAATAATAATAATAATAATAATAATAATAATAATAATAATAGTAGTAGTAGTAGTAGTAGTAGTAGTAGTAGTAGTAGTAGTAAATTATGACGGTGATTTATGATCGAGGAATTATATTCTACTTCTGAAAAATCTGATAGAAAATAATTAATCGAAGTGGTGAGAGATTGAAGTCTATCTCTAAAGATGACATAACGTGAACTCCGAGTGAATGAATGTCGATAAATAATTACTTCTGAGTGACGGGATGACATCTCATGACGCCGGTTGGTGGCGACACGTCGAAAGGCTTAATATGCGACCGTCGAAGTGATGGCACGCACACACACACACACATACACACAGACGCACGTATAGAAAATATTTAAATACTAGGTGTTTACCCGTCAAAAATGACGGGGGAGATTGGCTGTTTTACCACCCGATTTTGCGCAAATGCAAGAGGATTTTGCGCAATTAATTTCCCTAACTCGCCGCCTTTTCCTTCAACCGAGTTAACGCCCATTCGCATGAATTTTCTAAAACTTGATAGTCAACGTAAGTGTAATGATTTGGCAGTGTCGAACGACATGCAGTGCTTGATTCTCTTGTTTGCTGTGCTGCTGTTGCACGCCGAACAACAGCCTGCTCCTCATTCTCACTTGATTGTCGGAAAGCTCGTGAACGCTAGACTTTTTTGTTTTGCACGGACGGTTAGAAAGAGGAATAAAAAAGCTAAACAATGGTGCAAACCTCATCTTCTTAGCTCTTATATAGCCTGAGATATAGCAAATTCAAAAAAAGTAGGAAACAAATTAAAATATTTAATGGAACAGAAATCGATTTAGGAAGTCAGTCGTGAACCAGCAATAGCATCAATGGGAATGGACATAATGCCTTCGCTGGATCATGTAATTTTGATCAGAATTCTCAGAATTCAAAACTTTCGCGCAATTCACCGATAATAATTATGTTCAAACATTGGGGTCATCGGGTTAGAATTGATATATCTTTACCAAATGTCAACCGATTTTCAAACTTTTTGGTTTATTTTGTTCCTCTGACATCCCTTTATAACTTTGCCGCTGACAAAAGTGGGGTTACCGCTGAAAATATTTTGCTAGGGGCTATAAAAATATTTTGGGGGAGAGGGTGATATTTTAGGCCGTAAAGTGGACTCTACCCCCAACTTTTTTGTTTTGCACAGACGGTTAGAAAGAGGAATAAACGATCTAAACAATGGTGCAAACCACATATTTTTAGCTCCTATATAGCCTGAGATATAGCAAATTTAAAACGTTACAGCCATCATTTCTGAGAACGCTTTTCCAAAAATTAAATCTCCAGTACGGTGACGACGTCTGAAAATTTAATCCCCACTTGAGGGGTTAAATATAAAAAATAGGTATTGAGGCTAGGAATGAATAAATATATATATAATAATGGGGGGCAGGGCATTGGGAGAGGGAAGGGAGGTTTGGGAGGAGGAAGGTGGGTTGTACGGGTTTTCGGAGCAGCGTTGTGTAGGTTTGGAAACGGGGTTTGGGGCCGGTGGGGTAGGGCGGAGCGCTGATGGGTTGGGGCCTGGGCGATTGGGAGAGGGATGGGTAGTTGGAAGGGGATAGGGAGAGGAAGGGGAACGGGGGTTTAGGGCCGGGGCGGGGATGGGTTGGGGCTGGAATGGGTTTGGCCTGAGAGATTGGGAGAGAGGAATGGGGAGAGGGAAAAGGGATGGGGAGAGGGAAGGGAACGGGGTTTGGGGCCGGGGCCGGAATGTGTTGGGGCCTGGGTGATTGGGAGAGGGATGAGGAGAGGGAAAAGAGATGGGGAGAGGAAAGGGGAACGGGGGTTTGGGGCGGGGACGGAATGGGTTGGGGCCAGATTGGGAGAGGGATGGGGAGAGGGAAAGGGTTGAGAGACGGAAGGGGAACGGGGTTTGGGGGGCGATTGGGAGGGGGATGGGGGAGAGGGAAGGAGATGGGGAGAAGGAAAAGGGGGTTGGGGAATGGGTTGGGCCTGGGCGATTAGGAGAGGGATGGGGTGAGGAAGGGGGACGGGGGTTTGCTGCAATTAAGACGCTTCGTTAAACGCTCCGGTTTGATTAAACAATATTTGGTTGTCAATGACAACAGCGTCTTGCAATACCCGCCGTGTTGCGGACGGACAGACGCGACAGACGGACAGACATCGAGAATTATATAATAAGATATATATATATATATATATATATATATATTTGAGAGATACTGTTTATATATAAACAGTGTATATGTGCCAGAGAGAGAGAGAGAGAGAGAGAGAGAGAGAGAGAGAGAGAGAGAGAGAGAGAGAGAGAGAGAGAGAGAGAGAGAGAGAGAGAGAGAGAGAGAGAGAGAGAGAGAGAGAGAGAGAGAGAGAGAGAGAGAGAGAGAGAGAGAGAGAGAGAGAGAGAGAGAGAGAGAGAGAGAGAGAGAGAGAGAGAGAGAGAGAGAGAGAGAGAGAGAGAGAGAGAGAGAGAGAGAGAGAGAGAGAGAGAGAGAGAGAGAGAGAGAGAGAGAGAGAGAGAGAGAGAGAGAGAGAGAGAGAGAGAGAGAGAGAGAGAGAGAGAGAGAGAGAGAGAGAGAGAGAGAGAGAGAGAGAGAGAGAGAGAGAGAGAGAGAGAGAGAGAGAGAGAGAGAGAGAGAGAGAGTGGGAAGGCGGATGCGATGGAAGGAGGAACAAGAGACAGAGACAGAGATAGATATGCAGATGGGGACAGGGACAGCTAGACATATTGATGCAGATTGGATTTAGCCACAATCGACGATGTGGTAAAACAAAGGCTCAATTTATTACGTTAATGATGAGCTCGTACCCCGCACTGTTGAAGGCGAATCTCGCGGAATTTATTATTTATAGCGATATAGGCCTACAGTAAGTAAGATCTATCGTGTTCCTGTAACAGTGAGGTGATGATGTTCTATGCAATATCCTTCGTCTTTCGCCAACAGTACAGTAAAAATATCAACTGGCGATGGTCTGACGTGCAAGATCTCAGAACGCGTTGTTTGAATGGCAGACCTGGTCTATATTCTGCCTATTAGCAGCAAGTGAAAAGAACAGTATTAGACAATCACAAATCGTCTAAATGCACACACACCCACACACGTACATACACGTACACACGCACACACAAACAAACATGGCCTGCACTGAAATTCTGTTGAAACGAAAGAATGACAGATCGGTTTCGAAAGGATTTTTACGACGACCACGAATCCGAAATGACCGGGTGTTTGAGGCAGCTGATGATGCACCTCAACCCACCCACCCACCCACTCACCCACCCTGGACCCCGTCGCTCTTGCGACGAGTCGGTAAACGAAATGACGACGTGAATTTTAATAACAGCGCTTCTCCTCCAGCAGCAGCAGCAGCGGAACGCCAACAGTGGCGATTCCACGTGGGGGATAAGTGGGAATGCACCCCCACCAGACTTTCGGACTTTTCTTTCGCTTGTGAAACTTATTTTTGTGCAATAGTCTAATAAAACTACGGGATAAAACTGCAGATGACCTTTTATGCTTGTCAACCTATTTTTCGGTAAAAGTGTAGTAAAATTAGGGGGGAGGGAATTCCCTTTTGTCAGCCTCTTTCGGCAAAGTTTATTGAGATTTTTCCTTCTCTTTTCATCCCCCATCAACTTCCTATGAATTCATTTCATCCACCCGCCAAGAAATCCTGGAACCGCCACTGAACGCCAACAATATTATGACACATCGATTCCCAGAATTGTAGACGGACGAGAAACGACGAAAACTAAAGAGACATTTCACGTCTGACAGATAGCAATCGTACGAAGGCAAAATAGACCCCCTGCCGCGGTCGTCTCGACGTTTTTCACCGTCTCAACTAACGCCAGGAGTGGAGCGACCAAATGAAAGCACGGATGAAGTCGTCCGTACCTTACTCGAGGACACGGAATGATGATTCAGAGCGATACATCCGAATGGAAAACACACTCGAATACTCGAAAGAACCAGGTCACTGAATGGAAGGAAAAGGCAATTGCCTCTGAGTGCCTATAGTTGCAATAGTTAAACGTCTATTGCAGTGACAAGGTTAGTCATGACGTCACATCAGTAGCATAAGCTACTAAAAAGACTTAAATATTTGGGATTGACAACAGTAGAAAGGAGAAGGGAGAGAGGGGATTTGATAGAAACATACAGAATAATGACTGGGAAAGTAGATGTGCCATCATGATCGATTCTTTACATTGGCGCTCTATAGCAGCACAAGAGGCCACAAATGCAAATTGTTTAGTAACCAGAGGAGGGTGGGTCCAAGAAAGAAAAATATCTTAGTGCAAGGGCTGTGGACAAATGGAACAGTTTGGACGAGGAGAGAGTGGCAGTTGAAAGAGTAAACGGATTCAAAGACTATATCTCGAAAACTAGGTTAGTGAATGGTTTTCGCACAGTCTTACTTAGCCTCCTAAACCGCTTCAAATCGCATTTTTTATTAAGCGACGATGCCAGGTAAGCGTTAGGAGGTATTGTAGGGCATGCTTAACAGCACTGAAATGCACTCTTGCGCTCATTCTATCTGGACGTTTTGTTGAAATTCAGTGCGTTCGACTGAAAGACGATTAGAGGCATTTGCAATGAACGCGTATCTTTATGTTTGTTTGCTTGGCGCTCTCTTCCGTGACTTTAACTAAAACAAAGCGCCATATAAGTTGTATTATTAGTATTATCTATTAGGCCTACTAATCGATTAGCAGCGCTAAATTATAGCGTTTGGAAAGACTAATAATAATTATAAATGTAAAGGCGGAGGTGACGTTGACTGAGGCAGGAGAATTCTTTTTCTCAAAAAACTTTGAAGCCTTATAACATGGGGCAGATGTAGCCTATGTTGTGAAGGCATGCGTTCTCGCCAACATTAGAAATATTCAGAGGATGAACAATGTCGTCATTATTCACATCATGAATTCTCCTTTCTAAGTATTCAATTCTTTCGAATGGTCGGTTTCATTGAATTTGCGCTAATGGCTGTTACTGCTATTATTATTTCTATTATTTAATTCAAAGGCCATTTTCCGTCGGCGATCGAGAACAATACGCGACAGCAAAACGCGCATTATTAAACAAACTATAAAATGCTGGCATAGACCGTAACAACATCCTCCTCCAAGCAACAATTTCAATCGACTCAACACAGCAGCGGTCCATTAAAATGAAAAAAAGGCAAAAGCAAAAAGGCAAAAGGTCTTGGAGTAGGTCTAGCGTATAATAGGCCTACTATTCTATAGGCCTATCGGCCATGGGCAATGGCGTCTGAGACTCTCATCATACTGCGTGAGATCCAGGTGGCCAGGAACGGAGCTGCTGCTGCTGCTGCTGCGAGCGTCGCACGAGCGATGAAGTCAGTCGACGACGCTGTGACAGTATTACAACAGCCGTCCAGACGAACGAATAGAAAACGACAGAAGTCCGTCGGTGAAGGAATTTAGATGTGATAAGTCATCTTAAGCACTTCAGCTTAAGCGCAATGATTTCGAGAGAGATGACAAAGAGACAGACAGACAAACAGACAGACAGACAGACAGACAGATAGACAGACAGACAGACAGACAGACAGACAGACAGACAGACAGACAGACAGACAGACAGACAGACAGACAGACAGACAGACAGACAGACAGACAGAGGCAATGAGAGAGACAAGAGACAGCTGCAGAGAGACAGAGACAGACAAGAGACAAAGAAAGTGACAGAGACAGAGACAGAAAGACAGAGAGACAGAGATATAGAGATAGACAAAAACAGAGAGATTTATGAAACCTTCTAGCAATAGTGATTCAAGGCAATACGTCAAAGCTATCATGGGACATGAGTGGCGTTTGAAAGACCAATGCAGAGTTTCGTGCACACGTATCGAAGCTATTGAGTATTATTCCCAATATCCTATTTATGAAATGATAGACGACTAAGCAAGTTCTAAAGCAAAGGCAGAAGGCCGATGGGGGCCCGTCGAAAGCATTGCTTGCTGACGCCTATATACAAGCAAAAGAAAGTCATAAAAGCATTTTGCTACTTGATTTACTTCTACAAAGTCGTGAAAAGCCTGAGAAGCAAAAATGCAACCAGTTTTAAAACTTTCTAGAGTCCTCGCGACTACTCAGCCCGGGGTCCGAGAATTTTTCTCGACGGTCCTGTCTGAGAGAATCGACTACTGAAATTCGTAGGAGATCTGCATACAAATACTTCGCTAATTCTCGACTCTCTCTCTCTCTCTCTCTCTCTCTCTCTCTATATATATATATATATATATATATATATATATATATATATAATATTTAAAGTATGTATATATATAAAATTACAGTAGATATATATGTATGTATGTATCACACACACACACACACACACACACCAACTCTCACTCCCATAGATAATGCCACACAAAATTCTGTCCCCTCCAAAGCCCCGGTACTCGTGAGCACTACCAAGAAACAAAACAAATTGTCAAGAATTTTATTTGAAAATGTGCTGATGTCATATTGACCATGATGTCCAAACGATCACATCAAATCGTTTCTCTTGGTTTTCCATGGTTCTGTAATTGCAAAAGAGGAAATAATTGATCTGCAAAATCCTACGATTGTTATTCAGCCTCGACAAGAGTTCCAAACTTACACGTAGGTATCTACTTCCAGTTCTTTCTCTGCGTCAAACCCATCACGAGACTTAAAGCGAATCAATGCGTTATCCGCGCATTGCCAGCGGATACCGCAGGAAAATGAAAAAAAGTGTTAGCACTCACCAAAAATACTGGACGTGAACCCGATTAAATTTGATTCTCTTCGATTGACAAATCTGGCCAATCGGTTCTGTAGGCCTATATTCACGGTTAAAATAGTAGGCCTATAGCAACTACACTGTAGGCCTGTCTATTCGGAAAGGTATCATTTCATTCGATTGCCTATAAGTTTTACTTCGGTTCATCGGGTGTGTTAAAAAAATCCGTTGAAACTTAATCAAACTCCAATTAGAGACGTTGTTTGAGAAGGAATTTCTGGAGTGGACGGGATATATTAAGTTGAACTTACGCTTAGACAACTGAAGATTTAGCGTCTTTAGCTCAGGTGGCAAAAACGCTCACAATTTTTTGTCAGTGTGAGCATTAGTCGTGCTTATATAATCAACACATAGTCGATATTAAATTTAATAAACCCAGCGCACACCTGATGACGACAGGTATGCTCACCGTGGATGTTTACGAGCGTCGGGAACAAAGAAATCTCACGTCAGCAGCGAATCTGTGAATTGAGTTCGGCTACAGGTGATAGGAGATAAATTTTTCTAAGACACACTTACTTATCTACATTTATCAGCGTCTCGGGAATTGTACAGAAGCTGCGTTGTGCAAAGCATTGATTTACGGCAAATTAGCGTGATTAGCTTATACTGCAGTCAATTGAAAGACGCCGGAAAACCTTAGAATCTAGAACCGGATAAGACTAGTAGATCCTAGTGGTAGGATTCTTGCCACGCGACCGAAAGGTAGGGGGTTCAAAATGACCCTAGCCTCTGCGAAGCAACCGTAGACATGCTGTTCCCCGGTCAATTGCTTCGCTCTTAATTAACATTCTTCACGCTGTGAATGGCTTGACGTGCGTTTGCAACTGCGTAATAATAATAATAATAATAATAATAATAATAATAATAATAATAATAATAATAATAATAATAATAATAATAATAAATAACAATAATAATAGGATAATTATTATTATTATGTAAAAGTTCCGTGGAAGGCGACTGCGTTTAATCTCTGGAGTGTTACGGATATTCGTTGCAGGAGAAAGGATTTCACTCATCTCATTATTATTATTATTATTATTATTATTATTATTATTATTATTATTATATTATTATTATTATTATTATATGGTTGTTAACGCGCATTAAGTCGTTCATTAAGTGAAGCATAGCAATTTCGAGATGAGTCATGCACGTGCCTGCAACAGAGAGTAGGCCAAACAGTAGAGAGCAGAGGGTTTTTCTCTCAAAAGCACACTCGATTGTTTGATCGCAGAACGACGGATCACAGCAGAGGAGAGAGCGAGTGCTGCAGTGACCGGCGAGTACTGTGAACGAGAGAGTTTCGAAGCGTCTTGCAGCTCTGACGAGGTGATCCTCATGAGATCCGCTCTCTACGGTCGGATGCAGTTCGGAAGATGCGTCCAGACGGAGTACGGGGCCTTCGGCTGTTCGGCGGACGTCCTCAGGACCGTCGACTGGCGGTGCTCCGGTCGAAGGCAGTGCCTCTTTCCCATCACCGACCTGCACGGCTCCACGACCACCTGTCCGCGCGAATTGCTCGCCTACCTGGAAGCCAGCTACGAATGCATTCCAGGTATGGATGGACCGTAATTTTTTCATGTTGCTAATAGGATTATGCAGTGGATTTTTTTCTAGGAAAAAAGGGCTGAGAACGCATTTCCAGGGTCGTCGAGAGAAAGTCCTACGGGCCATAAACAGGTGTTTTTGCTCATTAAGTGTCAAAATTTAATGATGGCCATTTTACTCATACTGATAAAAGAACCGCATGCCTAAGTAAAACACTGCATTATTACATATCAATATATATATATATATAAGAATCTGGAAAAAATGGAGTGGGAATGCGTTCCCACTCGTATTATTGCACATCACTATATGAACGAATCTGGCGGGAAAAGGAGTGGGAACGCCATTCCCGTGCGTTCCCACTGAAAAAAGCACTTACGTGATTATGTCATCAGCATATTGCCAATTGCTGATTGTTTTCCATCTACTGTAGTTTTTTTTACCCCTCCTCTAAATCGAGGCAAGGCGTTTCTCACTATCGTTTCTGATATGATGTTGTATAGGAATGACGATAACATGCAACCCTGCCTACCTCCTTTTTATATTCTAATCTAAACCAATCCGTTATTATGTCATTGGTTTCTATTTGTCCTTTGATAATGCTTTTTTATACAAATCCATTATGACTAGAAGATTGTACTAGATGTGTTGGAAAATAATAAGAATGTAAGCGAGTAAGTAAAATCTCGCAAATTTATATAACGCTTTGAAAAGTAGTACAGTGGTAGCTGCGTATTCTTATGCGCTTAATCTTTCATGATATAGCTATAGACAATGAGGTATATATCATTCTTGAATAAAAAAAAACCATGGGAGTAATTAATCGCTGGTCTGAATAGAAATCCCAAAGATCCATCCATAGATCGATCCATCGTCCATCTGGTTGCCTTTCGACAGCCGGTGATCCATTGACCCCCAGTCGACGAAGCAATGCTCGCTCTTTAGCATGTCAATGACTTTGGCTTGATTAACGCCACAACTAGCTGAACTCTTGACCAAGCAGCCTCCGCAAAGCGTCAATCTAATTTCATTACCACACGGTATACCTTACAGATATACCAGACTGCATTTGATTTGAATGAGGGTGTGATTTTTGAAACCGTGGCTAACTGCTGAAAGTCTGGAAAGCGCGTGTCGTTACCGTTCTAGTTTTACAGTGTCCGGAATCGACCTGTTCGTCTAAAGACAGCGTAAAGGCACCGCCTGTCTCTGAAGACGGTTTTCTGGCCAGTGGCATCACCTCAGCATCCGGGTGCGGTTCCGTTTCGTGCCCCTGGCTGCTGCAGGCAAAACCGGGACAACGTTTGAACGTCACTTTCTACAGTTTTGTTGTTTTAAACGAACAACAACAACAGCAACAACAGTACCAAGGCAAGATGTGTCAACGTCTGGCGACCATTTCCGAACCGTCCAATCATCTGTCGAAAGACGTCACCGTCTGCAACAGAGACACCAGGGTCACTAGTCACGTGACAACGGGAAACGCCGCCAAAGTCAAAATCTATCCGGGAAATCCGTCGAATCCGGCGAATTTCGTCGTTCGCTATCGAGGCAAGTGGCCGCTGCGACACAGTTGCAGACGATTCAAAAACGATCAAGCGAAAGTCACTTACTCATCCATTTCGAATAGATTTAATTTAGGTCATAATACACATGCAAGGAAGGTAAAAAAGAAGGGACAGGCCCAGAAAAAAATGGGTAGACAACATAAAAGAAGATCTGAAAGAGAGACAACTGAGTTGAACTGATAATGATTATTGTAGAAGGAAGAAAACAGACATCTGACAAAAAGGCATGGAAATGTTTTCTGACTAGCTTTCTAGCTTTTGCCACGAATGAGTTGGCAGAGAGCAATGATGATGATGATGATGATGACGACGACGACGACGATGATGATGGTGACAATGATAATGATGATGCTGATAATGGTAATAATGATTAATGATTTTATATCCTAGTGCAGCCAATTAAGTTTTCAGTTTTGACGGCTGATCCTGTTTTCAGCCGTTGGCTGTCCGGACATCGATGCTCCGTTCGACGGTTGGGCAAAACGTGACGGCAACCTGATCACCGTCGGCTGCAACGACAGACAGCGCACGTGGCATCTGACATGCGATGGACTCACCTGGGTCGGTCAGGTCGGAGACTGCGATCAAACAGGCGAGTGAAACAAGAAAAAGCCAAAGGGGTCGTCCATTAATTACGTCAACAATTTTTGGACAATTTTTGACCCCCTCCCTGTCAACAACTGTCAAACTTTTTCAAACCCCTCCCCTATTTTGTTGACGCAATTAATGGACAACCATAAAGCGCTTTCACGCTCTTTAAACGTCCCCGAAATGCAGAGGCTCAAGGTTCAATTCAACGTCGTCATCATCATCATCATCATCATCACCATCGACATCGTCATTGTCGTCGTTGTTGTTGCTGTTATCGACTATAGATTATAGAAGGTTTACAGAACAACGATCAGAACCATCGAAGAACTCCGTGAGCGAAATGTGGTGCGATTCAATATTACATTTGCCATTTGCTAATGTCATGTCGATTACGCGCGGCTACCGGGACATTATACACATTTTTTTCTTGAGGACTTGTGGTGCCCCCAAACGCTTGGTGCCCTAGGCACGTGCCTTGTTTGCCTAATGGTTAATCCAGGCCTGCTGCTGCTGCTGCTGCTGCTGCTACTACTACTACTACTACTACTACTACTACTACTACTACTACTACTACTACTACTACTACTACTACTACTACTACTACTACTACTACTACTACTACTACTACTACTACTACTACTACTACCACCACCACCACCACCACCACCACCACCACCACCACTACTACTATTACTACTATTATTATTATTATTATTATTATTATTATTATTATTATTATTATTATTATTATTATTACATGTAAATCGTCTAGACTCTTAAAAGAAGTTTCAACTTTGCGTTATTCGTAGATGTTACTCCGTCGTGGAGCGTGCAGTCTGCAATGGAGAAGGTCAAATCGACTACAGGAGGTTAGATCTACTCTACTGTAGTTGCCACGAAGAGAGTGTTCGATCTTTTAATAAATGGGCAGAGAGTCAGACTTTTCCAGTCCACAAATTTTGTGCTTTGTAGTTTTGAGGATAAAATAGATAGTTTCCTCTCTCGCTCTAACTCGTTGCGATCCTGAATTGGCGTAGCTACTGAGGGGGATATGGAAACCGGGAGCCCCCGTTTTGGTTTGAGACCGGGCGTATAATTTACGCGAAAACGTTGAAGCAATTTTCGGGGAGGGGGAGGATAGGTAACATGATCGAAGAGAGTACGTGCATGTGCAAAGAATTCCGTGACGAGTTCTTATTGCTCTTTGGAGAATTTCTGAATCATTTTTACCAGAAAATTCTCCTCTCCTATTTCAATCCTATTCCCAAATTCCGGAAACCTGGCTACGCCACTGCGGTCCTGCTTGAGAATCTATCGTAGTCCCAAATTTCCAGAACTGTTTTACTTTAGAATTCTCCCATATATTGGCTAGAAGATCCCTAATGATACCGATAACTATATTTGGTATAATAATAATAATAATAATAATAATAATAATAATAATAATAATAATAATAATAATAATAATAATAATGTTTCATAATAACGTGTAATAATAATGCATGTATAACAATAACGTATATAATACTACTACTAATACTACTACTACTACTACTACTACTACTACTACTACTACTACTACTACTACTACTAATAATATTATAATAATAATAATAATAATTATTATTATTATTAATGAGCAAGACGCGATTTGTGGGGGAAGGGGGATTTTCCCCACTGCCCAACTGCATCCCCTACTTCTACATCCCCACCACTACATCCCCACTGCTACACTTCCCCAACAACTACATCCCTCAAGCTCGACATATCCCCCCCCCCACTGCTCCAGGTCACAAATCGCACCCTGTTAATGAGGGAGATGATACATTGAACATGCGCAGGAATTCTGACGGTCATCGGACTTGGAATCTTGATAGGCGTTGTCACCGGTTGTTCGTTGCTCATCATCGCCATTATCGTGATCAAACGGTAGGACGCAGAACCGGACGTTGACATGAAATTTTGATTTCTTGCGATTTGATCCAGTTCTTTGTGCCCTAAGAAGTTCAAAGCAGTTAAATTACTAAGCCTTCTTATTGCGACGGTGAATTGAAAGTCACGGTGCTGTTATAGGCCTAATGGTCGGATCGAACCATCGGCTGAGCCAGGGTTCCGGAATAGGGGATTATATGGGGGCAGGCATTTTCCCCGGAATTTGCGTTCGTGGAGGTGGGGGGTTCCGGAATAGGGGATTAAGGGGCAGCCATTTTCCCGGAATTTCAGGGCGTGCCAATGTCCAGTGTTTCGTCTAGACTCCATGGACCAATGGGGATTAGAATTGGGCGGAGGAGGTGGCGGGTTGAGGCCCACTGTAACGTAGTTAATACTTTGGCCAAAAAGTAAAGTAGCAGACTGCTGAATGTTACCGTACCAACATCAAACATAGAATTGCTACGAAAAACCAAGCAGAGGTGTCATAGAATCAGTGTTTAATCTAGACTCCTGGACTCCGGGAGAGAAACTGAAAAGGCCGGGCGGGGAAAACTGACAAAGCGGAGGGGGATTCTGCTAGGGGCTGCTGTTAGTTGATGTAGTATGCCAAAATTTCCGGGGGATTTGAAATTTCCGGGCGAAAAGGGGCAATTTTCCCCTCCGGAAACGGCCTAGACTAATTAAACCCTGCAGAATATATGCCCTAGATATGAATAAAACACTGCACAGCACCGTCGAGTCATCGAAATTCTAAAACTTCCAAAGATAATTGCGACAATGAATGCTGAATACCAAGACTACCCCCAGTAGGATGACGTTTACCATAACTATACATGAGTCAATCTGAAAATGGATATTTTTAGAATTTTACGCCAGTTTGTTTTGTTGATAGCCATCACAATCCCTGGGAAGGGGTGTAGGGGCATGGGGTGTCTGTCACAAGCCGGGGGTGTAACTCCCCTGCTGGGGTGTAGGAAAATCCCTGAATAGGGGTGAGGCACGAGTTAAAGACAGGGGCGTAGCGATGGGGGGTATATCGGTATATATACCTCCCCAAAAAAATCAGACTATACCTTATAATTTTTAATGTGTTTTTAAGATTTTCAAAGTTTTCGAAGATTTGTTACCCACCCCCCACAAATCAAATTCCTGGCTACCCCCTGGTTAAAGACTGAAACAAATTACGTCGCCAAGGAGTTCTTGTAGCGTCAATTCAGTTGTAAACGTATTTCCTAACTCCCCTCACCTTCCCCGGGAAAATTTTCTCAACGGCCTTGCATCAATTCCATCCAGAATGTGGGGGCCCGGTTCCTCGTGACTGCGTCAATGGATCTAACAACAGTCAGTGGCGGCTCTAGGATTTGGCAAGTGGGGGGCCGTTGGGGTGGCAACTTCTAATCATGGGGCCAACCATTTGTTGTTTAATGTATGTAGCATTAAGTATAGGGTCCCAACTGGGGGGCACTGGGGGGCCAGGCACTCAATAGGGCATGCCCCCCTGGACCCCCCTCGGTGGAGCCGCCACTGACAACAGTGACAAATGATTGCAGGCGCCGTCGTAGAATGGCATTCCTGTACGACTGTCGCCGAGAGGCGCTTTATTCGGAAGATGGCGCCACGATCCTCGACGACCAGCTCTACGCCCGTAATAATAAGACTGCGCAGTCGTGTCGTGTCCTAAGGACAAAGAGCTGCTGCCCCCGATCGAATCGAGCGATTACGATCCCTCCGACTACAGCAGCCGAACGCCCTGCGGCGACGGAGGAGGAGGAGGAGGAGGAGGACAAGGACCCGATGCTGCGTGCTCCAACATCGCCGGCGCCCTGTCGTATCGCTGCTCCTCGGATCGCATAAATCTAACGCGCTACCATCATCATCATCACACAGCACGATCTCAATACCTCGATGACGCCTGTGTCGTTTGCACCAACGACGGAGAACATCATCACGTTGGAATCGAGCAAGGAGCACGCATACGAAACGCCCAACTTCTCGACCTTAGTAGTTCGATTCGGTGGTGGGCGGCTCCAGGATTTGGCAAGTCGGGGGCGGCAACTTCTAAACAGTGGCGTAACGAGGGGGCGCGGGGTGCACTTTGGAGACAGCCCCCGGGCGAGGGGGCCCGAAGAGGGGTTTAGGTTAGGGTTAAGTTTAACCTTAAACCCTAACCCTATAAACGATGCGGTGACGACCATACGACCTTTTTTGCTTGTAAACACTAGAAATGTGGACGACGACCTTTTTTTGCTCGTCAGCCACAAACTGTGGGGCCCCGTATCAAGGATGCCCCCGGGGCCCCAAAAGTCACGCTACGCCACTGCTTCTAAGCATGGGGGCTCCAGCTATTTTTTCATAAACCTGGACTAGACCAGCTGCTTAGAATGAGGGCACTAAGGGGTCGTCCATAAATGACGTAACGCGATTTTGATACTTTTTGACCTCTCCCCGCCCTACGTAACGCGACGTAAAAAAGTCAGAACCCCTAAAATATGACGTAACAACGGGCCGACTCCTTTCGTCTTCTGAAAGTCTTGACAAGCAATAAAGGTCATTCATCCTTCTATTTCCCCCTCTCCAAACATACTGACAAGCAAAAAAGGTCATCCCTGTATTTTCCCCTCTAAAAATACCCTGACAAGCAAAAAAAAAAAAAGGTCACTAAAAATTTTGTATTGCGTTACGTCACATTTACGGAACCCCCTTCCCCTCGTCACACTTCGTAACAAATGTCCGGACCTCCTCCCCCTAGGCGCCTTACGTCATTTGTGGACGAGCCCTAGCTATAGTATGGGGAGGGTACATATTGAATCAGTGGGTGCATGTGCCACCCCATGTGGAGTCGCCTCTGGTTCGGTTCAACACGACCACCCGCTTCGACCTCTCAGAAGACGACCAGTGAGACGGGGTTTAAAGACTACATAACTTGTGTCATTGGTTCACTGTGCAAGCACTTTAACCCCTTAACTGGGTATTTAACTGTAACTCAACGTAAAATGGACGGATATATCCAGGGTCCCTAGTTAAGGGGACTTAAATGCATGCAGAGAACATGAAGTCCTAAACTAGTAACCATAGACTGTTGTTTCAGAGCCGTTGACAAAAACGTTCCTCACCTTGAGTATTATAGTACAGTATACGATGAATTAGACGTTTTCTCCAACCTTTATAGGCTACTACTGTACCTCACAAAGAATTTGATCTTTTCTCAGCATAATCCATAACTCAATGAAATGAAATGCTACTAGCTCATTAGCTTCAAGGATTCTTTACCCTATGCCATGGGCGTCCGGAGGGGGATGCAAGGGGTGCACCCCTGAAAAAAATTGTGAAGTCATGCAATAAAGTAAAATTACTTGTTTCTTTTGTCACAAGACCCTGTTCTGCACCCCCCTGGAAAAATTTCTGTGAACGCCCATGCCCAATGCTTAAACTTTCTGTGTTCAATGCCTTCTGCTATCAACTCCGGCTAATGACAACGAATATTATTGTAACTGTTAATCTTCTTCTTTAGGTGCTGGGTATTTCTGCGTTAGCAACCATGGCTTTCCACTTTGTTCGAACATGACATCCTCTTAATAATTTGATGTTATTCTCTACTCCGTCAATTCCTACTCGTCGGCAGTCGGTATAGATGTTTCTCTGCCATCCTCTTGCTCTTTTTTCCTCCACTTTTCCGGTTACTGCAAAATGCTCCAGGCCTTCTTTCCTCATCATGTGTCCAAAGAAGGATAGCTGCCTTTTTTGATGGTTACCATCATACTTCTGACTATTCCAATACAAGACTTTGTCATTAGTTTTCTTTTCCATCCATGCAATCTTCAGCATCCTTTGCAGAAACCACATTTCTGTTAACTGTTAATATAGGCACAACAAAGCACTGATTTAACAGCATTTGAAAGCATGGGCCAAATGCATGAAGATGTAAGCGAATCACATTTCTTAATGACCAATAATTTGGTAACATGTACAGTTTGTCCATCAATTTATTATCTAGACACTATTCACAGAACAGCTATTAAAACCTTTCATAGCACATATTTTTTACCTAAACATTTATTTTTCTATGTGCTCAAGAAATTAGCATCATCATCATCATCATCATCATCATCATCATCATCATCATCATCATCAATAATATGCCTATGCATAATTTTAAGGCATTTGTGCCCATATGCATTACAGGCCCTGAATTTACAAAGAAATTAGTCTAATGATAATGATCTTAAACATGTCAACATAAAAAGAAATTTTGACAATTTCACACAGATTCTGCCAGCATGTATTGCACTACCAACTCTTTATGAAAGACTTCAGTAACAACTGGCAGCTCAGAGCAGACTGGAAGATACAAAATTAAAAACAAAATCTAGATAGATAAGGACAGCAATTTAGCTGGATTATGGTGTCCAACCATCAACAAACAGCTGATAAAAAAAAGTAAACAACGAGGGATAAACATCATGATGTGCCAGCAAGTTGTCGCCTGAACTTGCATTAAAATCACAAGCGCATTTCTAAATTATGATTTTTGTAGCCAACAAAATGTGTCGAAAATGTTGGCCCAACACAAACACCAAAAACAATCACTGTCCCCTTGATAAGCAAGACTCGCTTATCATAATAAATACAGCAAATAAAATTACAGAATAAATGCAATGCAAGAGCAGAAACTTCCTAAAAATATCTCACTGTATCTTAAACTTCATGGTTAGATATTATGCTGGGAGCAAATACACAAAATGTGCAACTTACAGATATTTCTGTGGACAATAACCGGTGCAAATATAGTATCACAAACCATTCAGATTTTCTAGAAGCAAGAGTAATAGAAAAGATTGCATAGAAAGAATTGACTCACTCCATAATAAAACAAATCACACAGAAAATTAGCGAGGTAAGCAATATATGTTCACTAACTGATAATCAGATATGAAAAAAGCAAGGACAAAAGTAATTTAATAAATTCAAAATAATCTGATGGTTAGAACAAGAAGCCAGCTGTTTGCAAGGGTAATCAATTTGCTACAAATCATAACATGAATAAATTTTAAGTACAGCTACCATAATTTCAATATGGCTAAATATAAAAATTACAAAATTTCACTTACCTAAAAATCAAAATTTTATTGCCACTTAACAAACTTCATCCAAACCTTCAAAGACTTTAAAATCCGGTGGTCAGCTATTATTATATAGCACTGTTCTTGTCTCAAAACCCATCAACAAAACTAAGTTGTGCATTATTTGAAAGGACGTATAAAACTGCCTCATAGTTTGTCCACATTTTACACAGAACAATATCATTCATTGGTTGCACTAATAAAAAATATTATTATAAGCATTTCATTTCTGCAAAAATTTCATCAACCAATCAACAGACCACCAATTCTCTTATAAAAAAGAGAACATTTCTGTAAACAAAGCTTATCAAGACTTATTTACCCATAAAGACAGGCATGCTCTTGAAATTTATCATAGCTATGTACACAATTATAATGCTACAAATACTTGGCCTAAAAATTTATAATTCTGCTAAATGGTCTATCAAATGTCCTGTTATCTTACATCTGAGGGATTCACCAAATGCCATCTTGCAATATAAAATACCGGAATGATTTACTCCAAACCAAAAAAGCACTTAATAGTGTCTCTATTGCCACCTACATGGTGGCAATCTTGAACTGGATGATAATTAATAGAATAAAGACCCCGTAGCTAACAACCTAAACATCTGCCATAAGTATACCAAAAAAAACCCCTTAATGTAAATGCATTGAAAGCAAGCCCTTGCATACCTTTACTTATACTAAGCGCCAGTGCACTCCGATTCAAGACGCATAAGCAAAACAAAAACGTAAAACAACTGATGCATGCATGTGAGAAAAGTTGCACTTCGAGCGGACGCAATATGAAGCAGTGATAAAATCATGAAAATAACCAGATGTGAAGCACAAGAAACATCTATATCAATTGGTGGTTGTTGCTTTCCAATGCAAATTATTATTTCCATTCACCAGCCTGCCACGACGCCTAAATTCCTGACTAGGTAGACCTCCAGGTGCTGTCTTTCCATGACCTCCACCCATAATCTTACTGTCTAGGTATCCATCTCCATAAACAATGTTGTTCTTCTTGTAATGAAGCTTCTGGTCGGGTTGCCACCTTCGCGATACGTAAGTCCAATAGTAGAAGTTTGAGAAGAGGAACATCATTGACCAGGTATAGTAGAAGGTGATCGAGTTGAAAAGCCACGGATAGTCACAGTCGGTGCGCCAGAACTTGTTGTAGCCAGTGTGGCTGACTATAGCAACAAACTGAACCTAAAAGACAAGGAAATTAAATTCCCACTGTTAAGAACATCAAAAAGATCAAACATGGGATCTTCATCTAATTCACAGTCAAAGAAAATATTATAATCTTGTTCTAAATTCATAAGTTAGGCCATGATACTGGTTAAAAATGGCATACAAATATTTCTAATGGTTTTATTTTAGAACATCTTCATACAGTCCATATAATCATCCTATCATATTTTTATAGCATCTCGATACATTAGTAAAGAAGTGCCCATTACACAGCTCAGTGTCGTTCATTGCTTCTAAAAAATATCATCAATCAAATATTACGATTCTAATTCACAAGAATATTACTAGATCGATTCTCACCAGCTGCAACTTAGTCATGTACTTTTTCCACCACAAGTACTTCTGCATCTCAGGACCCAGAGCAGCAAGAGCATAGTAAACATACATGAGAGTGTGAATCCACGAATTCACTATACCGACAAAGAAAGCTGAAAAACAAGCAGGACAATTAGTTTTCTTTCTATCAGAAACTATGAAATTAAGCATCAGCAGGTCTTATTCTAAAATGGTGCATTCTACTGAAAAACCGATGGATCTACTGGATTCCAGCAGGTCCTAACAGAAAAGGGTAGATTCTACTGGAAAACAAGTAACTGTAGTGGAAGCAATCGGATCTACCAGCACCATTATTGACCACAGAAAAGCCAATATTTGCAACTACCCCAGATAAAAAAAATCTGACAGCTTTAAGACCAATAATTGGATAAAAGCACCGCCTTTAAGTGCACACATAACAACTTGCAAAAATAAATCAAAGAGTGCGATGCAAAACGACACGGCAGAGTACTGCACTTACATTGACCGACTGGACAATATTTTGCCGCCATCCACCAGTTAATGATCATGGTGGCATGATGATAGACATGAAGGAAGGTCACCTGATTGTCCTTCTTTCTCAGGATGAAAAACACCTAAAAATGAAGCATTCAATTCATGAACTTTACTCCTCATCAATAACTACATGCACATCTCTATCTTGTCTTGTCTACACTTAACCTTTTAGGACTACGGGCACTCGCTTCTATGTTTCGGCAATGAGACTTCGTGGAATGCATCTGATGCTAGAAATGCAGACTTGCAACAAACAGCTCCACAATACACTTCCTGAATGCTTGAAAACCTACCCACACTTCCTGTTCAAAGCATTCATATAGTGGGAGTGCTTCTGAGGGCTCGTCCAGAAGAGATGCAAATATAAATGCCTTGCTACATTACATTACAACTACATGCTGCTAAAAACTCAAACTCTGTCTGATCAACTCTTCAGTTTTTGACAGAAATAAACTCGGAGAACCAGGACAAAGCTAAATACATTCTGAAATTTCCAGCTACTACCTGAGTGTAGCATGAGCACTTACAGGTAGGTCTCTAGTAAATATAAACAGGTTTTATAATAATTTCATCTGATAACTTGTACCGTCGATATAAACACATAAACTTAAAATGGAGTTTAATAGAAAACATTAAAAAAACAGAAATGAACTAACCGTATCTGCAAGTTCAATGATTTTAGAAAAGAAGAATAGCCAACTGACACTGACCATCTACAAATCAAGCAACGCAATACAAATCAATGCATTACAAATTCTCTAAGGACTACGACTGCAAAGCACAAGACTCTTTAGTTTAAAGATGAAAACGGGTCATTAACCTAATTTTGACAATCATTTTGAAAATTTAAGTCTTCTAAACATGCATTTTAAAAGATGAATTGCAAAGAATATAGAAATAAAATTCAACAGCAAAAGTCCTTTAGAAGATCTTCACACTCATCATCACAACTCACATTTCATTAGAATCAATTATTGTTTCCTGGTCACATAGTTTAGAACCACTGTCACTGCTTTATCTAACAATGATACATTTATGAAGAAATCTTATAATAAATATTTGTGCAAATAAAACAAAGTCAATCAATCAATCAAGAAACTTCTATGCCCTTCTTCATAATGCCCAGGGCATCAGCTGATGGCACACAAAGTCTCATTGCATCAACCCTTACCACAGTTTAACACAAATCACAAATACCCAGTCACTAAATTCTATTAAATCCTGAAGCATCGTAAATATACATTAAATTACAGGAGATGAAGTATGTGTGTATGAAAACCGAGATTATAAATAATTGTAAACCGACATTATAATTAATTCCTTATATATATATATATATATATATATATATATATATATATATATATATATATATATGAAGAAGTTGCTAACTCTCATGTTCAATGGATCCCTTGAGTATTCCCAGTCAATTGGTTGGCATAAATAGCTGTAGCCCATGAGTGTTGCTGTGAGAAAAAACTAAACAAAAACATATTTAAATGAGCTCAATGATGATTTTCTCCTCTGTCAAACATTCTAGCTTTCATGCAGATAAAAAAGAAATAACAAAGAAAATACCCTTGACAGAATATAAAGCCAATATAGGCCTAAACTTCAACATCATTTTCTAATTTTTAGATATGAAAGCTCAATTTCTCTGCAGGAGAGAAAAAGGCAATCTCACACCAAATAATTGAGAAGTATTCCTCAGTTATATTTGGGTCATAGAAAAATCAATTAGTTCTTCCACTGAAAAAATCATATTAATTTCATTATTTTAAAAAGTATCAATGTTATTATGAAATACCTGAATCAATATTAATTACACTAAGTGTCCTAACTCACAAAAACTAATAAATTTGTCAACTCAGCATGCTATTGCAATGAACATTCAAAACACATTTTACTTTGTTAAAAATGGTCAAATTAAATTACAAAAGAATTTTTCTTTAACCCCTTAACTGTGTATTTAACTGTAACTCAATGTAAAATGGACGGATATATCCGGGGTTCCCAGTAAAGGGGTTAAATAAAAAACGAATTACATGTATTTAAACAAATTCCTATGACTGAAAATAATATCATCACCAACATTCTGTTAACCCTCAAACTGCCAGACAATTTGTAACTATAAGCAATGTATATAACAGTTCTGGCAGCTTAGGGGTTAAAACATAAAATTACTGAAAACCCCCCTGATAGGGGCCTATATTATATTACACATATAATTTCCAAGTGTCTGTCTGTCTGCTCGGTAACCACGTTCTCATTGGACGACACGCTGTTATAGGCAACTTCAAATTTCATAATCGGTATGTCGTTTTTAATTAATGCTTGGCTGGACACTGCAATGTATATATCATATAGCTTATAGGCCTATAACATTCTAACTTTGTGTGCATTTATATCCCATACTTTTTCCAATCCCTCCATTCTCCCTCCTTTCCTTCTCCTTCCCTCTCCTCCTGTTGGAGGTTTGGAAAGAAATGTCATGGAGAATAAAAGTAGTTTGAATCAAGTCAGAAAATGTGAAATATGCATCAATTTTTGAAGCAGCACAATGTGATTTAGAGTGGGGAAAATAGGTAAAAATAAGTGCAGAAAAGCCTCTAAGAAACATTACTATGGTGGAAAAGGTCTGCAGGATAAAATAAAGAAACTGGGGATTTGCCAGTGTATTCTGTCCCGCTTCCTCTATGGATGTGTGACTCGGACCATTATAGAGATCTAGATAAGGATAACTGCCTTTGAAAAGAAATTCTATATCTGAACACAAATGATTGGCAACATGAAACTACCAAGAAAATCCAGTCAAATGAGAGCCTGATACCAAAGTTGAAACAGGAAACTTCTTGTCTTCCTTGTCTTCCGATATATATATATATATATATATATATATATATATATATATATATACACACACACACATATACATATACATACATACATATATATATACACCGTGATCACGAAAATCAGGACCCCTAGATTAATGAATAACTTAACAACCTTTCAACCAATCATGCTGAAATTTTAATTATAATAGGCCTAGGAGGCAGTCTCGATCCTCAAAAAATATTTCGCCTCTACGCTGAACAAGAAAGGACATCACTGGCGCTTGTCTTCTGCGTGCTCGTCCGACTTTCACTAAGTCCTTAATTGTATCAGTTGGTGTTTCAGCACTCGGTCAATGAAAGTTAACGGACAGTATTACAGAGACGTCCTACTGATGCTGCGTGATGCAGGGACTGCTGCCGGACACCTAACTTTCTCAGATTATTACACATTCCAACAGGACGGCGACCGCACACAGAAGACAGTTGAACTGTTAGGTAACAAAACGCCGGACTTCATTCCGCCTACTCTCTGGCCACCCAACAGCCAGGATTTGAATCCGGTGGATTAAAAAAGTTGGAGTGTTATGCAGGACGCGCGTTCACCGAACGAAAGTCCGTGATATTGAGGACCTGTGACAACGCATCATGCAAGTGTGGGACGAGATTGATCAAGGCATCATAGATGCGTCATTCAAGCAATTGCGTAATGTATTGCAGCAAATGGCGGACCGTTTGAACACAAACTATGAGTGGAATATCACTAGAACTATCTAAAGTACACGTACTACAACTTTGTTGAATATTACTTGACTTTTCGTTGAGTTATATTCATTAATCTAGGGGGTCCCGATTTTCGTGATCACCGTGTATATATATATGCTGAATGAAAGATGACAGAATAATTCACACTTCAATGCTTGGAATAATGAATGGCTCCAACTAGAAAGGAAGACTAAGAAAAGAATGGTGCAATGATACAAGCCAAAGGTGTGAAAGCAGCCTACTCAAGTTAAGCCACAGAGCTCTGAACAAGCAGGAACAGAAGCAAACCATATGGGAGGCATCAATGCCAACCAGAACTGAGCCATAATTATTAACGATGATGATGATTACTGATGATGATGACAACGACAAAGAGTCAGATTTATTCAGTACTGTGCCACCATTTATTACATAATTACTATTATAAAACCACTACATCATAATTATCAAATGATGTGGCCGATTCTAACGTCTGCACAATTTTATGTCAGACATTCTTCTTAAAGTTAAAATCATCTCAACTGAACTCAGCAGCCATATTCATGAAGGTGTCAAACAAGTTTGATCACATATTCTGCTTCATGAAATTTCACTGAAAGCATACATTCAATTAAATGTGAAAAAGTGAACCTGCACTCCTTAAAAATAAGCTAAATGCATAAATGTTCCAAAGAATAATTGCTTTTTCAAATTTAAACATACTGTAGGATGGTGGGCCATGATGTAAGAGATAAGACGATGTTGTAGGATTGGTATATTTAACACAAAAACTGAAATTCCTAAGAACCGACATAAAAGAGCAGGAAACTGGAAAGAGAAAGCAAACTACCGTTCACTTCCTACAACAGGCAGCCACCTAGGGACACAAAACCACTAAAATAAGTAAGTAATACAAACAGAGAGGCCAACATACAACACTACTGACAGCAAATACTAACAGAAGAATTCTTTGACAATTACAAGTAATGATAAAGGTAAGCACTTTATACAGCTTACCTCTAGGCACATGTAGCCAGATAGGGCAACAAGCATAAAGTTATAGACTATGATGAATTTTTTGAGATCCATTGGAGGTCGACTTTCCATAATCCTTGGAGCAATGACCACAAAAACCAGGTAGGCAAGGACAATGGCTAGCATCGGCTCAGGTGTGTCAAGGAGGAAGCGGTCCTGTGTTCGTGGATCTGTGAAATAAACAATCAGTTCAGTCAAAAATACAATGGCAGACAGGTAAACAAAATTTCAACATACCACGTAAAAGACAATTAAAAAATACAGGTAAAAAGCATAAATAAAAATATCAATGAGCTTGCCATACCACTCTCTTGACAACATGCTCAAATGTGCATTCATCCCAATAAAAACAAAAACTTCTCAATAGAGACCATTTCATGGTCCATGCACTGAAAATTTACCTTATACTGTACATCTCTAAACAGCTGTCAATTCGTTTTAGTACCATATCCAAACAAAGAACATTCTGCCCATATTTAGTCAGGTTTCTTAAAATAGGATATATTCAGACTTGTTGCCAAGACTCAATTGTTCAAGACCCAGACAGAGAACAAGACTTTGAAGTTCAAGATCGAGAACAAGACTCAGGTGTCTCAAGACCAAGACTTGGGAGTCCAAGACTCTGATAGATAATCAAACCAAAAATGCAATGACCAACAATAGTTCAATTTTTATGCTATTAAAGCACAAACACCATTTTCTTCTTATGCATTTGTACACTAGTTTGTCACAGACTCACAACACCCTTTTGTCATTTGCCGCTTGTGGAAAATAGTGAAATAGAGAATAACATCAGATTTCTCAGGATAATCCAGGTCTTGGTAATTTCATATTGAAGCACACATGCCTCCCAGATAAGACTGGTAAAAATTCTAATAAGCTAAAGGTTATCATGTTAAAATTATCATATTCATATAAACGTCATAATGCTTTAAAGGGTTAACTGAGGCGTCTGCTCGGAGTCCAAAATAGAACTGGCAAGTGAAAGGCGGCCAAGTTTGGGCACAATTTAAGTACACATCCTTGTCAAATAATTCTCATGTTGGAAAAGAACATGCAAGTAAGTAAAGCACCCAATTTTTACTTTACAGAGTCTGTAATCTTACAAACTTTTACTACTAATTTCTACCTTACAGAATCTCTAATTATCGTCTAATCTCTAAAATGACCACCATATTACAGTGGAGAGAAAATAGGGCAATAGACTATTTTTGGACCACAGGAATGTGAAAACCATCCCTAGTAGGGCAGTCAGTGCATTAAATCATTGCCCTCAGCTATAAAATTATAACAGCACCAGGTTTCGAACTGGAGATAAGATCTAAGCAATTGATTCTAGGACTTTCATCAACAGATGATTATATTCCAACTACTGTATTCACCTAACGAACTATTCATCTGGGCATTCACATTACACTGGCATTCACATTACACGGGCATACACTGGCACTACTTAACTTCAGAAGGGTTATCCTAACCCTGCACGCTGACCCCTTTCATGGGCAGTGATTATAACCAGCAAAGATTAATTGGTCACAATTGTTCATCTACATTCATTAATGAGTCACTGGCAACTCTTTGGTGTAATGTTAGCAGAAGAAGGCAAGCTGCAGCTACAGGCGTGGCTTAAAGCAGTATCCTTCTTAGAGTCACATACACAAGTGACACATATTGTGTGAATCGGATCGATGGTTGAGGGCAGAGTTTTCATATTTGTTCTGTATCAAAATTTGCTGTCTCAAAACTTTTGATACTTGTGTCAGACTCGATTGTTCTGGAACCAATAATAATAATAATAATAATAATAATAATAATAATAATAATAATAATAATAATAATAATAATAATAATAATAATAGTGTTTTGCAAATATATTCTTCATTTCTAAATGCATTAAAATAAGCAAAATGATCAAGAAGCAGCCACAGACAATCTTTTTTTCAGAAATATAGCAATATTCTACTTGTCATTTTTAATATTAAAGTAAATGACTGATTGACTGACTGATAGATTGAACAAAATAATACCTTAAAAGTTGTTAAAAGCAAAGAGACAATGCAATACCTCCATATTTGATGAAGAGATCGTAATACCAATTCTCCTGCTGGAAGAATTCAATCCATGGTATGTAAGTTGAGTTAGGCATTTTGTTTACTGCATTGAAATCCTACCTACAAGAACATATAAAATGTCACTGGTAAAGGCATCAAAAAAGTCAACTGCCAAGAAAAGGCAAATCTGCCATAACAATAACAGATTAACCTGCTATTAGATAACACGATTAATGTGCCAAGTAATATTAATTCAACCTACCGAGTCACAACACTACAGAAACTACTGTAAGTGTTACATTTCAAACCAACCTATTAATCAAAGTTTGGATAAAATCACAAAAAAAGACCTCAAATGTGCACATTGTGACACTACACAAAAGAAAGAGATGACCAAATGACAGTATTGGCAGATACAACTATACAAGAGCAGTCCCAACTCACTTATGGCTCACATAAGATTAGTGAATCAGTATATCTTTTTTCACTGTCTGTCTCTTGCTCTGCCTCTCTCCTTCAAACACACATGCACACACACACAGACAGACAAACACCTTACATGGAATATGAGATGCATTGCATCTACCCTACAACATCTCTCATCGATTTACTGCATCTATTAAGGGTCAGTTGAAGGTCTTAGAATTTTATTACTAGACAATGATACTTATCAACTACGTTCCCCTATAAGCTATCAAGTCTAGACAGTAGTTTTAAACCTATGACACAGTTATTAAAAACCCTGTGCATGGCATATATTTTGAACACATGCTTTTTCCTCAAAGGGAACATAGCTGCTCAATGAAACACCCATAGCTTTCATTTCTCCACTATGTTGAAAACTGTATAAGCCATTGGAAACTTTCTCATAGACCAATAACATGGCTTTATGTTCATGCAGTTAACCCCATTTTGCTAAAAATGTTAAGGATGCCTGATGACCAAGGGTCACATAAACATAGATTTAAATTGGCAGATCTTGGCACTTAAGGTTAAAAAGATCAACCATCCTATCCAAGGTGTCTATGTAGCAAAACAATGAGCTTTTAAGAATTGCTTCAAACTTCCAAATCCTTTTCCATCCAAGTTACTGGGTACATATTAGCAGAGAAATGCTCTTCTTTCTCCTGCAAACATTCCTATTGCAACAAGTTTCACGTTTTTCACTTCAGACTTTCCTCATCACTTGTTAAATACTCCCACCGTCTTGCCAACACTGTTCACAACAAACCTAGATAGTGACTTTTCTTTCCCATGTCATAAATACTTAACCCTTAAACCCCTTATACTTTGGATCTACATGCAGTTGGAACCGGGTATACTTGTTCTGGAGGGTTTAAGGGCTAACCCCTTTGCCAGCCATTTATTAACATGTAAAACTACATTTCAGCCACCTCAAATATATTTCATAAATGCCACACACACAATTTTGGTACATATTTCTTGATTCCTTTAACATATTGTGCTAATTTCTTAGCATGTATTGGACCTTCCTGAAGTCAGAATCTTCAATGCTTTCAGCACATATAAACTTTGCACATCGAGTCTAACTTAATCTGAAGTGCTGCTATGTCACATGACCCATTTTAAGTAATACTTTTCACCAGCCTCCACCACTTCATCAGTCTTTTACGTAGCTCCTTTCTTCCAACTTTGACCAGTTCAATTCATGACATTGGCCTATTTTCCTATTTTTCATTTACAGTAAATGCTGCTGTGTGATTCCCATGCAGCCACAAACTCAATATGAATAATAAGTAACTTGAAATCAATACAATTCCATTATAAGAGACTTTCAAGTTCTAAATCTTGGCTACAAATCCTTTTAAAGCTTAGATCTGGAGAGTTCTTTAAATTGCTTTCATAATTATTCTACACAATTTAAACAATTTTATTAGATTTTTTATTTTAAAAATATACACATGCAATGAGATAATATTTATCACCAAGTTTCTATAAGATAAGGACACAATTATGTGTGAGAGGTTCAAGCACATTGAAGCTTACAGTGGATTATTATGGGCTTCAATCTAATGTAAAGGTTATCGTTGATCAAGTCATTTTTATCAAACTACAGCATATCCATCAGATATGAAGATATGAATCGATCTACAGTACATATGTTGAGCTGTCAGAAATAATAATGAATAGATTTCAAGAGGCCATATCTAGCAGATAGTAACACCATAAATGGTTATTTTTACAAGTCACATAGGAGTTCAACTAGTCTTTGTTTCTTTATCCATCATCTTATTCTGCAGTGATAGCTTAACTTTCAGGCAATTTCTCACTTTCTTAATACTATAACTATTCAGTCAAATTTTACTCAAATATTTTTAGTAAAAGTGCTAACTCTGCCCACAAAAGCAGAACTTGACACATTTTTTGACAATAAAATGAAAATTATTTTTCAGATTACAAATTGCCATAAATGTCTTGGCCACATTTACAACATAAGCTCACTGACATCCATTTCAACAAGATCAAGCACAATTTTCACTATTCTTATAGCCAAAATGAGCCTCTGTATAATGAGGAAAACACAGCTTACATCTAGATGTCAGAATTTCTGTCTTGCAAATTTGCTATTTACAACCATAATTATAATCGGTCACCATTTGATTCAATGAAGCCCTAAATAGACAACATAGACAACCACGGTCTGCCTTGATGGCTCACTTGGTGCAGCATCAGCTCTAAGCTGGTATGGTCTATTGGTCAGGGTTCAGAAAGGACTTGAGCATGGGCCAGAAAACGCTGGAGAAAAAGCAAACACATACACATTCAGCCTCACAAGCAGTAAACAAATTAATGAGAAATCACACTATATTATGCAACTAATCGCCTTCACTGATTCAAAATTCAAGCCTCAAATCGCCACTCTATACATTTCGCACACTATGAAGTAGCGCTAAATTAGTTGATTACATTGGAATGAATATGCTCTGCGAACGAAACATCAGTTTGACCGTCATTCGCACTCTTAATCAAAATTAATGACGAATATTTCAACATAATCATCAGCGATGCACTGCAATGCTGCTGTCGGACGAGGCAAAAATTTCCCGTAAAACCCGCAGCGAAGGGTAGCAGCGGTTCTCCATAGAAGCCTTTCCCAAGGCGTGTCCGTCCTCTACCTTGACCAGCACCCACCAGAAATCCGGTCCGGTTCTTCGTCGACGACGCTGAAACGACGTCCAGTAGACGATCCTCACGACGATATATCCAGTCTGGCCGAGGTTGTACGGCGAAAAAAGCCTCGAAGTAACGTAACACTCGGCTCAAATAGCTCTGTCAGCGGCGACAGCGTGAATACAACGAGAACGTTGACACCGACGCCGACCGCTAGGTGGCGATGTCCTGTCACGTGCTCTCGATGGTCACCGCCCCCGACGCTCGGTGTCCACAACACGTGGTTAGTTACAGACTAAACAGAGGTTCGCAAACTTTCCGGCAAATGGTCAGATTTTCCAGTAATTTCTTTTGGCGGGCAAACAGAGTGATTCGACGTACATTAGACATGCCATCCGCTTCTACTTTGATTCATGCATTTATTTGCTCAAAGCTTGACGTAGCCAGGATTTCCGCAAGGGGGTTGAAAAAAGTTCGTCGATAACCGCCAAGAGGGATTTTCACCCCAAAAATCGCCAAGAATCGCCTCTAAAAACAAAAATTGCATGGCAAATTTATAAAAAATTTCCGCCGTCCAAGGGGGGGTTAACCCCAAATCCCCCGTACCTACGCCACTGCTTTCATCGGTGCGACTTGATGAACTCCAGATGGTTCTTCGTTCGGCAGCCAGGGTGATTGCTAGTGTCACAAGACGTGATCACATTACTCAATAAATGATGTCTGTTCTACATTGGCTGCCTTATCCTTCTCGAGTTGAGTTTCGTGTATTGAGAGCGGTTGCACTCACTCTCTTTTTGGTGCCACTCCATCTTACCTTTCAGAGCTACACCATCCTCTTGGCTCTATCCCTGGTCGGCAATGTCTTCGGTCCACAACCCATGGTCTTCTCAGTGTGCCCCAAGCACGAACCTCCTTGTTCCTGAAACAAGGTTTTGAATCAGTTGACCCAGAAGCCGGCGCGTGACTTTCGGGGTCCCCTTGCAATTTTTACGAGCGTAACGTTTTTGAAATGTCTTGACAAGCAAAAAAGATCATCCGTATATAGGCATTATTTTTGCCTCTTCAAATGGCCTGACGAGCAAAAAACAAAACAAATACTAGGTCCTACTTAAGAATAAGAAAAATGAGAACTCTTAAATATCCGAGGCCGGCTGGGCCCCTGCGGTCGGCGGGGCCCCCTGCGGCCGCAGGCTTTGCAGGCCCCACCCGCCGGCTCTGAGTTGACCCTATCCTTTGGAATGTGTGACGCCAGTAGGCCTATGCGTGGCTTAGCAACTCATGATTCTAAATTCTAATGGCCCTCTTTTTGAAACGACTTAAATCGTATCTCTTCGTGAATATGCAGCAAACTTAATTGCAGCGGGAGCGATTCTGAGTGATTCTCCAGAAGTGGCGGTATACAAATATTTTGTTACATTACATACTGCGATAAGTCAAACAGGTAGGCTACGCTACGCGATACATTAGCCCCGTGTCCGTGGCATTGCACGCCTGGCTGATGGCTATAGGCCTAGCAACGGAGATCAGCGCCGCCCTATATGAGCCCGTGAGACTCGGGAAGGACTTTGACTTTTTTGACATGTTAGGTAACTTAGGCCTACATTAGGCCTACACAAGTTACATATTCCCGGCTGCATATTGCCACAAGCGTAACGTAATCTTATAGTATGTATAAGTGGCCAGATTTTTGGAGTGAAACTGGGCATTTTCTGGGTTAGTCAGAAGGGGGCCGTTGGGACACCAGCCCCGAACATCCATGAGATGGGATCAGATACGTCGGAACGAATTTTCAGCAGGTGATATGCAGATTTTCTCAAGATAACAGTTAAAAGTGTGGCAAGGGGGGAGGTCGTCTCTGAAAAATGCTGACGAGCTAAAAAGGTCGTCACTAACTTGTTCTTTTATAGGCTAATCATCCTCCTAAAAGCCCTGGCGACCAAAAAGGACGTTATCTCTCTTCCTTCTATTTAAAAGTCCTCACAAGCAAAAAATTTAAAAAACAGATTTAGGGCCTATCTTCCAGGGGAGCGCTGCACCCTTGATTTTTTCCAGGGGCTGGAGCTGCACCCCCAGCACACCCATTTCCTACGAGCCTGGATGAAAGTGAAAGGAAGTGTGGATAGGTGCTATATAAATTGCAAGAAAATCGAGTCCTGACTTAGAACACGAATAAGATTGGATGGGCAAAACATAATGGTTCTCACTCAGGGCAGACTCTCCTGGACCACTTTAAATCCTTGTTATAGGCCTATTATAATAATATAGGCCTATATATTGTATTATTATAAGTTCTTAAATCCGTCTATAGGGAAATACATGGCAAAGACAGCCTCTGGCGTCGCTATTAGGAAAAAATCGTGGTGTCACCCATTTAGCAAAAATCTTTCTTATTTTTTCCTTCTCAAATACCGACAAGCAAAAAGGTCATTCTTGGTCCGTGACAAGCAAAAAAGGTCATCCTTGTTTAGTGTCACCCCTAGATGGTGTCACCCGGTGCGGTCCGCAAGATCCTCCTCATAAACAAATACATTTCAACAACAACACGGCTCAGAATTCTTCAAAGTTACGAGTGGGGAGTTTTGACGCAGGGATCAGGAAATTGTACGTTGACAAATAATAATCAGTGGCGTAGCCAAGGGTCGGTTTGGGGTTAAACCCCTTTGACTGCCGACGAAAGGAATTTCTTAATGTGTTTCCATGCATTTTTTTAATTTTCGGACGCGTTTTGGGGTCAAAACCCCACTGGCTGTCGACCCAAAATAATTTCTAAGCGCTGTATAATGGTAGAATGTAAAGATGTAAGGCGAAGACCATTTTTTCTTTTTTTGCTTGTCAGCACATCTGCAAAGAAAAAAGTACCAGAGAAAAGATGAGCATGACTGGTTTGCTTAAGATATTTCGAAGTTGGTTATGATCAAAACCAAAGATATCGATGAAGTTGATCTAAGCAGTGAACTGAAGGCCATTTCATGACGATTTGCAAGGATCGCCGCATGATGTATTCTAAACTTTACATTGAAAAATAATCCAACAGATTGTGTCCCCAACACTGTTATAGCTCTACGAATCCTCTTGGACACTTTCAGTTTCTGTCGCTAGTGGTGAGCGAAGCTTCTCAAAGCTCAAACTGATAAAACATATCTGCGAACGTCCATGCTACAGTAAAGACCTGTTGGTCACCGTCGCCCCGACCAATGAAAAACCGGGGCAATCACGGAAAACCTGGACGTCTGGCCACCTTAATTTATGAAACTGTGCTATTCCAATTAATTCAATAAAATTACAGTTGCCACAGGCCGTAGATCTGTCTCGATTAATTTGCTCCATAATGACATCGGCTGACAATATTCGTCGTGCAGTGTTTATTCTAAGCCTTCTCTGGGGGCTTTCTCCCCAAAGTTTTAAAATTCCCTCCAAAAATTTTTATATGTTGGCTGGGGTGGAAATTTCCCCCAAAAGTGTGGAGACTCAGACCTTGTCCCCTCAAACATTTCAAAATCCCCCCCCCAATGTCAAGGTGGCTAGAATAAACACTGTTCGTCGTGTGTTGAGCTCACGAGTTGCTGAGTTAGGGCCTCATTCTTAGCCAATTGGTGTACACACACATTTTATTGAATTGCACCGAAGCACCTGGTTTAGGCAGTAGCGTGCAGAGGGGCGGTGGGGCGGTGGCCCCGGGCGCCGACCCAATGGGGGCGCCAAAATTGACTTGGTGACCTTTTTTGCTCGTCAACCATTAGACGATGGCGCAAAAATAGACTCGGCGACCTTTTTATAGACTTGGCCTCGGGCGCTCACCACTCTCCCCTCGCCACTGGTTTTAGGTAGTTGCTAAGGTAGATCTATAGAAGCCTATACTTGTTGTATTTACTAAGCTATACTTGACCATGTACATGTACACGCATGAACGCACGGAAATTTAGATAAGATAACAGGTGATATGAACATATCACATGTGCTAGGCTGGTGTTAGATCGGTACGTTGATAAAAAATGGACTATGGATTGGCTATAGCGATCCTTTGTTTTCATATTTAAAAAGTTTTAGATTTGCTGCGCACAGCGTCGTACAACCTCTGCAAACGAGGACGGAATCTATACACAACAGCTATGACTAAGCGTAGAAAGCCTCATATATGGAAAAAAATTAAGATATTAATACGAATAGATATGCTAGTGTGAGGAACCTCTCTATTCTCCCTGTCTTCCGATTTTCACATTGTACAGCGAAACCACGTTATCGGCACCGAGGCACGTCGGCGTAACGGTATTGAAAGTTGTTCGCACGCGCTTATAACTCCTGCTTGGCGATCTTGCTGAGAACCAGACCAGTGAGTGGGTGGATGGAGGGGTTTATTTAAAATTAGTTTTAAATATTTGCTATTTGTTCAAATTATTCTCGATTATTCAGTCTAGTTTCCCTCTGCTGTACGGGGCAGTGGGCTACAGGAGTATATCCGCCTGAATGTTATTTTACTTCTAGACGTCGTCTTCTGTTCTGCTGTTCCCTCTGTGTACAGTAGGCCTACGTACCAATAATGGAATCGGACGACAGAGATTTTCAACGGAAATATCTCGCTCATATCGACGAAAGCAGAGCGACGTTGGTGGAAAAACATGAAAGAGAAGTACGAGCCAACGTAATATATACGGTTCTAATAAATATAAGATGCTATTACTTCGTATGGATCACCGTATGAATCAAACGTGGCGTTA
This sequence comes from Metaphire vulgaris, assembly GCA_018105865.1. Taxonomy (NCBI): domain Eukaryota; kingdom Metazoa; phylum Annelida; class Clitellata; order Crassiclitellata; family Megascolecidae; genus Metaphire; species Metaphire vulgaris. The sequence continues at coordinate 7,040,623 of CM030832.1, forward strand.
TGCCATGGACGTCCGCAGAAATTTTTCCAGGGGATGCAAAACAGGATCTTTTGACGAAAGAAATAACAAAAATTCCAGGAGGATGCAAAACAAGGTTTCGTGACGAAAGAAACGAGTAATTTTACTTTTTTCATAACTCACAATTTTTCCAGGGGGTACAATTGTACACCCTTGCACCCTCGCCGGACGCCCATGCGTTATACCTAAATTATCGGGTCTTATATATTGGATGTGACCTGGACCTCGTGCGATTGGTATTTAGTGTACCATCGGCCGAAGCTTCTGTACACTATAAAGTGCTCCATTGACTGCATGGTGTTTCTACGCATCATGAAGGGACGCTAGAGAAGTTGAGGATTAGATTATAAGTTCGAATTGTCATTGTAGATTTTATCGTTGCGCGAGAAACATTTGACCGAAGAAGAGCAGTGGGAAAGAGAAAAGAAACAGGTTTTCGTCTGGTTTTCATATAATATTATAATAATGGTCATGGTTTTTCTGTAACTAATATTCCAGTGTCATAGATGGATGAACTTTTGCTAGAAAGCAACGAAAAATGCTTTAATTTATATATGTACCCAAACATTTGAATGTGTCTCTTAAATAAATAATTGGAAATCTTAACTTTTCTCGAGATTGTGTATTGTCACTTCTGTGTGCAGAATAGGTGCTGCAACATTTGTTTAAAGGAGTGTATAGGCTGTATATTTTGCTAATGTAGTTTGGCGTATCTTGATTTAAGCTTTTGGACACAATTGAGAGCCTGAAGAACGCAATTCCACAGCAGAAACTTGGAATTGTCAATTTCAGTGAAATTCAAAATCAAGATCAAGACAAGGTCAACATTATAATAGAGTCGATCAGTGACCTCTCAACAATATCTAGTCCATAGCTACTGTTTAAAACAGCAGACCTAAAGGCACGAACAGGCGCTGCGGCAGTTATAAAGAAATGCAAGTAATACGAATAGAGGCACGTCGGCATAACGGTATAGAAAGTTGTTCACACGTGCCTATAACTTCTGCTTAGCGATCTTGTGGGTGGGTGGGTGGAGGGGGATTTTTAATTAGTTTTCTTATGCTAAATAAGTTAGTTAAACAAATTAATGGCAATATGAAACTTCCCGCTTGACATTATCACCATTATCATCATCATCATCATCATCTTCATCACCACCACCATCATCATTATCATCATCATCATCATCATCATCATCATCATCATCATCATCATCATCATCATCATCATTATCATTGAACCTCTATAGGCTAACGCCCTTTTAGTAGGCCTATAATGTCGTTCGCCTGTCCTTGATTTGAAACGCAATCCCCCCATAGTCAATGTCACCAACACATGTAGGAATACAGTTGTGTGTTATTTTCACTGAAAGACTGGTGAATGAACCGATCTTTATTTTCTTTTTAAGGCATCCTCAGATTCTTTGAACGATATCGCCGTTCTGAGGAAGCAAAACGATGAACTCGATGCATCCGGGAAGAATCAACTGCTCGAAATAACGAGGCTACGAGGCGTAGAACGCGAACAGCTAGAGTCGACTTTCCACGAACTCGTTGCCGCTAGACAGAAGATCAGAGAGCTGGAGTTTCGTCTTAAGAAACTGGAAACGGAGAGACGCGTCGAACTGGAAGAAGCGCTCGAGTCGTTGAATTCAACGGATCGCGCCAGATCGACCGCTGAAGGCAACCTTCGTGCCTTGGAGTTGAAGTTCAAGGAACTGAGCGAAACCAACCGAGTCCTGAGCGCAGAGCTGGCCAGAAGTACGGACGAAAACTCGCAGCTGAGCAGCGAATTGACTCAGCTGAGGCACACCTCTGCTGCTGCTGCTGCTGCTGCTGCCAAGCAGAGGTCCAGGTGTACCTCGGCAGCTGCCGACAAGAACGGACCAACTTTTCGCCAGTTCGTTCAGATGCAGAGAGAAGTTGTCTCACTGAGAGATCAAAACGAAGAACTGCTGAGAAAACTAACACTTCTGCGGCCAAAATCGACGGCATTGACTCAGTGCAGATCTAAATGAACTGTAGAATATCCGCTCATTTAGTCGACAAGGATCATCCGATGAGCAGCAATATATGCTTCCAGAAAGTTATTAATCCTAAGAAGCCATGCATGGTCCTCGTTTATCCGCCGCCTATATCTATTCGTTCGGTATTAACCGTTGCACGATGATTACGTCTGTTCCACGTGTTTATATGTCAATGGCGCGCTTGAACAAAAGGTGTAAACTCAACTGCGCCATCTTTATACAGACGAGTTCACCATCGGACTATATTATCTCGAGATATCGACAATCATTTCTTATCATTTTAGTTTTTGTTGCATGCTTTTATGGGGAGGCGGTTGGGGCGACATATAGAGGCTTTACCGCAACGGGTGACGTCAACTCTAGTGAAACCTCTGTTTATCACGAATAGCAACGAAACTGCTCGCTACTAGCACACGACACAGGAATTAGTTATCGGTGACACGCTAGCCATGATCTTCGTGATGTCGCAATCCAATATTTAGGATCGTAATATTCGTGCTATGTAAACTTTAACCCCTTAACTAGGGATCCTGGATATATCCGACCATTTTACATTGAGTTACAGTTAAATACACGGTTAAGGGTTTAAGTACTGTAGGTATTTTTATAGTAATCAATGTGAATAAACATTGAATAGATACGGTTAGAATTTTAATTAAAATAGTAAGTAAGTAAGTAAAATCTAGTTAATTTCTATAGCTCTTTCAGGAGCAGCACCGAATTAACTCCTTATTCCTATAGGCGGTTAATCTCAGAATGAAGTAGCTATATAGCCAAAGGCGGGGTCATTCATGCCAGGTCTATAGGCCTACTGTCGTGGAAGCATTTTCTATGGAAAGAATGCAAAGGAAAGAAAGACTGCATAGACCGTTAATTCTCTATTGATCCATAATACATGTAGCCTATGAATTACTATAGCCTAGCTAGCATAGCTATAGGTCTACTTGCTTCATAGTCATGCACGTTAAAGCAGGGAATCTATGGATATAGAAATCAGATGAAATAAATGCATAGCTAATCCTATTGGACACATTTTTGTTAGTTTACAATCAACATTAGATTATTTATATAATATAATCGAGCGTCTTAGATGGAGTTGTGTGCGAAATTCTGGAAAAACCTTCTCAGTTTAAATATCTTTTCTCCTATTTCTATTTCGTTCTTCTTTCTATTTATTTCCTTTTATTCTGTCTCTTCGCTTTCTCTTATCAACAGAGTGAATCGAAATAATTGAAAAATAACTGTAACAATAAATAGAAATAACAATGAAAAATAACTACAACAAAAATAGCATTAGGCCTAAAATGTTGTTTAAAGGCTTCTGCACACCATTGTAGCAGAACTGACGTCAACGTGACAACTAGATCGGGCGTTAAGTCTGATATTTGTAGGACCCCTAAATCATTGGCGTGGGTCGAAACTTGTGCTACGTGCTTCGGGTATATTGCGGATGCCTTCAGTTGTGGACCGAATATATAACATTTAAATCTTCGAACAATGCCTAATATTGCTAGACATCCAGGTACTGTAGAGGTGAACAAGAAGCCGATTTTACACGTCATATTCAATAAGACAAAATTTTAAACCTACTTTAAAAATAATTTGCTTTGAAAAGCTAAGAAATGTCATGCGGAGAAACTTAAAGGCAGCATCGTGGCGGTTTTTTGGAAACGAACATCAGCAGATTGTCGGCGTTTTGGTGGAATCGCGTTCATCCAACGGTGGAAGAGGAGGACGATGCAGAAAAATTCATGGGCGTCCGCAGAAATTTTTCCAGGGGTGCAAACCAGGGTCGCGTGACGAAAGAAATAAATTATAAAATATTTTCCAGAGAGGGGTGCAAAACAGAGTCTTGTGACGAAAGAAAAAAGTAATTTTACATTTTTCATAACCTCACAATTTTTCCAGGGGGTGCACCGATTGCACCCCGTTGCACCCCCTCCAGACGCCCATGGAAAAATGTGCTGTCGCTTCCGGTTAGAATCCAGTCAGCTCAGCAAAAGTGACGTCCAGATCGTTGCTGATCAGTTTGTACTTCTCCTTCTCCGTAGCCAATTGCGCTAAAACGGAAATCAGAAAACAGCAAATGAATTATAATCACCGTTCCTTTAGGAAATTGAATTAATAATTAATTGGTCAGGAAAAACGACAGAAGCTGGTCCGGTAATGGCGCTGTGTAGGCCTACAGACGGACGCGTAGAGATAGGCCTAGGCTTCAAAATAACGGCCGCCGGTTGGGGGATCCCATTAAGAACCTCGTGAAACAGTTACTTAAACTGAATCAAATTTACTAATACCCTCTAAGCGATCGACTTCGAGCTGAAGTTTGATGACCAGTTTTTCAGCTTCCGAGGCGCGATTCTCTACCTACAAACAAATAACAACAGGGGATTCTTACTAAACCACTTAAAATCCTATAATAATAATAATAATAATAATAATAATAATAATAATAATAATAAATTATTATTATTATTATTATTATTATTATTATAATAGTAGTAGTAGTAGTAGTAGTAGTAGTAGTAGTAGTAGTAGTAGTAGTAGTAGTAGAATTATTATTATTATTATTATTATTATTGTTGTTGTTGTTGTTGTTGTTATTATTAAGCTTGTCATCAGTTTGTCAATGTTTAATAAATGTTGTTCACAGTTTAGGCCGAGAGCTGCTTGTAAACTTATTAGACAATTTATGTCTGCAGCCAATATTAATCTATAGTATAATACAGCGTTCTTCAAATCAATTTTCGTCAGCTTTCTACAGCTATGCCCTGCACAACGCACATTAGCAATGCTAATTTATGGCATATACGAGTCATTATCAAGCGAATTTCATGCAAATGCTGTTAAATTTTGCATCAATTTCATATTTAAACTGTCATTAAGTGACTCGCATAGCTTCGCAAAAGTAAAAAAAACTTGTTTTCAATAACATTCTTATCAAAATATCAATATCATTTTCTTATTGCTGACTGACCATGAAAACTGTTTTTATATTTACACTATAGTTTGGTGCATCTAGCCCTGTCAGAATCCAATAATTCGACGATAACATAAACATGAGACTCTGAACAGAGACTTACGTCGTTGAGTTTCGATGAAAGATCTCTGATCTGTTCTTCGTACGCCTCTTCCCTCTGCGACGCCTTTGGAAATAAATTCAAAGTAGAACGATTGATTCCTTCCGTTTGGTTGAACGACACAAATAACTTGAAATTACTGCAGTCAAATTTTAAATGTTGTCAAATGGAAGATGACATTTACCTCTTGTTCTGAAATTTCCAGAGATTTCTTGTTGTTTCCCACAACTTTCAGCTCCTCTTCGAGTTCCAAAATCTTACTGTGCATTCAAACAATTATTCATTCTTAAGCATGCATAACATGATATCGTAATAAGTTAATAAATATGGAAAGAAACGTTTAAATCCAGGGTGCGATTTGTGACCTGGAGCAGTGGCCCCGCCAGTGGGGGAGGGGAATATGTCGAGCTTGGGGGATGTAGTTGTTGGGAAAGTGTAGCAGTGGGGGATGTAGTGGTGGGGGATGTAGCAGTAGGGGGATGCAGTTGGGCAGTGGGGGGAAAATTCCCCTTCCCTCTACAAATCGCGCCCTGTTTAAATCTGATTGACTATAGTTTCTTCTCTTTTCGATCACGCTGCCTATCTCACACCTCCCCCCGTCGAATTTCTTAACGGTTTTGCGCACATCCACGACCGATTCCAGCCAAAGTAGGATCCACCCCATTGCCACCCCTCCCGCCCCCCCGCGGCTTCGCCAATGAATTATTGTTTTCTCTTAGACATTTTACTTACGCTTCTGCTGCTTCAAGCCGTGCATCGCCTCTCTCCAGATCAACTTCTGTTACTGCTAACAACCGAGACGCCTACAGTAGAAGATGTTAAAATTATAACTTAAGATACTCTCGATTTTAATAACCCCTTAACCGCGAATTTAACTGTAACTCAATGTAAAATGGACGGATATATCCGGGATCCCCAGTTAAGGGGTTAAATTAATATAGTATATCTATATTTTTAAATGTTATTTCTGCTCATTTGAAACATCCAATCGGCGACAAGATGTCATCAATGATAATTGGTCGTAGCGAAGTAGATAGGCTCCTAAACCTCTCCGTCCGTCGACACAACGCCGCCGCCGCCGCCGCCGCCGCCGCCGCCGTCATCCGGTTGTGCCGAGCAAAGTGGACGCAAGAGAGAGAAACAAAAATGCGAGCAATGTGAATTCCCGGTTAGAGATTCTTAGCGTAACTCTTCTGCGATAGCGACGTTCTTCGTTGCCCAAGAGCAAAATACAATCCAACAGAACACTCAAGGAGGAGGAGGAGGAGGAGGAGGAGGAGGAGGAGGAGGAGGAGGAGAAAGAGGAGGAGGAGGAGGAGGAGGAGGAGGGAGGAGGAGAAAGAGGAGGAGGAGGAGGAGGAGGAGGAGGAGGAGGAGAAAGAGGAGGGAGGAGGAGGAGGAGGAGGAGGAGGAGGAGGAGGAGGAGGAGGAGGAGGAGAGGAGGAGGAGGAGAAAGAGGAGGAGGAGGAGGAGGAGGAGGCGGCGGCGTTCAAATGACTTGAATGTCTTCTTTATCTGTCGTTTGAATGGGGGACGGCGCAATTATCGGTATCTCAGTTGCGTAATTAAAGACATCACCGCATTCTATTTTAAGCTTCTCTCATTTGCTTCTTGATTAGAGTTGCTTGATCTCTCTTCTCTCCCTTCTCTCTCTCTCTTCTCTCTCTCTCTTCTCTCTCTCTCTCTCTCTCTCTCTCTCTCTCTCTCTCTCTCTTTTCTCTTTCTCTCACTCTTTTTTCTTTTCTCTTTCTCTCTCTCTCTCTCTCTCTCTCTCTCTCTCTCTCTCTCTCTCTCTCTCTCTCTCTCTCTCTCTCTCTCTCTCTCTCTCTCTCTCTCTCTCTCTCTCTCTCTTTTCAGTATTTCTCTCACTCTTTCTTTCTCTTTCTCATTCTCTTTCTCATTCTCATTCTCATTCTCTCTCTCTCTCTCTCTCTCTCTCTCTCTCTCTCTCTCTCTCTCTCTCTCTCTCTCTCTCTCTCTATCTCTGTTCTTTCCGGGAAGTTCTCTGGTTTCGTCTTAGTTGTGAGTTCTCCAAGTAGTATTTATCTTTCAATCGTCTAGTTCTTGGCTGGCTTCGTCTCTAAATAATGAGCTCTAGGGCGGGGCGCATTTAGCGGGCAATACGCGGGGCCGCAGAAGGTTCCCTTTTATGCGGACGAGACTGCTGTCGGTGAAGATCAGAGGTCATTTTTGCAACGGTATAGATCGCTTCTATCCGAATGAATAAGTTCATGGGCGGAACAAGGACATTTCTCTTACGTCTACGTCTTCGTTGCCGCCGCCGTTAATCGCAGACTCAATGCTGACCGGACGAGCAATTAGGAAACGCAAAGAAGAGGAAGAAGAAGAAGAAGAAGAAGAAGAAGAAGAAGAAGAAGAAGAAGAAGAAGAAGAGGGAGGGAGACGGAGGGGAGGAGGGAGGAAGAGAATGAGAATAAGAAGAAGACAAAGGAGGAGGAGGAGCAGGAGGAGGAAGAAGAAGAAAAAGGAGAAGGGGAAAGAGGGGAGGAGGAGGAGGAGGAGGAGGAAGGGGAAGGAGAAGAATAATAAGAAGAAGGAGCAGGACGAGGAGGAGGGAGGAGAAGGAGGAGGAGAAGAAGAAGAAGGAGAAGAGGAGGAGGAGGAGGAGGAGGGGAGAACTTCAACTGCTATACACGTACAAAGTGACTCCCATCTCACGACGTGGGTTATCGCCAACCCGCAAAGTAGGTCTACTCTCAGAGCAGAAGAAGAAGAAGAAGAAGAAGAAGAAGAAGAAAGAGAAGAGAAGGAGAGAAGAAGGAGAGAGGCAAGGCGCTAAGTGAGCATAAAAAGGACCGAGGAGAAGAAGACGCTCGGGAGCGCATCAAGTGAGTCCATAAATTCGTAAAGCGTGCTTCTCGTCGTATTCGAATAAACACGGGTCACTGCCCAGCGGACGGATTGAGGGGGCGGACGAAACTAGCGAACGCCTGCACTTGAACATCGAAAGTGGGACTCTGCAGGGGGAAAGCTGGAGCGTCCTTCTTCTTCCCCGGGGAATAGCGAGGTCTCGATCGTCATAGAACTCTTCAGATCCAACGGTAGACGAGGCATGCAGTCACTTTTCGCCGCCGCCGCCGCCACTCTCGCTTGGTCTTCGCAGGATGACCTGGTGCACAATTGATTGCTTTCGTAGCGCTGTCTTCTTGGTATAAGTCTCTCGTAACTGACCTCTATCTACCAGAGACGTCATTTAACCGTTTTTCAGGGGGGGAGGGGCAAGACACTTTTTCTGACAACTTTGCGAAAAAGTTGACGACCTTTTTTAGCTTGTTGTCAGTCATTTTGTGCGATTAGTTGCTTCAGATTACTCGACATCAAGCCCTCCTTTATGGGTTGTTTTTTTGCTTTTTAGTCTTTGTATCTATTTAGCCAGCCAATTTACATTTAAAAACTAAACAACACAAACATTGGCGAAAAAAATTCCCCTAAAAATCAGGGGGCAAAGGCCCCCCCCAAATGACGCCCCTGCTATCTACAGAGAGACAGACATACAGAGCCAGGGTGAGACACAGACAGAGAGACAGAAAGAGAGAGACACACAGAGAGAGATAAAGAAAGAGATGGTAGAAATCTGTAACCTTCTTGAGAAGAATTATGGTTTTGTATATGAGCCTATATAGATCAGCCTTTATTAGCACAGATTTAATTTTAACTGGATTAATTATATTTGCTCAGTTTTCTTTTAAATTAGGTAAAATAAAGTTGAACATTCGTCTGATCAGTTGAATATTCACCTTCTCGTATTTGCGATCGGATTCCTCTCCGAGAAAAATCGTCGCCTCCAGTTCCTTCTCCAGTTGTGCAATCCGATCTACATCGGTCAAATTACGATTTTCCAAGACTTTTGTTCCTCTATATGAACAAACGAAGATCATTATTTTACAATAGACATATCATTAACAAGTCTAAACTTCCGTATAGGCCTATCTAGATACATATACTGTATTCTTTGATTGGACATTATTATAATTATTGTGAAACTTATTAGACAAAACTGGCAACAATTGTATAGCAGCATATAGTATAAATTGCTAGTGATTTTTCTATCGCGTTAAAGCTGATACCTTGATTACCACGAGACTGCATTTAAATGTCACATTTACATGTATTTGTTATATAAATGTATGTGTTGCTGATCATTCTGCAGCCTTATTTATTTATTAGGCCTATGTTAATTACTTATCTACTATTCATTTCTTAATTCTTAATGCTCTGTTTGTGTTGTTGCTTTCATTTTGCATATCTATTTTGCATTTTGCTCTTAACAAGACGCATACTTTCCGACGCACATGCAGAACTCGTATAAATCACACTTGAAACGTCAGTTTCAGGTGTATACTGTATCTAATATGGGATGTGCATTCGAAAACTCAGTGGGAAAATGTTTCTGACGGACCAAACCGTGGTTTATAGTATATATGTTCACATGTGGATGGTTGGATTTTAGTCTGACAACCTAAAATATTTTAATCTATTTTGTTAAAAAGTTAAGGAGGATAAGAAAGGAGGCCAGTTTCGTAATTTTATGGTTTAATAATATTCGTTTGCTGTATACGCCTTCTTTCATTGTTACGTCTTACGATGCAAAGGCTTATGCTATACAATGGACATAATTATTCTTCTGCTGGATCATTTCTGTGGGCTGATATTTCCATTTCGATTTCTGCTTTTTTCGATCGGCCGTTCTCACTGCGTATCTATGCAACGCCTGATAAATTTCTAAATGTTAAAAAATTAACAATAATATAATCGATATGAAAGGCAAGTTAGCGACTCGCGCGCGAGAACCTTCGCTGTTTGTTCACCGACCTCTCGCTTTCATCGGCAGCCTTTATGGCGAGATCCAACCTCTCGTTGGCCGTCTGAAGTCGACCCTCCGTCAGTTCGAACTCTTCCTCCAACGACCGGACTCTCTTCGTCAACGCCTGAACCTCACTCTCCGCCTGATTCACGCCAACCACACAAATATACCGGTCAAATCACGAACAGCACAGCGGATACGGAGAGCAAGCAATGATTTCTGTCACACAGATTTCAAGCTTGGACCCTCGCGCCGCCAAATGGAAATGGACAAGACAACCATTATTATCAATTGCATCAGAACTGCAAAAGACAGAGTCACGTCGAGAACCGTTTCGTCAGCCTGCATAGCCTCCGATCCTCAGCGGTGAGGATTGATAACCATACCATATATATATGCACACACATATATATATATATATATATATATATTCGATTCGAATATATATACACGATATTATATATCGTATGACCTATATATATATAATCGAAGGAAAAATGGAGGGAAAGAGAATGAGAGGTATAGACCGAGAAAGATGATGTTGGAGTGGATGATGAATAAAGGATATCAGGAACTCAAAGAAGAAAAAGAAGAAGCAAGCAATCGATCGGAGTGGGAAAACTGGATACCTGGACCTGTCGAAAGACAGAAACACTGATATATATATATATATATATATATATATATATATATATATATATATAACGCCATTGCTTTCCGAGGAACTTGTCCTGACCTCTAACGGAACGAGAGTTAGTCACACAATTTCTTTATGTCTCCAGACACTTTTTCATAAGTCCTTCTGGAATGAAGTACCGAGGGCATAAAAACTGTATATACACAGGGTGCAATTTGTAGCCCGGAGCAGTGGTGGGGGCATTAGGGGATATGGCGAGCAGTGGGGGACATGATGAGCAGTGGGGGAACATGACGAGCAGTGGAGGGACATGGGAAATGCATGGTTTAATGCACAGTACTTTGCTCTAACTTTTAATTAATATTATTTGTATAAATCGTCACACACACCCATTTATTTAAACCATAAATGTTATAATGTTACTACAAGTTGCAACAATTGAAAATCTGCAACTAAATTCAAGCAAGTATCATTAACACTAATACAGAGTTGCCATGGCAGGAATTGACTCAGATGTCTTGTAGGGTTTTGCCAGTTGGTGCATCTGAGGCAGCATGTCGCCCATCGCATACCAAAGAGATGAAAGTGTATGAATACCGAGTTGATTTCTAAGTAGTGTATCGTTTATATTCATACACGAGAAGCACCACTCACATTCAGCTGCCGAGATAGGCAGGGTCTGAATTCAACTGAGTACTGAAGCAAGCACATTGCCGATTACTTTCACATTGTTCTTCTTGTACTGTCGGAACTGATCTAAGGCTAGTGACGGATCTACTTTGCTCAGTTCTGCTATAGGTAAACTATTGCTCTGTCACCAAATAATGATCTGTCAATTTTTTGTCTGGCCATGACGAAGTATAAATGTTTAATCAGCAGCACAGATGAATATTTTCAAAGATTAAGATAATTCTATCCCCAGTTATCACTGAACATCAAGTTTCATTCCGAAGCGCCGAAAAATGTTCTCCCTCTGCTGACGGTAAATGCATTTCCCTGTCACAGTCACAGTGGGGGGAGGGAGATTGACTTCCCTGGCTGGGATGTCAGTAGCCACCTCAGTGGGGGATGTAGTTGGGCAGTGGGGGGAGATTCCCCACTTCCTCCTACAAATCGCGATCTATATATATTGCAATATAAGCCGCAATTATTCGGCGACAATCTGTCAATTCAACTATGAAATAAGTTGAAACCGAATTTATTCAACTGACGTTCACATTTATGAGAATTTCTGCTTCGGATTTACAGCCGGATTTCAGACGACATGTGGACAATTTCACTCGACCGCTGCAGTCATATGCACATGAATAGTAAGGGCGCAGATTGTGAGTTTGTTTTTGTTGTTGTTGTAGTGTTTAAGTCTGCATGAGTAACATTGTAGCAGCCTGATAATGTTTCATACATTTGCAGATCTTGAGAAAACCTGAACGCGTGATTTAGTTCGCACGGCCCGGTCCGTGCGTCGCAAAGTTCTTTTCATGTGGCCCGCTGACTGCTGATGCAAGTGAAGGAAACAGTTTAGTAGATGATTTGCTGTAAATTAATAGAGTTATATAATCGAGGGTGAAAGTGGCGTGGCGTAGAGGCTGAACAACACAGGCCCAGAGACGGATCTTTGTGGTACTCCGTTGTCTAGGGCTCCATAGGCTGAAGGGCAATGAACCTTGTCTAGAGGGAAGAGATACTATTCAATGTAAAACACATTTGTGTCACTGCTGAAATTTGGGGATGGGGATAATTTTGAGGGGGCTTTTGTTGGGAGCGTGGAGAATCTCCTCCCCCTAATAGGCCTGGACAAAAACACTGATAGATCGAAATTTGAGACAGGATTGGAACCAGCGGTGAGCTACATCAGATATTGCAAACCAGAGGAAACGGCGTTTCAGTAAAATGTTGTGATTTACTGTATTGAAAGCAGCAGAGAGAGAGAGAGATATATATATATATAGAGAGAGAGAGAGAGAGAGAGAGAGAGAGAGAGAGAGAGAGACCGACCGACCAAGAAGGCAGAGGCCCTTAACCTGCAATTAATCCACTGACAATGAGAAGTTTGTCGTTAATGCTTGTGAGGACGTTCTCTTGAGTGGTGTTTAGTAGAAGCAGACTAATGAGTGTTAGACTATATATAAGAAGTTTATCGACAGATGCTCAGTTAGTCTGGAAAAAAAGAACAAGTGTTTGACAGAAACCCTATCTCAGACTGAATGGAAAACGGCGTCGGCGAGATCAGGATACCCTGAGAATTTTCACGATTTAGATTAAATTTCGGGTTTAAAAAATAAGCATCGGTTTCCTTAATAGTAGGCTAATAAGAGTAAGAGTTTCTTTGGCTGTCAAAAGGCCCATTGAAAATGAATAAATACGTTCGACGAGCTGAACTTTGAAACTCCAAAGATAGATAAATCGCATGTTGGCTGCCTACGCCAAAAACTAGAGCGGACAAGCAGAGTTGATTTAATCGGGTGCTATTTTCATTTGTCTGTGGAAGGGATGACAAACTAAGTAAGTAAGTACGGGTAAAGTCTCTTAAATTTCTATAGCGCTTTCGAAGCAGGTAGCTTATTAGCTGCTTGTTCCTAGGAGTTTAATCTACGACTGAAATGCCTGTATTATTATTATTATTATTATTATTATTATTATTATTATTATTATTATTATTTATTATTATTACGTGTTTGTTAACGCACATTAAGTAATTCACTAAGTGAAGAATAATAAATGCGGGATAAGTCGCGTGTCCTAAACAGATTAGAGTAGACCTATAACAGAAATTTAGTGGTCAGCCGGGCAAGGTCAATCCCATAGATCAGCCAGTCTGGGAGTGGGGAAGCAGCAAGGCAGACTATGAAATAAAGAAACAGAAAGAGGCGTGATTTAACTCTAGATTTGATTAGGGTTGCCAACCGTCCTTTATTTCAAAGGACAGTCCTTTAATGCACCTCTGAGTCCTTGTCCTTTATCGCTTTTATAAAGGACCATGGTTTGTCCTTTATTTCAAAAATCAAATCGTGAAACCACACATTTCAATTGAAATTTCCTTTTTTTGCTTTGCTTGACATCGTATTTCAGAAGGGAGATGACTTTTTTTGCTTGTCACCGCACTTCAGATGGAAATTAACCCCTTTTTTCCTCGCACCGGGTGACACCAAGGTTTTTCCGCACGGGGTGTCCTTTATTGCAATTTGTCAAAGTTGGCAACCCTAGATTTGATAGTACTGAGTATTTAGTGCTGTACAAAAATCGTCCTAAAAACTCTTAATTTCATATTGTAGCCAAGGTACAGCAGGCTACGCCGCCGCTTCATTTGAAAAATGTAGAGACTAAACAAAGTCAAGCTGTAGGCTTACTTCGGCTCATGCAGTAAGCTAACTCACAAGCTCAGCACAAGACGAATAGCGCCAGCCGATGTTAGCGTGGAACAAATTAATTGATATCATAGAAAAAGAGATGACCTGCAATATAACTATTAAATTACCGTCTGCAACGGTAACGGAGTGAGCGATAGCAGAGGAGCAAATTTTAAATTTTAATTAATTATAAAGCCAAAAATAATTTCCAGCAAAATAACAGCACACCGGTATAAAAAGAACCACAGAAAAAGAAGTCGGTATATTAAGCTGTCTATAGCTGCAACAACGATGACTTAAACGCGTTGTTAGGCAAAAGAAACGATGAGATCGAGGAATTAATAATCGTAGACTAACGTTCGCCAGTTGTTTGTTGGTGAATTCCAGCTTATCAGTCGTTTCCTGTAGCTGAATCTTGGCAGATTCTACGTCCGACTGAAGTTGAGTGATTCTCTTCTGTAAGTTTATGATCTCCTCTCCTTGCTGTGCTGACAAAAAGTAAACATTATTATTATTACACGACCAACATCATAACCAAAAATACATGACTCAAGATACTTAATTAATTTATACTATAAATAATCAAAAATTAACACAAGAATACAAATTTAGTTACTAAACAGATGTGATTAAAATTTAACATAGAAAGTAATTAGTTGATCAGAGGTTGATTATAGTAAAATGAGCGACGGATAACCGAAGGGAAAGAATCCCGTAAGGTGGTTATCCCAATTTAGAGTTATGGTTGAATGGCAGAAAACTAATTATGAGCGATTATAGTGTAAATGTATGTTGTATGTAAGTGTAAGTTAGAAGTTGTATGTAAAGTGTAATAGAATTAGAAGTAGTAAATCCTCAGTGATGTTGAAAATAATAATAATAATAATAATAATAATAATAATAATAATAATAATAATTATTAGATGTAAAAAGAGAATGCTTGGCCATGTTTTATAGAATCAAAATAACCGCGTTACATCGCATGATATGGAAGTCCTAGCTGCATGCCTGTAAATCCTCAGTGATGATGGTTCTGGCAGCTACTACTGCTGCTGCTGCTGCTGCTGCTGCTACTGCTACTGCTACTGCTACTGCTGCTGCTGCTACTACTACTACTACTACTACTACTACTACTACTACTACTAATAATAATAATAATAATAATAATAATAATAATAATAATAATAATAATAATAATAATAATGCACTTTTATAGAACCAGTTATAACACTCAAGGGTATCAATCTATGGTACTCCACAAGTCCCGCATAAGACCAAGTCATTCCAGAGACAAGTAAGTGGGAAACGTCGAGGCAGATCTATGGAGGAAATGCTATTTGGAAGAGCTTTAGATCTGAAAAACTAAATTCTTTGGAAGTTCAGCCAAGGGAAGAGAATTCCACGTCTTTATACTACAAATGGAGAAAGCTCTTTAACCGATTTCAGTTTTGACTCTATACGTGTACATTTAACGATGAATATTATAGCGAATCTTGTTGAATGAGAATGTCTTGCAGGGTGTAAGAACAATCGATTGCATGTCATTATCAGAAGTAAACCTTGTCGTGGATAGTCTTCTGTTCGTTGAGTTTCTGTTCCAGCTGGTCGGCCTTATCGAAGGCGTTCTCTTTCTCCAGTTTCATCGCTTGCATCTTCTTCTTGATAGCGTCCATTGTATTACCCGCCATATCTCCCACTTCTGCTGCTGCTGCTGCTGCCACCGATGAAGATCGACCCTGCTGTCTGCTGGGGATAAAACGAGGACTTTCTTTCCAGGTCTTCCTTCGCAATTCGTCGTCGTCGTCGGGTACAACTGCTGGACTAGGTCCGCGCTCTCGATCCGTCTCTACGCAGTCATTCGGCGATTCGCGCGAACATCGAAACGCCCTCGACCGCGGACACACGCCGGAGACGCCGATCGCTCGGTCGCTCGCGTAGCGGGGGCAGGGGGAAGGGGAAGGGGAGGGATTTCTCGGAGCCTGTTTACTTTAGCGGAAGGCATAATTAACTACTGGGGAGGAGACGTTAAGACACTTGAATTGTCTGGAAGAATTTGTGTCGCTCGACTGCAGTTTTTGTTAACAAAAGCCTGCGTCCTTTCGCTTCGAGACATCGAGCGTCGCTGCTGTTACATGCAGCGGCACACTTGAAGTAGAAGAAGAAGAAGAAGAAGAAGAAGAAGAAGAAGAAGAAGAAGAAAGAAGAAGAAGAAGAAAACGGGACGGGCACTAAGGGGAGAGGAAGGGTTGAGGGCGGTAATAGAGGCGCCTAGGAAACGATCACCCGTTTTTGTGTAGAGCGGCGGTCTTCCCTCCGTTCCGGAATTCGTTTGAGTCGGCGGCTGCTTTTTGTGCGTTGGCTTTAATCGTTGTCGTCTCGCTATTTAAACCGACGCGAAATTCGATCGTTCCCAGCGCAAACTTCTAACAGCCTCTTCGTTTATATCCGCGCGATGAACCGCATTCTTCGACGCTGAAACCGTTCGGACACTTGGGCTGAAGATGGCGATGGGAGCTAATGCAAGGATCGCGTTGAATCGATTAATGCGTGGAATGTTGAGACGAGTATAGCAACAAGTATGCTCTAAAAGCGGAGGGAGGGGGCGAAGTACTTCAGTACAGTAGTAATGGCAACAGTATAGTGGTAGCGATTGTAGGTCAATGAATAATCGTACACTGCAAATGTTGAATGTGCTGAAGAGAGACCAGGCGTTGTGCTGATTTTAAAAAATGTTTCGATAAAACTGTTATTTTCGGACGATTATCACAATTATTACCCAACATCTGCATTTGTCAAGAGAATATAGTTTGATTTGTTGGGTGATGGGACAGCCCTTACTGGTCGAGGACTGTCCTCAAATTTTGATGTTTTAAAAATTTTGATATGATTTTGGAGGTAATCAACGGATATACATATGCGGATAGGATATTTATTCATATAATCCTGTTTAGCAACAGACGGTGGTACAGTGGTCCTGTAGTTAACGCGCTCTGAATCCGGTTTTCACATCTCAGTCTGTTCTTTGAATTGAGTTTGAGTGTCCATGGGTCGGTTTTCTGAACCCACACCCAACCCAACCCACTGGCTTTCCAACGCAACCCAGCCCAAATAAAATTCCTGTCTGCTGACCCAACCCAGCCCAACCCGACGAAAACGTTAAAATACAATCGCACTTTTAAAAACATTCATAGGCCTTTATTCAAGCCGTCGCTGAAACCGATGTCTGATATAAACACCCAACGTTCCATTCTACTGCATGTATACAGTCTCCGCTCAAAGCAGTACTAGTAAACGTATGCCTATATTTAACGTGGCTAACATGCCTAGACTCACAAGACCCAACTCAACCCATTATTTTTTCATAATCTGAACCCAACCCAATCCAACCCATGGGTTAACCCAGTCCATGAACAAACCTGATTTCAATGGTAGACAGCGCGTCTAGGAATAGGCGGCTACTATACAGTACCTATTTCTAAGGTGCCATAGAAATTCAAGATTTTAGGCTACTTACTTGCTTACACAGTCGCGAGAGAAACTGTTCAGTAATTTCTGCCCCAAACTCAAACCCAGTCGACCCAACTGCGAACGGGTGGTTTTAGTGCTAGGAAAGGCGTCGAGAAACAGGCTTGGAAACCGCCCTCATTCAGCCGAAGCCGTGAAAAATTGAAGGCGTCAACCCTTGGAGCCTATGAAGCGACCTCTACTAACAACAAACAGAATCCAGAATCATCAGCGCTTTGAATAACTGAATAGCCTCTACGCTAAACAAAATTTTTACTGACTTATATAATACAGCGTTATATATATATATATATATATATATGTGTGTGTGTGTGTGTGTGTGTGTGTGTGTGTGTGTGTGTGTATGATATATATATATATATATATATATATATATATGCACTGCAGTGTTTACTTTAAAAACAATGACATAGAGGCAAGAAGGCGCCTCGATAGTTATCTTCATTGAGCTTTAGCCATTAGAATTGGTCACGATAACTATACTCTTCGCTCATCTTCATTTTAAGGTACGTCCTTTAAATAAGTTTTGTCTTGAGGTCACGTTTGCCAAACTTCGCAGCTCCTTTATGACCCATTGACAATTTGTTGTCTATATATATATATATATGTTTGTCTATGTTGTTTTGTCTATAATTGTTTTGTCTATAATATATATATATATATATATATATATATATATATATATATATATATATATATATATATATATATGCATATATATAGGCCTCTATGTGCAACAAACATAATAGTGACTGCAATTCTATTCGATAAGCCTAAATTATTTCTGGTAGAGTTTCGAAATAGGCGAACCAGACGTGAGTCAAGAGAAGGTTAGGGTCAGGATTAGGGTCAGGGATTAGGGTTAACAGGGCAAACTTTAACAAAGCTATGCTCTTAAATGCTCTTAATCAATAGCCCTGACCCTTATACCCTTACCCTTGCCCTTGTTTACGTATGGTTCGTCTATTCCGAAACTTTGCTTCCGTTTTGCTTCTTCTCTGGTAGTGACTTGCGTATTCTCTTCTTTTTTCACCCCACGTATCATTTTTTATTCAACTATTTGCTTCACGATAAACAGCGCGCAGAGCTTTACTAATCGCAGCGTATTGGGTATCGGTGGAGACAAAATTATTGAAGGCCAAATTATATACCCATTTGGCTGAACAACAGCCTTGCTCTCTCTCTCTCTCTCTCTCTCTCTCTCTCTCTCTCCACGGCTTGAACCTTGACGTTTTGACGTTCCCAGTTTCGGCTCCGGCCTCCTCCGTATTCTATCCTCACTGCCACGAGATGGAATAAATAGGTCAGATAGTTGCTGCTGCTGCTGCTGCTGCTGGGGCCGAAGCACGCTGCGACACTTGGGGGGCAGAGGGCGTCGTATCCAGTCGACGCGCCACCACCAAACGCCTCCGACGCCGTCGTTCACAGTCATCATCCTTTTCCAGCGCTCCTCTTCCAACCAAGAAGAAGATCCGTGTCGCAAACTGGAAGAAGGAAGAGGGGAGCGTGTGTAGGACTCATCGACGTAACGGAAGAAGATGGACGTCGACGCAGCGCTGGACCTGGTGGGGGGCTACAGGAGATGGCACGTAGCGATGTTTATAACGCTCGGCATCAGCGCCTTCATGCCGTTGGCGTGGCAAGGTCTGTCCGGAGTCTTTATCGGTAAGAAGGACAAAGAATCGACCCTATAATATAATCGTGACTTTTGCTTCATTTCCAGTTCTTATACTCTCGTTAGCCTTGCTGTTCGTTGCTCATGAATTTTCGCATTTAATTAAACTCATTGCTTATTGTTTATTTGAACCTATCAAAAAACTATCAGAAGATTATATCAAATATGGACGTCTTTTGACTCTGTGTTGTTTAACTAACAAAAAGAATACTTCTTACAAAGACGTAATTTACGGACATCTGTAAAGACAATTTATACCTACATCTGTCATCTGCATTTGTTTGTCAGAACATATGTTGATTTGTTGGGTGTTGGAGTAACCCTTACTGGTCGGGGACGAACCTCAAATTTTGATTTTTTTAAATTGTTGATATGATTTTGGTGTTTATTGGTGATCTGTCTGTACTCTGTACTATACGTATGATGCTTGGATACAGTAGAACTTCGTTATAACGTACAATACTTAGAGGGTAAGTACAATTCAGTACGTTATATCCGAGGTACGCTTTATTCAATACCATCCTATACGGTAGCGCATCGCACGGGACCATACATTGCGGTAAGTTATAACCGAGTACACATTATAACCGAGTCCGTTATAACGAAGTTCTACTGTACTTGAATATTACAAATTTTGCTTTAATCACACTTGAAAGCGTGAATTTCAAATATAGGCTGCGCGAAAAGTAAATGGCAAAATGTTTCTCACGAGCCTACAGACCAATCCACCGTACGGACTTTCATCAGTAGTGTTCTGAAGTCGCGGTTTATAACAAAGATTCATCGCGACTGGCTTTAGCTATTAATCTGACATCTGAAATATTCATTTTAGGTTTTTTAATTAATGGGGATAAGAAACGGGGTGGTCTAATTCGTTTGTTACACCTTGACTGTCTGTAAGCTTGCATATCGGCCTATCTAACATTAGGCCTACTAGTCTTCGCACTCTTATATGTCAAAATCAGGAGTGCTAATTGGATGTTGGTAGAACTTGCTAATCTGATGTTGGCATTTTGCAAACATCCAGAATCTTAGAAATGCAGCAGATGTTATTTTTTTAACTCTTAAAAGTTTACCGCACATGTAGATATACGCCGAGAGAAGGACAGGTCGAACATGACCGAAATCAAAATGGAAAAACCAAAATGGAAATTTCAACACACTGAAGTGATCGAGCAAAGACATTAGGCCTATGTCCATGTTCAATTTTATGCTTTTACTGAATCATAAAAGTGCATTGATATTTCCATATTTATTTCTGCTTTATTTGGTCTGTCATTCTTCTCACGGAGCACATTTACGTGTGTGATAAACTTTTAGCGTTTAAAAATAACAATTTTCTTTTCGGAACACAGGCAGACATTAAAAAAATAACCTTGAAATAGTTTTCTTCCTTCATCGAAACATCAGCCCGACCTAAGTAAAGTTCTTTTCAGAACGCCGTTACAACTTGCCACCCACCGGCTCGTATTGGCGGGCCTTGTGATGTCAACCCAACTCAAAACAATTATCTCAGTTGTTCTAGCAGATGTTCCAGCCTTTACATGTCCCATTTATAGTGGTTTGTTTACCCACTACTAGCTCCATTCGTCTGTGTGTGTGTGTGTGTGTTGCCGACAGTTGTATTTTTTCGATAATGCCGTTTCCAGTGGTAAAATGAAAGAGCTGTAAACTTGAGTTTCAAGTGTTTATTTACATTATATATACATGTATATATATATATATATATATATATATATATATATATATATATATATATATATATATATAGGTATATATCTTTTGGTTGTCAACTGCCATTATGCTCAACTATAAACTTGAATTTATTTTATGAAGGTCATAACATTTTTTTGGAGAATTGGCAAATATCTTACAGTGATAATAATTATAAAACAACTGTTTCCAGAATATATCCTAAGAAAACAAGTTTCTTGATTCATACTTTTACTGAAAGCGATGTTTTTGATGAGAAGAGCTGATTACACTTCATGCAGTGGCGTATCTAGGGCATGGCAGGTAGGGCAGATGTCTTGGGCGTCGCTTGAAGGGACGCAGACAAATATTGCGGTCTTGCTCTCTGCTCAGCGTAGAAAGATAAGAAACTAGGAAACTGACTTTTTGCACACCATGAACCAGTTCGTACCATTAAAATCAAGAAAAGTGCATTTGTAGTTTAAATCTGATGTCAATTAAATGTCGTTATCTGTCAATTAATTATTGAGGATGTATTACCTGCTGATTTAATTTTCCTACCCATTTGTCATGGTCGCAAAATGCCCCAGGTACGGGACTTTCTCGCATTAAATATGAATCAGACTTGTATAGAAGAATTTTCCCGTTTTCATAAACCGTCACTTCAAAAATGGTTATTAAATTCGACTAGTTTTGTAATTGGTTCGATAGAATCAAAACGCGTCTAATGTTATTAGACATTTCGATGTTCAGGATCATTTGGTGGACATTATAAAAAGCAGAGATGTCCATGGGTCAATTTTTTAGAACCCAACCCAACATTTCGGTGTTCAGGATCATTTGGTGGACATTATAATGAGCAGAGATGTCCATGGGTCAATTTTTTAGAACCCATCCCACCCCATCAGATCTCCAACTCAACCCAACCCATGTCGGCAATAGGGTTATTTGACCCAACTAAACCAAACCCGCCGTAATACAGTGTAATTTCTTAAACTATTAATTATTCTCTGACCCAACCCAGTCCAACCCAACCCAAACCATGGGCAGCTCTGATAATAAGCAGCACGCAGCATCAGTGGCGGTTCCAGGATTTCTTGGTGGGGAGATTAAATGAATTCATAGAAAGTTGGTGGGGGGATGAAAATAGAAGGCAAAACGTCAATAAACGTTGCCGAAAAGGCTGAAAAGGGGAATTTTATCACTAATTTGGCTATATATACTTTTACCGAAAAATAGGTTGACAAGCAAAAAAGGTCATTCGCAGTTAGTTTTACTACACTGTTACCCAAAAATAGTTTTCTAAAGCAAAAAAGTAAGTCCGGAAGTCCGTGGGGGCCCGATGATGAATGCATAATTAACAATAAAATCAATCTCCTAAGAATGGAATCGCCACTGCGCAGCATGTAAATGGCTGTTCAAAAAAAAAAAAAAAAAAAAAATACGCAGTTCAAATAAGTCCTCTGGCGAACTGTTAATTAGGAGAGGCCTTGACCCATCGCTTGACTGTGAACTTCTGTCGTTACTACTACAATGTACTACTACGATAGTCGATGCAGCAAAAATGTAGCAACAGACACGCTTGTGTACACCGTATGTACTTGTATACTCCGTGTAGGCCTATACAAGTTCTGCTGCCAATAAACGGCTCGCAGACTGCGCGGGGGTATGTTTAGGCCTATACGGCAATACAGTACGCTGTGTATGTATATATGAAACCTGAGTTAGTTTCCCATGCGCCGTGGTAATGTTCAGAGCCCATCGGATGAAGAGATTTCAGAATCAGGATATGCATGCACTCTCTGTTAAGGCGTCTTTGCGAATAATTATTTTCGTTGAATTCTTAACGACCTAAGGCGCTCTACTTATTTGGCAGAATATAAACGCAAAACCAAGTCGTTTGAGATCAAGTGGAGAGATGGAAAACATGAATCGAAGAACCAAGTTAATATAGAGAGAAAGCTCGCTAGTTTTCAGGCTCAATGTTACGACCAAACTTTCTAGTCTTAATACTATAAAAAACCAGAACAAAATATCCACATTGATGACTACAGCGCATATATAGGCTTTTGATCATGGATGAAGTCAATTCTACACGTCAATAATAATAATAATAATAATAATAATAATAATAATAATAATAATAATAATAATAATAATAATAATAATAATAATAATAATAATCAGGGCGCGATTTGCGGGGAAAGAGGAATCTCCCCACTGCAAACTGCATCTCCCTACTGCTACATCCCCACTGCTACATTTCCCAACAAATACATCCCCAAGCTCGACATACCCCACACTGCTCCAGGTCACAAATCGCACCCTGATAATAATAATAATAATAATAATAATAATAATAATAATAATAATAATAATAATAGAGTTTATTGAGGTTTAGTAGGGTCTGCACTGTGTGAGAACCGCTACTGCTGAGTAATCTATAGTATAGGCCTAGGCATAGTATTAGCGGTTGTAAACGGGGACTGGTTTTGATTTCGACGACGCTCTCGGCCTTTGCATCTTATAGCGCTCAACGATGAAACTAGGGTGATCATGATAAGAGTGCTTCAACCGTTGCAAAGTTTGAAACGAAGATAAATTGGCCTAAACGTTGGTAAACACAAGTAGTGCTGTTACGGTTAACCGAACCGAACCGAACCGAAACCGCGGTTTTTCGGTCAAAACCGAACCGAACCGAAACCGCGGTTTTGACCATGCAAATTGGACGGTTTTCTTCCGTTTTAACCCTAGGTTAGGGTTAACGCTAACTCTAACCTAGGTTAAAACCCTAGGTTAGGTTAGGTTAACACTAACCCTATGATCTCTTTTTCAATGCATTAAATGCATTTAATGCATTTTGAATGCAGTTCAATCAATGCACAGCTTTTAAACGCTAAAATAACAAGTGTTGTTCTTCTGTCATGTCTATGTCTCTATGATGAGTCAGAGTCTGACGTCATTATTGAAATCAGTAAAAACAATTTTAAAATGGCTGCATTAGTAGTGTAGCGCAGTGCCAGTTTAGTGTTGAATGCTAATTAGCTCCGGACACCTTCAAAATTGAGGTAGACACCCCCACCCCCAAATCCACAATCCTAGAAATATCCCTGAGGCTAACGGAGCGGGTTCAAGCCCTGTTAGTGTCCCTAGTGGCTTTCACACGTGCAGTAATGCCTTCTAAGCCACTTTAAAATTAGTTTAAATCATGACGAGTTTAAAATTAGGCCCATTGGCAATTTCATCAACTGAAAAGAGGTGACTTAAATAAAGGGGCCGTCCATAAATGACATCACGCGAATTTGTCACTTTTTATACCCCCCCCCCCTACGTCACGCAACGTCACGCAACGTCGGACCCCCTAAAATATGACGTCACAACGGGCCGACCCCCCATTTTCAAAAATCGCGTAACGTCATTTTATTTTTTATTTCTTATTAAAGTCCTCAAAAAGGTCATTCTTGTATTTTTTCCTCTGGAAAAACCCTGACAAGCAAAAAAAAGGTCATAATTATATCATTTTTCCTCTCCAAAATCCCTGAAAGCAAAAAGAGGTCATAGGGTTAGGGTTAACCTATCGCTAACCCTAGGGTTACAGTTAGGGTTAACCTAACCCTAACCTAGGGTTAAAAAACCGAACCGAACCGAAACCGCGGTTTTTCGGTCCAAACCGAACCGAAACCGACCGAGACTGCTCGAGGTGAAACCGTAACAGCACTAAACACAAGCGGGGTTTGATGTTTTCGCTCGGTTGTGGCTCAAACACGCGGCTGCTCTGAAATCTGTCTATATCAAAGCAAGAGAAAAATCGACTGGGAGGCTGTGCGCGTCTCAAGGGCCCAGTAATTTATGAAAACAATCAAGATATTTTCACATTAGCGAGCTTAACCCCTTAACCGTTTATTTAACTGCAACCCAGTGTAAAATGGACGGATGTATCCGGGATCCCCAGTTAAGGGGTTAAATCGACAGACACACGAGAAATTCGACTGCAGACGCAATCGGTGACGACCATCGGACCATGGCTCCTTATTAACCCCTTAACTGGAGACCCCGGATATATCCGTCCATTTTACATTGAGTTACAGTTAAATACCCAGTTAAGGGGTTAAAGAGCTGAGTTCGGTGATTTACTTAATATGAAGAGGTCTTCGGAACATCTTATGCTATGTCTGCTGCTGATTTCATAGTTACGGACAGGGATATTTTTACACCCCCCTAACACCTCCCTCCCCCCAACACCCCCTCTAATTTGAAGTCGACATCCCCAAAATTTGGTAATATGATAATGGTATGCATACAAAATGCATACTAATTATCTCCAGACACCCCCAGAACTTGAGGTCGACTCCCTCCCCCAAATTCACAATCCTAGAAATATCCCTGGTTACGGAATCAGAACTTCCTCATCGTCGAGAAATAATTTAAAATGCTGCATAATGTCAGATTTCTATTAGGCCTACACTTGACAGTGGAGCCTCAAAGACGAACATTAGAAGCGGTGGTGTGATTGGGGGTAAGGGGTGCAGACTGCCGCTGCCCTGAGAAAACTTTGCCTTTTGCGGAAATGTAATAAATTATAAAAATTAAAAATTAAAACAAATAAACAAACGATCGAAAACTTCTCTCCACAACATTGGGGACCTTTCTGCTTGTCAAAGACTTTTTGACGTGTCTGGGAGAAAATTATGAGAAATTTATTTAGACGTGGCGGCGCCTTTTGATGTGATTGAACTGTTGAAAACGGTGGCGCCTTTTAATGCGCTCGCCGCCCCCCTGGTGCTAATACCTGGCTGCGCTGCGCTACTGATGAGAAGTAGTAAAAGGAGCGTTTTGCCTTGCATTGATTTATCTGACTCCTCCCCCCCGCGCCCCGCCCCCTTCGCTGCGATTAACTTCATTCTTCCATTCAATAATTTTTCTTAAAACTTCCGTATGATCATCAGCAGTGGTGTAGTGGGGCGGAGACGAAAGAGGACGGCGTCCCCTGATTTTTTTTTAGAGAGGAGACGCCGTCCCCACTATTTTTCTGTCGTCACCAACTTCTTTTTAGGACTACTGTACTGATCAGAGAAGATAAGGAAAGGACGGCCGTCTGCAAGAAAGAATCGAACTAAATTTTCAGTATTGCTTCACATTCAGTTGAGCTGAGATGGACACCTCATTGTTCCTAATGAATGAAACGTTCTATACTGTAGAGTATTCCGAGCAAACTGCGAATTCTTTCACAAATCGAGCGGCATTTACAGTATTCTAAGTAACCCAATGATGACATTTTCACGGTCATGATAGTGCGCTTTTTACTCTGATGATTGATTTATGTCTACGTTTTCAATATTTCACTTGTGGCTTTTACGCGTTCAAAGTCACTTTCTTCTACGTAGGAGGTCGTTCGACGCTTTCAGCCAGTAATTAATTATTATCGACGCAGTATGCAGAACCATTTAGAAATGTTCTCAAGTGAAACGGCTGTTTGAGTTTACTGAACATAGAACAATGGCGCTAAAAGAAATGGGGGTGGGGTGAGGTGGGCGAAGCTAAGTTGTTCAAACTCAGAGAAACTAGAACTTTAAAAACTTTTCAGTCGTCTGTGATGATCAGCAGATATATAGGCTACAGCGTCTGACACGCTGCCTGCAAAAGAGACGTCATAAAATTATTATTCCCAGTTCTCATCATCGACCTGGATCAATTATATAATCAATCTTCATTATCCACTTTCTCATAATGCCAATGGTACCTTTTCTAGCGGTACAGCGCCGACGCTTTCTGGTTAGCAATCAATGAACGATCATTTCTTATACTGAAGCAGGGGAATGTTACGAAATACCGTAATCTTAGGAATTCCAATGCATATAGCTAGTAATTGTTGTGCATGTATCTGTAGGCCCAGTGGCGTTAACCTGGCGTCAACATTGGGAGGGGGATAAAATCGTTCATAAAGTCAGGTCAGATCCCCCTTTCATCCCCAAAAAGTCTTGACGAGCAAAAAAAAGGTCATCCACAATGAGTGATTTTACCATAAGGCACAAAACATTGGGGGATAATTGATACTCTGTCTCCATCTCATTAATTATTGGGGGGACCGTCCCCCGCCGTCCCCCTTGTTTTACACCCATGTGTAGACCTTAGGGTAGTACACCATCAAGGACGTTCAGACGCAAAGCATTTACCTCGCAGCTGTAGACAGTCGTTACCTTTGACCGCTGTATTTCATCGCGTTCTCGCGGGGTTCTTCTGCAGAGTTTCAGTCGCCAAATGACCAATTAAGTCGCTTGAACAACAGATCCAAAGTTCAGATAAACACGAAGACTTACAGTACATGTTTTAGAAGCAAAACGTAAATCTGTTGCTTTAGGAAACTGGTTGTTTAAAAAACGGGCGTTTAGGCCCCGTTAGGTCTAAAGGTTTAGACCGACTGGAGCCGTGTTCTTTAAGATGAGATACTTAATTAAGTAATCTGCATGGTAAATCGTATTAAAACTTATTGTCCAGCTTTATAAACTGATGTATCAATCAGTCCATCCATCAATCAGCCAATCATTCAATATTCGATACAGAGCAGAATGCAGTCTCCTGTGTCGGACATTAACTATAAGTAACGAAGCTGGGCAGAAGCAGTCAGTGAGGGGTTTATTCCAGGCTGAACTGTGTACACTGCACGCACCTTTGCGGATGATGACGTTCTAAGGAAGATGCTTCAGTGCGATTTCGTGTCTGAAGTGCGAGATCAAGAGAAAAATAGCTGTCGTCTTTTTCGTCAACCATCATGAGAAATAGAGGTAAATAGAGTCCCGTGCTCGAACGAACATAGGGTCCGGCGCTGACATCCGGTTACTAGGCAAGCATCGAAGCTTGCGGCTTACGCCATTAATCTAGAGTAGTTCGCCATTGCTTTCTCTAGACCCACGTTTTACCTTCGCAGCTTAACGCCTAAGCGATGAACGGCCTGGTTGGCCGCCGACACCACGGCTAGATCCCGAAAGAGGCGGCCACCCATCCAAGCACTAACCGCGATCGACGCTGCTTAACTTCGGTGTTCTGGCGGGAATCGATCGTACAACGCCAAGTAGGTCGAGATTATTAGGGCAAAACTGTTCTTCAGGTCATAAAACTCTAGCTATAGGCCATTTCCAAAGAGTGATACCCCTCCGAGTCTGACGCAGTAACACCGTTTGTCGGTCTCTGCTTTAGGATGGGAGCCACCTCATCACTGCTATGTAGAACAAGGTAAACAGGTGAACGAAAGCATACCGTGGAAGATGGTGGACGGCAAAGTGCAGTTCGAAAAGTGCCTGAAGTACAACAGAAGCTCAGAGATTGACAACGGAACAACGTCGTGCAACGGAAGTTGGACTTACAACAGCGATGGATATTACACAGCGGTTCAACAGGTTATACTTCGGACTCTAATTCTGTCTTAAATGCATAGATACATACATACATACATACATGCATGCATACATATACATACATACATACATGCATGCATACATATACATACATACATACATACATATATACATACATACATACATACACACATACATACATACATACATACATACATACATACATACATACAGTACATACATACATGCATACATGCATGCATAGATATTGGATGGGAAATGCAATAAGAGGACGATGGAAAAAATTGAAAGGGAACGAAAGGATGGAAAGGATGGAAGAAAGGAGAAGTTTAAACCTATAGAGTCTTCCTTTTGTTGAGATATATGAGCTGACCTTTTGAAAATCTCACTTTTGTACCCTTCTTGAGCACAATTCGATACTAATTAAAATGAAAACCGCTTAATTCCGATGAAAACTCTTTCACACATAGGCAAGACCATCTAAGATACGGCTTAACGGTTGTGTTTCAAATCTATTGATCAATCAATCAATAAAGTTTATTTTTCTCAACATACTGATAAGTACATATGAAGACGAAAAGAAAAGCCTAAGTTAAATAAACTATTAAAATATAAACCATGAATGTCCATGTGCTTGTACAGACTTTAAAGAATAATGTTTCGAACTTGATATATTGATATAAACGATAGAAATCTAGTACAAATATTTAATAGTGAGAAAGAGAATTACAAAATTGATTTAGATAATATAGGCCTAGTAATAAAATTATACACGATATAACAAACTAATAGTAAAAAATGCAAAAATGATGCAGAAGAAATTTATCGTTGAGAAAAAAGTAGTAGTAGTTTCTCATTAATATTTATCTGCTCGTTTTAGAAACCTGCAGTAAAAATTCCACTGTCTTTCTATGATAAATGATGCAGATGGTCTTGGATTATTTGATTGATTGATTGATTATTGATTATTGATTGATGACCTTGATTATTTGATTGATTGATTGATTGATTGATTATAATTACGATCTTCGTGACTTTTCGATGATGATTGTGATCAAGAATATCACGATTGTTGTTGTGTTTCTGATTTTCAAATTCACGATTCTAATAATTGTGTCGTTCGTCTGAAGTGGGACCTCGTCTGCGAACACAACTACCTGTTCGATCTGTCGCTGTCGTCGCAGATGATCGCCAGTCTGGTCGCAGACATTCTAACCAGTTACATGATCGACAAGTTCGGTCGAAAGCTGATGCACGTGACCTCCCACGTGATCATCTCTATTGTCGGAATTGCAATCGCCTTCTCAAACGGTTACGTCATGTTCGTCGTGCTGCGATGCATCATGGGAATTCTGATAGTAGTAAGAGAAGAACTAGATACAGTATTATTATCACTGTTATTACTATTATTATTATTATTATTATTATTATTATTATTATTATTATTATTATTATTATTATTATTATTATCATCATCATTATTACGCGATTGTTAACGCACGTTAAGTCATTCACAAAGTGAAGACTAGTAAGTGCGGGCAATTAAGGGGTGAACAACTTGCCGCAGTGGCTAGGGCTAGATTCGAACCCGCTACCCTCCGATTGCGTGGTAAGAATCCTACCAACTGCTCCATCACGCCTCCATACATACATACATACACACATACGCACATACACACATACATACATACATATGTACGCACACGCATACATACATATAATTATACGTACCATAAATACATACATACATACATATATCCGTACGAACGTACATGCATGCAATATATACATACATATATGCGTACAAACGTACATGCGTACAATATATACATAATTACATTGTTGTGTTGTTTTGAGCATTGTCTTTTTGTCGGAAATTCTTAACGAATAGAATAACCCTATAAGGTGTAATAGTCTGGATTGAATATTCTCTTCTGATCATTACCCTTTGACGACATAGAACCTCCGTCGTCATCATCATCGATAAAGTTCTGTAGTAGAGCGTTCGCACTTTCGAATTATTTCAGGGGAACGTGAGTTCGGGGCTGACGATGTGTCTCGAACTGTTCGACGCGAAGCGTAGGACGTTCGCCGGAATAGGACTGGAGTTCCAGTGGGTGGCTCTCTACCTGTCGCTTCCGCTAATGGCGTACTTCATCACCGACTGGAGGACGTTCCAGATCGTCATCTCGGTTTCTTCGATCGTCTGGATTCTCTTGTTCTGGCAGGTTTTCTATTCCACCGTCCACGGATATTAACAAGGACTCAACCATCAAGGCCACGACCGAAACCAGGACCAAGGACTCATTCCTCAAGGCCAGGACCAGGACTCAACAATCAAGGCCATAATCAGGACCAGGACCCAAGGACTTGACTA
This sequence comes from Metaphire vulgaris, assembly GCA_018105865.1. Classification (NCBI taxonomy): domain Eukaryota; kingdom Metazoa; phylum Annelida; class Clitellata; order Crassiclitellata; family Megascolecidae; genus Metaphire; species Metaphire vulgaris. Next base: position 7,071,198 of record CM030832.1, read on the forward strand.
TATCAGTTAAATTGCAATCTGATGCTAAGATTGTCTAGGTCACGGTCTCCAAAGTACGGCCCGCGGGCCGGATACGGCCCGTCAAAGCCTTTAATCCGGACCGCGGCAAGAAATGAGTAGCATACGAAAATCTATTATAGGAATCTCTTTATTCGCCGTATGTGACATAGAAACATAAACTCTAATTTTAACTTGCTTCAACTTTCAGCTGCCATGCACTTTACCAGAATTAGACAAAATTTCATGAAATTTGATCCTACTACTACTGCTACTACTGCTACTACTGCTACTACTACTACTACTACTACTACTACTACTACTACTACTACTACTACTACTACTGCTACTACTACTGCTGCTACTACTACTACTACTACTACTGCTACAGCACTCTGGCATCACCACCACTGCCACTGCTGCTACTACTACTACTACTACTACTACTACTACTACTACTACTACTACTACTACTACTACTACTACTACTACTACTGACTACTACTAATACTAATACTAATACTATTCCTACTAGGGCCTACTATTTCTATTACTGTTACGTCTACTACTACTACTACTACTACTACTACTACTACTACTACTACTACTACTACTACTACTACTACTACTAAATAAATATAATAATAATAATTTCTGAGTCGTCTTTGTGTGCAGGACGCTGCCGGAGTCTTTGATCTGGTTGACGGCCGCCGGGCGCTACGACGAAGCGGAGGAGATCCTGGGCAAGATAGCCCGGTGGAACGGCGTTGACGTTCCGGCGGAGAAGCTTCGTCTTCGACGGCCGGGGGAGTCGATCGACGCCCGTCGCGTGTCGCGGATTCACGTTCGGAGGGAGAGCATCTTCTACGCCATCTCGCCGGAAACCATCAACACCGAACTCGCCAACATCGCAGTCCCGATGAACGTTCCCATCCGGACGCTCTTCACCGACCGCTGCATGATCAAACACATCCTCATCTGCAGTCTTCAATGGTCGGTCACACTTTATGCGCAATTTCGATATCTGCACGCAAGAATATAGCTGACATCGTGCATTATCATGCATTATCTATGTCTGCTATTATTATAACAACACAAGCTTATAATAATTTTTGGTTACTTCCATGCGGGATTACCGCCCCATTTAGTAACCCTGTTTCTTCTTTTCTTCCAAGTATTAACACTATGTCTCTACTAGTTAAGATTAAAGTTATCTATGTTAATTTGTTTAAATTTTTATTTGAATTTTTGAAATTACTGTATTATATAATTATTGTATGTAATATATATGACGAAGAAGAAATAAAATAACTTAACTAAACTAAATTAAACTAAACTAATGATGATGAAGATTATGATGATGATCATAATACTACTACTACTACTACTACTACTACTACTACTACTACTACTACTACTAAATATAATAATAATAATAATAATAATAATAATAATTACATCCAACATCACATGGGCATTGCACAGCCGTTTAAATAATCACCACAACTGTGAAGATTTTTTAGTTCAATAGTCCATATCAATCTATAACTAAAGCTACCCCAACACTCAGACAAGAATCTTTATTTAGCTTGTCAACATCACACTAGGCCTCAGTGTCGTTTCAAAACCTCCTGTCACCACAACTGGTTGAAGATAGCTTTTTAGTTCAGTCCTAAGTCCATAGATTTATACACCTGAATCTATAACATAATCTATTTGCGCATGACCATAATGGTCCATAGATCATGTGTTATTCCTGGTCGACAGGTCTGTCAGCTTCCATGGATTACTTGGAGAATTTAGTGTGATTATGTTTTTGCCGATTTGTGTTTGTCGGTGTCTAGGTTTGCAAAAACTAACCTCAAAGTCTGATTAATTACCATCAAAACTCTAATCAATGAGCTCTGCATCGCCACTGGCTGGGAATCGCTTTCCCACTGAAAAAAGTTCTTCATCATGGAAACATATTACGTCCAGATGTACATATCCAGGGTAGCTACTTGAAAATAGTTGCGGTTTTGTTGTAGAAGCTACGGGTTTTCGATCACAGGTCACTCACAGACTTGATCATATCCATGGATTTATTATTAGAGGATACGGCATTACGTCATTTCTAACCAGGACAGAGAAGTTAGCGTCGAACGTTTCTGACGTATCGCTAACTTCTTAACAACAGGATTTGAACAGAAAATTTAGCGCGGTGTTTTATGATTACGTCTGCTGACAACGTGGATAATACTAACCAACTTTTTGGGGGTGTTAAATACAGTGCTGAATAATGGTGTAAATTGAGGGGGTAAATTGCATGCAGTGTTTTTACTACAGCCCCAAAAAACACGGCATCCAATAGGCTGACTCATTTTTCAGAGTCATTTCATGTCGTAAGATATTATAATTGAATTTGCTCCCTGTACACTATAGTTTACAGGATATTTTAAAGAAATAGATGTATTTTAGTCCTACAAGAAACTCAAAGAGACTCAAAGAGTTAACATGATTAATTACCATCAAAACTGTCTAGAGTGAATATTAGGCAGAATGCTGGGATTGAGCTGTGCATCGAATTCCAGAATCTGGCAAAAAAGGTGTGGCAACGCCGTTTCCGTGCGTTCCCACTGAAAAAAAGTATACTGGGTTCATGGCTGCTAAACATATGTACGTCCAGATGTACATATCCAGGGATCTGAATATTTTCTACATACTAATAAAATTCTTAGTTGATAAAACATATCCGGTTTTGTTGATGATTTTTGAAGCTACGGGTTTTTCGATCACCAAATGGTCACCGTCACAGACTTGAACATATCGTAATGTAAGTAAGTAAGTAAGTAAAAGCTCGTGGATTTCTAGAGCGCCTTGGAAAGCAGCACAACAGTATAGCTGCTTATTCTTAGACGCTCAGCCGCTCTTAAAATAGCCATATATGAAAGGTATGCGATCAGCCAGGCAATTGTCAGCTTCCGAAGGGCAGTGCTCTGTAAAAGATGCACTTTCGGTGGTTGGACAACGCTTCAGTTAGCGTCGAGGCAGTTATTAATTACTCAGTTATTATTGCGGTCGATCTGTCATTGAAACACTGGGATGTCAGCTGATGACCATTCAGAGGTTTCGTTTCAGATTCGGTCGACGCATTTCGACTGTTTTCTACCACGTGGCAGCTGGAATTCCTTTGGGTATTGTCATGTTCGTTCCGGAAAAAGTTGGTAATTATCCATATGCAGTATCTTCCTATCGTCCCTTTAAGGCTGAAATCAGAATTATTTTCTGCCACCGTCCTTAACTATTAAGGAACGACAGTCAATCCCTCCCACGGCAATTGAAAACTGCCTATGCGAATAAGCCAAGATGAATAGTAAAAAAAGTTTTACGCTACAAATTAGATCAAACTTAGACGCAATGTAGTGTTGATTTTTTCGATAGAAAATCGCTTGAGTTTGCGAGTGGTTTATACCTTGATTTTTAGAGGTAACTGAAACATATTCGCTGTTGTAGGATCGTCCGGTGTTGACCTGAAACCGTTGTATATAGTCCTCGTGATGCTGTCCAAGTTCTTCATCTCTGCCTCGTTCGCTATTATTGTTCTATATTGCAAAGAGCTATTCCCAACGAACCTGCGGTAGGAACTTTTCTAAATATATAAATAGTTTCACGTGGCGTTTAGAAAGTCAATTTGAATTTATCGACTCAAAACTCTCAGCGCGTTATCTAGGCGTCAGCATCATGCATGTTCTCTGTCCTGGGACAGGTTCAGGGCTCCATTGTTTCCATTCCCCTCTGCGTCTTGCCTCTTCTTTGATTTCTGGAAAGGTTTTATGGCGTATCTATCAATTATGTATCCATCGATGACTGAATTTACTGAATTTCAGGAAGGAGGCTGACATATCTTAAACAGTTACTGCATTCGAGCAACGCATGTCGATATTTCAAGGCGGCATACAATATTTAAGTATTCAGAGACTGTTTAAAATCAAACCCATGGGACTTCTAGTGTGACTTTAGCTAACAGACTTTATGTTCTTTGCACACACTTGTGGCAATTATTGATTCATTTTCTTATTGTCGACCGCATGCATTGAATCTTGTGTGTTCCTTTGTCTAGAAAATTCTTTGTTAATTGATTCATTTTTCTGTTCTTAATATTCAAAATGCGTCCTTGTTTTTTTTACCGCATTGCCATCTGTAGAATGAAGTTCATTGCTGTCTGTAGAATGAAGTTCATTGCTGTGTTCCTTTGTTAACTAACCGAGCCACCAGGTCAAAACCGAACCGGACTTTATCAGATTCTTTTCTTCCGTTTTAACCCTAGAAGAATTGGTTCAATCTGCGATCTCTTTTTCAATACATTAAATGCATTTAATGCATTTTTGAATGCAGTTCAATCAATGCACAGCTTTTAAACGCTAAAATAACGAGTGTTGTTCTTCTGGCATACTATATTTCTATGATGTGTCAGAGTCTGACGTCATTATTGAAATCAGTGTTTTAGTGTGGAATGCTGCTCCGACAACTCAAAATTGATTGAACAAACTTGCGATTATCCTTTTCAACTTATATTCAATTCTTAATTCCGCCGATAGCCTAAATGACGTCAGCCATTTGTCACTTTTTTACGTCAGTCACGTCACCCCCGACGTAATCGTCAACCATTTTATTTTTTTATTTCTTATCAAAGTCCTCAAAAGTCAGTCTGCCTCTCGAAAAACCCTGACAAGCAAAAAAGAAACTAAAAAAGGCCATATGCATATAACCCTATATTGAACAAACCGCGGTTTTTCGGTCCAAACCGAAAGACAACTGCTCGATGAAACCGCGCCTAATTATAAGTTGATTGATTGATTACTGATTCGATAGTCATCCAAATATTTACACTGTATATATTCGCTGTCATCGAAATAGGTTCAGCGGTAAAGTTTTCTAGACATAAATTCACTCACAGCAGCCTAAGAAACAGAAACGCCACAGCACATAGCCACAACTATCTATCTATCTATCTATCTATCTATCTATCTATCTATCTATCTATCTATCTATCTATCTATCTGTCTGTCTATCTATCTATCTATCTATCTATCTGTCTGTCTGTCTGTCTGTCTGTCTGTCTGTCTGTCTGTCTGTCTGTCTGTCTGTCTGTCCGTCCTGTCCGTCCGTCCGTCCTGTCTGCCTGTCATCCATCCATCCATCCATCCATCATCATCATCATCATCATCATCATCATCATCATCATCATCATCATCATCATCATTTGTGCTTTTGCAGTCGAAGACGTCTCTTCATTGGCTGCCAAACGTCTTCTGCGGTTTGGTGTCAATCTGCGCGGGATTTGCCACCCTCTGGCTCCCGGAGACTTCCGGTCGTCGTCTGCCGGAGTCGCTGAGTGACGTCTACGACCTGTACAAGCCACCACCGAGCGCTCCGCCGAATCAACCGCCGCCGCCGACGACGACGACGACGACGACGACGGCCCGAAAGAGCGCCAAGCAGGACGCGGGGCGTCGTCTGAGCGATCTGACCGACAGGAGCGACGAAGTCCAGGAGGACACCGGCGTATGAAGCGCCCTCCGACCGACGACGAAATAGTATGCAGGTTCCGGTGCGTTGGACGAAGAACCAGGAATTATAAAATCATTTAGTAACAACAACAATTGATAATAATAATAATAATAATAATAATAATAATAATAATAATAATAATAATAATAATAATAATAATAATAATAATAATAATAATAATAATAATAGCCTGTCATTATGTATTATAATTACAATATATAATGCTATGCTATTACTGTAATAGTTTATCAGTAAATAGCGTTTTGCGGAAAAACTGGACGTGACTGGAGGAAACGGGTGTGATTTTTGCTTCTTCATCACACCAAAATACATAAAGATCACATGTTATCTTCAAGTCAGCAAATTTGATGTAGACCAGTGTAATAATAATAATAATAATACGCCTGAATTATGAGGAATTTCGATGATGTAAAGACAGATTCGTCTTCACCTCGGTTCTTTCATCTCCCTCATTTCCATCTGAGTTCTGGTGCCAAGGACCAAGCGAGAAGCTCGCGGCGGACAATGTAACGGAAATGATCTGTCGATCAGAATTGCATTATTAAAGCGAGAACAGAGAGACGCGAGCGATAACGGTGAAATGTATTTAGCTTTTATGTAAACGCAGTTTAATCTAAAACTGAGATTCGCGAAAGCTGTAAAATAAACAAAACATTACGAAGGTGAATCCGCGCGCGTGTGTATATCAGAGATGTCCATGGGTCCATTTTTTAGAACCCAATCCAACTCAACCCATGCCGATAATAGGTTTATTTGTCCCAACCAAACTAAACCCAACCCACTGTAATACATTAAAGTTTCTTAAACCATTACTTATTTTTTCTGACTCAACCCCAACCCACCGTTAATACCGTTAATATGGAAAGTGTGACCCAACCCAATCCAACCCAAACCAACCCATGGGTTAACCCAACCCGTGGACATCTCTGGTGTGTATATATTTGTGTGTGTGTGTGCACGTGCGCGCGTGCATGTGTATGTATTGCTGCATTACAATGATTCTTGGTTTCGATTTACAAATATTTTGTTGATGAAAGAAATGCCATAGACGAATATCATTTCGTGAAAAAATGTGAACATTTTAACGGCTGTAAACATACTTGCAATTAGGGCAATGTAAAACTCTGGTGTAATAACACAATTGTTGCCTAGTGTTCTGTCAGATTATTGTAAAGTCATAATTAAAGACAACGGTTGTTAGAATTTGGCTCAACTAAAGGCGTAGTGAGGACTGGTAACTCTTTGCGTAAACAATTCAGTGAAGATGGCATTTAATTTCCATCGTCTTTGTTAGCCGAATTTCAAGTAAAGGCGTGACAAGAAGGCATCCGCCGATACAGATAGATCCACTACAAAATCTGACGATGGCGGTCCAGTTAAAGCATCTAACCATAAACAATTGTGTGAAAAATTCAGTGTATTTCGGTCAGTCACTGTTGCTATCGATCCCAAACGATACCTATAGTATTCATGCATGCATACAAATCTAAAACCGTAGACCACACTGTACGCAGGCAGGACGCACAAATCTCAGCGACAATAAGCCCAAACCATAAGCCCAAACTGTGCCACTTGGGCAGTTTCAATTATCACGACTATGTTGCTACAGTGACGCTCTCTGTGGGTGCTGTACTCTATCGTTCAGTTAAAAAACACTCTGACATTTACATTTTCTAAAGATCTCCTAAAGCATTCGAAGGTATTCTTTGGATGACGTCACCTCACCAGAATGACGAATGGTCTACCTGTATATATATATATATGCTGAACGGTCACTTACCGGAGGAAAACAAAATTTTTGTAAACAAAGAACGCGAATGTACAGTAGCGATAATAGCAATAATTATTCTAACGTCACTTACAAGTCTTTTGCTTGAGTTTCGCATCACGTGATAACTTTTATTACGTAATTTTCGTTTCCATGGCATCTACTTGTTCGTGAGACTAATAAACAATAGACGTTTCCTTTGTATAAACGCGCGTTGGTCGTTTTTACGAAAATTCTCGAGCATACTTTTGTTTCTGCCTTTGTCAAAAATGCCTATAATTCCGATTAGCGGAAGGTTCGATGGTAAGTTGAAAATGTCGGTCTGTAAAACCATTGTTGGCCCCTCCCCATCCCGAGATCCTGGCTGCGCCAGTGATATAAAAGATTTCTACTTGGCCATTGTTTGCATAGTAGATTATATACGTAGTTTTAATTGGCAATCTCTCTTACGTTGTCATATTGAATCCGTGCAAAAAACGTTGCGTTTAAAAGATGTAAAAATTTCTTTTCAGTTTTAAAAGCAGCTTGCCGACAGTTTATAATCGAGATCAGAGAATCAGAAATCGACAACCTTTAGATAGTATTATGCCAAAGCTGATGTTCTATGATTCTAACTCATTAAACTTCCCGACAACGTATTAACGACGGCCTGATTGCATATCAGTCAAACTAAACACAGTATCCGTCTAAGCAGTTTAGGAGAAGTTTAGATTTTACAACTGTCCCTTCCTATTCGGCGTCTTGAAGGTTCATGAAGGCCATCACACTATCAGTAGGCCTACAGTAATGACTAGTTTAGCGCCTTTAAAGCCACAATAGTTATATTTTGTAGTTATTTCAACTTATTTGTTGGGTCTTCCGTGTGTCACTGGAAATCGCTTTGCATAGTAATATTATAGCGAACGCTCAGAGAGAGCCGTGCGTATATCATATACGCAGAACGTAGGCTATAGAGTGAGTATTTGGTGCCCGGGCCAAGATAGAACATTTTCGCTCCCAATATAGTTTCAATGAAGGTGATTGGTGATGACGACCTTTTTGCTGTTCAGACTCTTCGCCAGCTTGAGTTAAGTTAGTAGTGGTGACCTTTTTGCTTGTCATACTGGGGCATTGCCTGTTTCGGGCGTTTTTAACTGTGAAAATCCCGTCGTGAATAAAAATCAAGGCAAAAATTCTGGCGCACCCTCCAAGACGGCGCCCTGGGCAGATGGTCCCCTGCCTCCTCTAGCTTACGGCTCTGCGCTCAGGGTTATTGCAGGGGAAACTAACTCTAAAACACGTAGACTTTCCGCTGACTAGGGTCTACGGGGGCAGCTCTCTCATCGGTAGATGGTAACGTCATTTAGTTATGTATCAACGATGGCCTAAGAGAGAGAGGGGGTTCATCCCCTAGCCTCTGACTAGCTGTTTTATTGCGACTCACCGTCATACAAACAACAACATTGCAAGAAAGCTCCAGCATAACCATTCAACTAAGATGACATAATGATACAAATTATAGGACCAGCGAATCAAGAATAATTACTATCTTAATAGAATGAATCACGATTCATGATTAAAGATTAATATTGGCACGTTAATCTACTAAACAATTGGGAGATGGTGATTGCACGGGGAGCTTTCCGAGCCTTAATGCTACCCTCATTCCCATTTACTGCATTATGCTGCCGAAGACTGACCTAAATTATGAAATAGGTCATGGCTGTTCAAATTGTTTGCGTGGCGGTCATCAGTGTTTAATCTAGACTCCTGGACTCCGGGGGGAAACTGAAAAAGCCGGGGGGGAAACTGACAAAGCCGGGGGGAATTCTGCTAGGGGCCGCTGTTAGTCCATGTAGTATTCCAAAATTTCCGGGAAATTTGAAATTTCCGGGGGAGGAAAGTGCAATTTTCTCCCCCGGAAACGGCCTAGATTAAACACTGGCGGTCATAGCGTTCTGCGGCAATACAAATTATTTCAGTGCGATGTATGAGATTCGTTAGTAATAATTCGATAGGCATGAGAATGTTTGACCTAACTATAGACACTTCTTTGTCGGTGGATAAGAGAAGCGCATGTACCTTTACGGAAAGTTAGAAGAGTGGTAACAACGCTGGACGATGGAGCAGGAGGTCGCTGGTTCAATTCCCGCAGGAACCCCAAGGTCGATTTAGTCTTATTATAGCCAGAGGGCGGTTGCAACATCAAAATATGAATGATATGAGCAGCAATGGCAACATTGCGAAAGTAAACATAGGTTTGGTGGAATGACTGACCACCGTCCGCCGATGAATGGCTTAGCCACCTATGGGCTGAAGGTCATGAAACTGGGAATCAGCGCCGGCACCTACGGGCATTAAGCCTATGGATGAACGTTATATATATATATATATATATATATATATATATATATATATATATATATATATATATATATATAATATATAATATATAATATATAATATATATATTAAGCGAGTCTAACAATGATTAACTGACTGATGATGTTGTTGTTGTTGTTGTTGTTGCAGGACCCGCTCCTAACCTTTACCATTTACCGCCTCTTATCGGTTACTTCGGCCACGACTTCACGAAATGGAGGAACCGGCCTATTCGTTGAGGATCAAACCATTTGCTTGGAACTGTAGGTTGGATTAAGAGATTATTTCGATAGTCGCTACATACGCCGCCATCGACGGGCGCAGTTTGCGAGCTGAGGCCGGTGGGGTGGGTTAACCCTCATTGGCGGGAGGTGGGTTGGATGACTTACAGTAGCTCTCGGCGGGCGAGCCAAAGTAGGCTATTGCTACATTCGAAAAATACACAAATTTAGAGGAAATTTCCTCTGCATTTTTAGCCACTTTCTACAAATATGATTTGTGTGTTAATAATATAAGGGAAGACATTTTTTAGTAATGAATAGAGTACCTGATAAAGGCAAAGAAAATGCTTATAAGAGAAATAAAGTCCGTAAGCGTTATATTTTTCTCTTTATCTTCATCGCAGAAACTTGTGTCATCCAGACACAAAAACCGAACTACAGTACGATTGTAATCATCTTAGAAACTAAATCGCTTGCACTTGGAATGACGCTGCCCTTTAAACTTCCGACTATTTGTTAGTTAACATAATCGACAATCCATAGATCACTGTTGGCCATTACGGTTTTTTTTCCCACAACGATTTAGTTCTTTCTTCATGACTGCATACATACTTACTTAGGCATACTGATAGCCATCTACTTGGCCAAAATGGCTTTTCCATCACTAGTAATTGCACTGCCCGGGTCTTATGAATTATTAACGACGACTTCATCATCATCATCATCTTTATTGTTGTTGTTGTTGTTGTTGAAAATGTCTTCGCCTCGATGCAAATAGATCAACGCCGGGTTTACTGCTCGGATTTTATTAAGAATTAAGCCTGGCGTTTTGTGACTTCGTCCATCGATGCGCCAACTTAATTTTGGACTTTCACTTGCTCATCATAAGATGGCGGTGGTATGAGGGGGAGGGCGCCGGTATGCCACTTGATTTAGGGGCTGACTGTTTCTCGTCGGTCGTGCGTGACAAGAGTGAGAGTGACGGTGAGATAACGTGATCGATTTCAACGTTTGGCGTTCGCCCAGATTTTATAGCGCAACGTACTCAATGACCTCGCTCGATCGGTCGTTTCAGATGAGACCCCGGGGCCTGGACCGGCCGTCTTCGTCGATCCGAACTACACCCGCCACGGCCCGAACGGCGCCCCGAAGTACACGATGCGCCCCAATTTCCCCGTCTACGTCGCCTTCAGTCCCCCGGGACCGGCCGACTACGAGGCGGAGAAGGTTCACCCGCCGATGGAACCGTTCGCCCCCAAGTACACGATGCGCCCTCGGACGCGCTACCTCGTCACCGGAAACAACCCGGCGCCGAACCAGTACAAGCTTCCGGAGGTGATGGGTCGAGGGCAGGCCTTCTTTCCGCCGGAACCCGGTTGGACGATACCGGGCATCAACCAGTTCTACCACTTCACCAAGGACTTCGCCAACACTCCGGGTCCGGCCGGGTACAATCCGACCGATCCGGGCATCTACCTGAACCGGTCGCCCCGATACACGATGCGACCGAAGCTGCTGAACTGGTACGAGGCGTACATCGGCAGTCCCGGCCCGGCGGCCCACCACCATGAGAACATCTGGGTTCACAAGCCGTCGGTCTTGAAGTTCACGTTCGGAATGAAACACTCGGAATTCGCGGGGTCTTACGTCCATCGCGTCGACTCCCGCTGCACTTTCCTGAGACCGATGAAAAAGAAGTGATAGAAACTATATGCCCAAAATCAACTCTCATTAACTAATAAACTGCCAGTTACTGCATGGGAAATCAAACATTATCGCAAATATTGGCTAACTCTAATGTCCATTTCGAATGCTCGTGCAACAGCAGAACGCGACGGATAGTTGTGCGCCTTTTGAGTAAATAGGATTAGTGGCTGAAACTGGCGCGCTATTAAAGAGAAAGATTAAACTTTTTCTCCGAAATTTTATGATTTCTGCGATTACTCTGAAATCTTTGCCGCCACTCAATTCACGCTTCTCTATTCGATTGATCAAGCAATGTACTTCGTAGCTGAATTAGTTAGAATATAAATGCAAAGTTTTTTTGTATGACGAGTCTTGTTTCTGAGAGAACTGCCGAGACTCTAAAATAAGAAAAATGACCCTCTTTTAATCTAAGAGACTCTAAAATTAGAAAAATGACCCTCTTAATCTAAGAGACTCTAAAATTAGAAAAATGGCCCTCTTTTAATCTAAGAGACTCTAAAATTAGAAAAATGGCCCTCTTTTAATCTAAGAGACTCTAAAATTAGAAAAATGGCCCTCTTTTAATCTAAGAGACTCTAGAATTAGAAAAATGACCCTCTTTTAATCTAAGAGACTCTAAAATTAGAAAAATGACCCTCTTTTAATTAATCTAAGAGACTCTAAAATTAGAAAAATGACCTCTTTTAATCTAAGAGACTCTAAAATTAGAAAAATGGCCCTCTTTTAATCTAAGAGACTCTAAAATTAGAAAAATGGCCCTCTTTTAATCTAAGAGACTCTAGAATTAGAAAAATGACCCTCTTTTAATCTAAGAGACTCTAAAATTAGAAAAATGACCCTCTTTTAATTAATCTAAGAGACTCTAAAATTAAAAATTTTTAATCTAAAAACTGAATTAGAAAAAATCCTATTTTTAATCTAAGAGACTCTAAAATTAGAAAAATGACCCTCTTTTAATCTAAGAGACTCTAAAATTAGAAAAATGACCCTCTTTTAATCTAAGAGACTCTAAAATTAGAAAAATGACCCTCTTTTAATCTAATAGGTCTACCCTGCTGATTACATGCACGCTATAAACGTCCTACACGTTAACCTATAATTTTGGCCTCCTGACTAAATAGTCATTCAATCAAATCAATCAACTTATGTGGCGTCGCTATTCAGTGGCGGCTCCAAGAACTTTTGGTGGAGGGAATTCAATGAATTTCTAGGAAGATGGTGGGGTATGCAATGGATTTTTAGGAAGATGGCGACTTGTAGGGGTTCCGGGTGTGGTAAACTCTGTAAACCCTGAAAAGGGCTGACTCAAGCAAAAAGGCCGGTAGGGGATGCATCCCCAGTCATCCCCAACGTGGACCGCCCCTGTTGCTATCATGTGCCTAGGTCCTAGGCCTATAGGGCATCATCGCCAAATCAAAGCCGAATTAGAACCAGATCAAGCAGAGAGAGAGAGAGAGAGTCAGTTCAGATCAACAGGGCAGCAATCTGTAGCGTGCTGTCCTGTTTCACCGAAAAAGAAGAAGCTTTTTGGTGTCATTTCAGTATCAAAACCTCTCAACAGCCTACTTCCCCAGCATCATCGTCGCCGCATCTCACCTTACACCGCCTCCACTGAATCTCTCTCCCTCACTCCATCCTCCCCTCCTCTCTCTCTCTCTCTCTCTCTCTCTCTCTCTCTCTCTCTCTCTCTCTGCAATCGTGTGTCTTTACCCACCTCTCTGCGCGTTCCTGTTCTGGAATTCTATTTGCCCGTCGACGTGAAAACTGATCTTTCTCTGTGTCCACGACCTCAATATAATAAGAGCATCCGGGGAATAATCTTACTGGTCTCAAGATATTTCTCTCTTCAAGCAGTCATCGCCTCCATTATAATCTCATCGCTACGCCATGACAACCCTCCGACTTATAATCATTTGGCCGTTCTTGCGGATTTTAGATGAATAAGACTGATGGGGCGCGCTTGTACCGTGCGCTGTGGTGGAGTTTACAGTTGGAAGAGAACAGAGAAGTGTTAACGATGTTTTAACAGACTCTGCGAAAGACAGTTAAAGAATCGGCGATCGTTGCCCTAAGCGACTCTGGAGCCTCGAGCAAAGGAAGAGATCAAAGCGACTGTTTAGCAAAATTGATTCTTTCGCTAAGTGACTTGAAATTTTTATGCTCTTCTAAAGTCTCTCGAGTGCGTTCTTTCTTTTTCTTCTTGAAAGTATGTCTGTATTCCCGCTCTGTACGAATATTTGTTTGTCGTGCAGCGGCTGTACAGTCGAACCTGTAAAAAATAAATAATATATCACCGAGATGTTTACTCTCGAATGTAATGGTTTGCACCTACACTGTGAAAATCAAAACACGCTGTTTATGTAAAATAAAGTCGAATCCCGATAATTAATCAGTAGCACTAGTGCCATAAGAATATTCTCAGAACCGAACGAGTTTTGACATTATTTTTAAAATAAATTTTATAATTTCAGGCTTAAGCATTGATATTTTCAGCCGTGCGTCGGCTGAAATGGCCGACGTTCTTCGCAAAACTTTCCATTGGTCTCCAAAGGATTATTTGCCTGTCAGCGCCGCCTTAACAAGAGGTGTCGGGTTTTTTCCTATTTGTTCCCAGAGGATAAAATTAATCATGACGCAAGATTCAGGGCAATATAATTGATTTGGCATTGACTTACAATAACAGGTCCTTGTCTCTGGAGATCGGGATGAGAAGTTAGCAGAGTAGAAACAACGATGGGCGATTGAGCAGTAGGCCCCGGGTTCGAGACTCGCAGGCGCCCTAAGGTCGACTCAGCCTTACTCGCCCTAGAGTAAATGAGCGGCATTGGTAAAATGCTGCCATAGATCAAACAGGTACGCCATGCACTAACCCCGTATCCGTGGTATTGCACGCCTGACTTTTGAGGGCTATGGTAACGGAGATCAGCGCCGCCCTATGAGCCCGTGAGACCCGGGAAGGACTTAAGACTTTTTTGGAAATCAGATCTCGCTGCGATTGAATAAATACCACCGTCCGTTTTAAACACTGTTTGGCTCAATCGATTGAACGCCGCTTCGATAAAAACTCCTACGAATATTAAGCAGCTACTGCGGTAGTACTTTCGAAAGCTCTATATAAATTCACGAGAATTTACTTACTTACTAATAATAATAAAAATCTAGACACAAACCGACCGACAGACAGACAGACTAAATAAACTCTTGTTGCCGTCAACGCGGTGCAGCTAAAGTGTGTCGTTAAAGTAGTTTAAGCTAAATTTCGATTCATCGCGTAAAAATCGAGAGATAGGCCCATTGCACTTTTATTCCGTAACCTGTAACTTTAGTCTTAATTTTAAAAGGTTTTCTAGTGACGTTCCGCAAAAAATATATTCGTGTCGATCTATTTACAGTATGTCGGCGCATGTTTATCAAATGTCAAAAGTTACAAAATGGAAGTAGTCTCAATGACATTCGTGTAGTCGTGCATATCTATTTGGTATTATCAGATATTTGTCGAAAATGTGTCATGTTTGTAGAAGTAAGTGACAAGGTGTCTTATTATTATTATTATTATTATAGTAGTAGTAGTAGTAGTAGTAGTAGTAGTAGTAGTAGTAGTAGTAGTAGTAGTAGTAGTAGTAGTAGTAGTAGTAGTAGTAGTAGGCCTAGTAGTAGTAGACTACTAATAGGCAAGAATGTCTACTTCATATCAGTCAACTGCGCTATTTCGGTCATCTGCCTTTTTCCTCCCACCTTTTGGGGTCACGTGATCTGTGACACAATCAGAGTGTTTTAGATCGACTGCGCGGAGTTTTGTCCAGAAGTCCTCCTAACGCAACGACGGAGAGCGAGTAGTCGGTCTTTTATCTATAAAGGGCAAATCGGTTCGAGACGAGAGAGAGTGTTTGAGAATTCCCGTTCCGTCGCCGCGTATATGCCGTCTGTACGCAAATTGGATTTTCCTATCAAACTAAGTCACGCTCGTTCTACAAAATGAAATTACCGAAGTTTACCGAGTCGATTGTTTGAAATTCCCTTTTTGTCATCTTTAACCGGTTTTCACGGCCATGTGGGGGCGGTGGGAGGGGAAAGGCTGAATAATTGACCCGCGGGGCACGACTACAACTGGAAAGGAACTCGGGAAGAAAGAAACCGAGCAGCGGCAGCGACTCTACGAAGAGAGAGACGCCATATTTGCTTATCACAATTGAGCAGGAAAATATCGCGATTCTTAGAAGGAACAAAGGGCAACTCGTTTTGGCATTTCGTGAACTCAAAAGAACTAGGAGGAAACAGTTGCTGAAAGCAATATATGAAAAAAATCCTATAATTTTCTTTGGGATTTTATGGATTTTTTACGGGAGAAATAAAACAGCAGGATCGAATATCATTGTAAAAAATAATGTCAACCACAGTAAATATGAGGAGAAAAGAGCATATATAGCGAAGCCTCTGATGCCTCTCTCTTCAGAATCCAAATTGATGATCCTCTCCCAGATGGTTTATATCCTCGACTTTTGTCTCTATTCGTTTCTTCAGCACATTCAACATTATTCTGGGATGCGCGGCAATTGAAATGAAATGAGACTGATTGTCCAAAAGTCCCTACAGTTTCAACTGTTTCTTGCATTCGCTTTCTTTATACTATAGGCATAATTATTGTTTCTGTAAGTCTTTGGGCCATTCCATCTCTGTACAAATTTCTTCGCATGTCCCTCTACTAATTCCTCTGTTGCTCCTTTCCCTGAAACATTTAGGCAGCTCTACCGGTTATTTCGTCGGCTCCTACAGCCTTGTTGTATTTCAGTTCTTCTATCGTCTCAACTACTTCCTCCTTTAATAGGTGGATCCGGTCTTCTAATAGGCCTATCCTCTTCTGAGTCTAGTGGAATTTCTTCAGGTCTTTCCTTAGCATAATTCTTCAACACAATATTGTTTCCACCTTTATGCGACGTATACTGTCTATATTCAGTATACATATGTATCTATATTTCTCGCATAAAAATACAGAGAAGAATAGAAGCTTTTGAAAATGTACGTCAATAGAATTTTGAAAATGTCTTCTTTCTTTCGTTAACATGTGCAAAAGAAGGAAGCTGCAATACATCACATCTGGTCTTCAACACTGGAGAGGACAATTTATAACTGATGGCGACCAGGAGAAGATGGGTTCTTCACTGTCTCAAGAAGGCAGAGGATCGACATGGTTGGAGGAAAGAAATTCATGCTGTCACCTTAACTTCAGTTCATGAAGGAACAAGGAGAAGATGATGATGATGATACTGTCTATTCGTCAATAGAATGTCTTCTTTCTCGTTAAGCATCACATCTGGTCTTCCTCTTTTATAACTGATGAGTTTCTTCACTGTATTTCTAGTTCAATTTCTCGTTCAATGCATTGCTCTTTCCACTATGGATTCAACGCGATCGTTGTGCGTTTCTCCTTTCAGTTCATCGTTAAGCCTTTCATGTTCTTTTCGAGTCTGATCTGACCACTGTTGATTCCATTTCCTTCTTTGGTCCATTTTGTTTCTCATTTCTTTTGCGATCAGAGGCTTTCTATGGTCTTTATCAGTTACAGGTATGTGTTCTATACAGTGTATTGTTTCCTTGGCCTCTTCTTTTATTGGTTCATTTTAGCTTCTTCCGTCTTTCCTCTTCTGTTCCTCAAGCGTCCTGTTCTTCTATTCTGCTGTCCACTCTTTTAATTTGTGTTATATAGGCCCTAATAATGGTTGCTTTTGTTGTAGTTGTAGTAGCTGTCGTCGTTGAAACAGTCATAGTAATAGCTGTTGTATTTTTGTATGCAAGTGAGCTGATTATATTTATATAATTATAGTAATATATTCAACACCAAATGATTGGCAAAGTTCATTAGTATTCATACATTAATGCCGAATATCTCGACTTTAAATGATAACATTGAAAAAATGCTTTCAAATAAAGTTAATTCATAATTTGGAAAGGGTTTCTTTATCGATGAAGCTTTGTAACTTACAGCATGATCAAAGTTCATAGATTCGATGAACAATATGTCTAATTGGAGTCTATTTTATTCAGTAGATATGACGTTGTTGAGGTTTCTCGAGAATTATTTGATTAAGGCATTAAAATGTACAGGTTTGAATTAGATTTACTCGTTTAGAATACATAATATAGCAGTATTCTGTCTTTGTTTTTATCCCGAATTCGTCTTCATAGCACCAAAAGCACTGGCTGTCAAAGAGGAAGTAGGTTCGAACTGCCCGGGGTTTGAATATAGTCACCATTCAATGAAATCGTTTTTCTCTTTATTGCGGTTTCCAATGTTTGCACTGACATTGTCGATGTTTCTGAGTGTTTAACCGTTGTCGTTAAATTTGCAAATACTGTATTACTCACGCAACGGCATACTTGAAGGTAGGCATAAATAGGTCGACGTACTTACAGCATGTGGTTATGAGCACGACTTCATGTTACAAGATGTTAGTATAGCAGTTAAATAACTGTATACGCCATCCGTTATTGGGAGCCGGATCTGAAATAATTACAATTTTACGACCCCTTTCAGTAATGCAGTCGGAAGCAGCAAACTATTGAAAATCGGTCGAAATTTAGCAGATGGCCTAACAATACAAGAACTGTAATCAACAGACAGCAGTTAAAACACAGGGTTATAACTGCAATTGATAATGCCTGTGACAAGAATACGTCATCCTGCTAAAGTTAATTAATTATCAATTCTTTATTTATTACTATTATTAGTATTGTAGTAGTAGTAGTAGTAGTAGTAGTAGTAGTAGTAGTAGTAGTAGTAGTAGTAGTAGTAGTAGTGATAGCAATATTACAATAATAATAATAATAGTTGTTGTTGTAATAATAACATAATAATAATAGTACTAATACTGCTACTACTACTACTACTACTACTACTACTACTAGCAGTAGTAGTAGTAGTAGTAGCAGTAGTAGTAGTAGTTTTAGTAGTAGTGGTGGTAGTGGTGGTGATGGTAGTAGTACTGTAGTAGTATTAAGTAGTATTAGTATTAGTATTAGTAATAGTAGTAATAGTAGTAGTAGTAGTAGTAGTAGTAGTAGTAGTAGTAGTAGTAGTAGTAGTAGTAGTAGTAGTAGTGCTGTGGTTGAGGTCAGGTTCGAATCCGCTATCCTCCAATTGTATGGTAAAAAGCCTGTCACAATTCCGCCGAATATATTCTATATGATAGAATATTCAATTAAAAGAGAATACAGAGTGAAAATTAGCGGCAGTGGCGGGAGGGGGAGTTCTTCGTTGGTTCAATCGTCGTGCATCGATGT